>JAKSZP010018404.1:0-351215 GCA_022478985.1 Massospora cicadina | reverse complement strand
AAATTAGAGCGCTTTTCTTCTGATCTTGAGGAAAAAGGTCCATTTGCTAATAGCCACTGGCCAAGTTCATGGCAGAGAAAAGTTAGAGCTATAGAGTTGAGCCAGGGTATCATCAATGCGAGGGAAGGATAGCTATCATTCTTAGTGAGGCTATTTAACCAACAATAATCCATTACTATCCAATGACCTCCATATTTCTTTTTAATTAGTAAAGAGGGGTGATGAACAAGGGCTTTGTAAAGGAACGAGTAACCCCACATCTAATAACTGTTGGAGTTCCTTCCTCATTTGTTGCTCCTCCACCTTTGACTTCCAATAGGATTTGGACCTAATAGGGCGGGCATCTCCACATCAATGGAGTGGCACCAGCCCTTTATGTGGCCATAGTCAGTATCAATATGGAGAAGATGGCACTATATTCATCCAGCAAGTTATGAACTTTCTCCAACTCCTCTGGGGTTAGATTATCAGAGATATGAAAATTGGGCAATGTACACACCATGTTGTCCATGGGTAAGCCCAAATCCGCCATAGAGCCAAAAAAGTGGATATGTTCGATGTCCTCTACAGGGAGTAGGAAGCCTCTGCCAATCTCCTGGTGTTTCTGTATGATCATGTCCTTCCCAGTGAGGTTTTCCAGTAGAATGGTAATTGGCCTCTAATAGGCTGGGTCTATTATCTCAGGCAATACACTAGGCTCCAAGGGGCTAGCGCCCTCAATACTTATGAGGTGTAACAAGAAATGGTGTGTGATTTGTAGTGCAATTTTAGTGTCAACCACTCTTTGTTCACCAGGCTTAATCAGGACCTCGTCTGCAGCATAAAACGGTATACCCTCCTTAGCATCCACTGATTCAGGCAATCTTTTTGTGTTATGTCCAGAAGTAGTATATGGCAATGTTATAGCTGATATCTGGGTAAGCAACCAATCAAGAGTGTTCATGCTTGTTGGATTCTTTATTTAAAAATACTAAAGGGACTTATTAGTTGTATAATGAGAGGACCCCTTGCATCATGTTGATTATTCCTTCATACTCAGTCATAAATTGAGTGCCAATGAGCATATCATACGCATTTTTGTCTAAAGCCACAGAAGGGGCTGATCTGATAAGATTACCAATTTAAATGGGAAGGGAAGAGTATGGCCCAATAGCACAGGTTTTTGGGGGCCTTTAGTTCCAAATTCTTGCGTGTACTCCAAGTCAGGTGCTAACTTTATCTTTTTAATCAGCTTAGTGGTGATCACGTTTATTGAGGAGCCCGTGTCCAGGATGGCCATTATTCAGACTTTTTGAATGACTACTTCAACCTTAGTGAGAGTTCCTCCAAATTTAGGTGACAAGGCTAAGACTTCCTTGAGATGGAAAGTGGAGGTAAGCTTCTGAGCAGTCTTGGGGTATTTATAAAGGATGGATTTCATGGTATGAACCCGCTGAATAGGTCGAATCAAGCTTTATATGATGTGATCTCCATCTCTGGCAGTGTCAATAATATTGGGAACCCCTAGTATTTAGCTGAGGTACGCTTCCTCAGGTATGGTGGTCTCATCTATTCCTCCAGCATTCAAATGATCAGGAACCTCTACCTCTGAGGGAGCTCCCAAGGTGTAGTAACCAACATCATCATCGCCCCCCTCAGATTCATCCCCAAGAGTATTATCAACAGCTTGAAAGGCTGCGATGGGGGTAGGAGAGGTGGCCAGAGGGGATGGAATAGTCTTATGGCGCACAATTACCAGCTTAGCTGGAGGGGTAGGCACAGCAGCGTTAGAGGGCTTGTTTGAGCATATAGTTGATACTACCTTACAGGGCTTTGATACATGAGAAAGAGTAATATCTTTTTTAAAATCGCATTGAGGGAGCAGGTTTAGCAGGGAGGAGGGACACAGGTGAGATCACTCTTCTCTGTTCAACAGGCGGAAGCTCCTCAATGATTAGCGCTGAAGATTTCACCTCATCATCATTTGAGTTGGACATAAATGGAAGTCACCCACTTCTAACAAAGCCTCTTTAAGGTCTCAGATGTTTTTAAAATGGCGTTTTACAGAGAAGATATGTCTGGCTATTGAGGGTTGAGAGTTAGCCCAGCTAACAGGGCGGCGATAGCATCCTCAAGGAAAAGCATGTTAGAGGTAGCCAACCTTTGCACAGCGAGGTAAAAGCGTTCAGAAAAGGCAATGATTGATTCACCTTCAACCATACTAAGGCGCATAAATGCCTGTTTTCCCTTTATAGACTCTGTTTTGATCCAAATTCAGCTAGAAGAGCATCCTTCACCTCTGGAAAGGTGAGCAAAGGGTTCAGGTAAGGAATTATTTTAAGTAACAGTCAAACCTTGGAACAGTCAGCTCTACACTGCCTATGAGGCTTTGTACCTTTTTAGAACTGTGGAGAATACAATTCAGAAATATCACCACTGGTTCCAAAATGGCCGATAACGCCAAAGTCACAGGTCCCAGCCCTGTAGTGAGCACCAATTTGTAGGAATGCAGCTTAAGTGTTCTCGCTTATGCTTATGCCACTGGATCCCACAAAGAATTTAATAAAAATATAGATATAAAAGTACTGATAAAAATTAGTTAAGGAGTTTTTATTAGTAAAAAGGGTAAACAATAAAAAGTGATCCCCTTGATATCCGCCTGATCCATATTTAAAGTGATTGTAAAGGTTGGGGGAATTTGAGGATAGTTTCAGAATAGCTTCAACAACTTCCAAATTAGGAAATATGTGAAACTCTCTTATCAGATTGAGGGGGGATGTGAATTAGGTTTCTGAGAAACAAGAATTGTGGTTTTGGCATCTAGTACTAAAATAGAATTGTGGTTTTGGGGCAGGATGTGCCCATGCAGTAAGGTTTTGATGTACCGCAAATAATCACTGCTAGAGAAATTACTTTCACCTTGGGGGACCTTCACAACTCCCATAAAAGGGGGTGGCCCCTGCATAGGTGTGGGAAGGACTTGATGATGGTTAGGGGAGTCCCTTCCGCTGGCTGCCCCAAAGTCTGTTGTACAGTCAGCAAAATATGATTATTCAATTTTGCAGTTAGTGCCCATAAAGATTTTAAACTGTATTACCCCAATTAATGAGGTTCCACCGAGAGTTATTAGGGTCTTTTGGCTGATATCCCCAATATTTTCAGACTTGTTATTATTTTTTTAGTACTAGATGGTTAGACTTGTTATTATTAAAATTGCAAAATGGGTCATCAGAAACTTTTAAATGGCTGACACTTACTTATTTTGGCAGATTTCGACCCAAGACATTTTTCCTCTGCAGCTGAGAGGACAAATGTCTGACAGATATAAACTCCAAAAAATAAGACTCAAGGCTGTATTCTCCTTCTTTTACTTCTACAAAGGCTGCCTGCCCTGAACTTTTTGATTACAAGTAATCTCGCAGCTTAATACTATGGAAAAGTATAGTAACAAAATTCTTATATATTAAATTGCAAAAAAATGCGCTAAAGGATTTTTTCTATTTGTCTAATTTTAGATAGAATTTTTAAGTGTTTTATGTTAACCACAATAATTCATGATACCTCGCCACACATCGTCACTTAACTTGTGGATCATATTGAAGAACTTAGGAGGGTCTAAAGACTTTAGGTGTCCCACTGTAACCCAGCTAAGACTCGTGGCTTTTGTCTAATCACTTAGTTACTTTAAAACAGCGTTTTCTCTGGCGCATATGAAAAAGCTAAACCTTTGCTCATCTTGAGCAATGGTAGCACGTGCCAATGCAGTTTGTATCATTAATTAATAATTTTTTATCATAACTCAATCAACATCAGAAACTAACTTTGAAATGACCTACAAAGCCTTCAAAATGGGTCATCAAGTCAAACATGATTAAGTGGAACTTCTAGGCCGCAGAGCCTAAGTTTCATTTGTGCTCAAATATTTTTGCCCTTAATCATTGATATGTTTGGCATAAATATAATTAGTTAGACTCAAGATAATCTATTAATTTAGTTATCAAATCTACCTGACGATTCAGGCCAATAAACCATTCAACGCTATTGAATGGCGCTACCAAGTTCTTTAAGGCGTTATACTGCATCAAGAGAAGTAGAAGTGCACCTATATCATCTAAGGGAATATTTTCATTTCGAGAACCATGACTCCCTACAGCAGGCCACCCCAAGAAGGACTAGACTACTGACCTCATCAGATGCGCTTATAGTTGGAAGTGCCTCACCAAAGATGAAGCTTAATATATATTACCTGCCATACATGCACTATGCTAAAGCCAGCCATTGAAAGGCATCTGTATTACTGATATTTTTGCAGAATGAAGTAGGTCCTTAAACATCAGTATTAGTGGAATTTATTTTGGAACTGCCCCCCTCAAGGCTTTAATGCAATGATGATAGTTTTTAATCACTCTCTAAAAATGAACCTTATTTTTTAAATGATTAAATCAAAGCAGATACCCTATTTATTTAAAAACTGAATCTTCTGCTTACATGGTATCCCTTAAAGATATAATGAGTAAAAAAGATTACCATTAATGGCACAATTCTTAAAGAGCCTGCTGTCCCTACTTAGTATATGCCTTGTCAATCTACTGCACTTCACCCTCAGTCCAACGTGCAAACAGAGAGAGTTAACCATATGTATAACATTTTCTACAGACTACACAAAATTCTAAACAAAGCAATTTAGAGGGGCAGCTAACCCATAGCCCAGCTTTTATATAAAACTTAAAGCCTTTTTAACTGTTTCTCACCTTCTTTTCAAACTATGATTCTAACTTAAGCTTTAACTTAGGCCCACGCACAGATACTTGGGTGGTAGCAGCGAATGAGAGGGCCAATGAGCTCATATAAATTCACTTCATGAAGAGGAACATCCTTTGGATGCTGTGAGGTTCTATAAAAAAGATGTAGACCAGAAAAATTAGAATTGTCCAAAGTACCAATCAGGAGTTCTAGTGATGGGCAACGCTGATAATCTTCATCTAAGATAACAATGGTAAAATTTAGGTCTAAAGCAAGTTAGGCTATTTAGAGTAATACAGAAGGTAGGAACTGCTGCCTATAGTATCGATCATCCCACATCCATAATGGTCTTTAATGACATACATGAATGTTTGTTGACCCCTTACATTGGACCTATGCCAAAGTCAACCAACCCTATTATGGTGGATGGTGACTCTGAACATGAATTTGATGCCATTCTTGCTTAATGCTCTACCCCTGCAGTCTACATTAACTTATGTTTTGTAAAATACACCTTCAAGACTGATAACAGTTGGGTGATAGCCTAGGACTGCATCCATATTTTATAATAAATCTACGAGAGGCTCCCTTGAAGTGGCGGTCCTTTATGCCCCCCTGCGCCCTTAACTGCTTAAAATCTTCAAATAACTATAAGAATTACACTTTGGCTGAAATTACCATCTGGTGAAGTATAACTCGCAGAAGAGAGGAAGGTGGTATCACATAATGATATGTTTTTAGGATTGAGCGCCCTAAAAAGGACAGTGAAAAGGTTCTTGAAACTCCCAAAATCTCCCTTTAAAGTCTAAATGATTTGTTTTTTATATACAAGAGATAGGTAGTTTCCAACACCTCTGGAGAAACTTTGGAAAATATCTGTGAAGTAAAAATAAGATCTAAAGTATAAAGTGCCTTTAAATTCTACTAAGGTTGAAATCTTGAATTACGCAATCCTCAAAATAACCAAAAAATTCAAACTGAGCTCAGAATAATTTTTAGAAGCTTTAAAACTTGAATTTAATAGTAGTCTCATATCTTCAACTCCATTTTAACCAAATTACTTGGATTTTCATGAAGCCCTCCATTTTTAGGATCTTTAACCAGAAATTAAACAGATTTTAATTTCAATTTTTCTTATTTTTTGTCAGAGTTTAGTTTTTCTTTACAAGTATGTTATTTTCAATAGACTTGTTGCCTTTGTTGTAAGGTAAACAATGTCCTGAATCCTTCAACTCAAATTTAAAAACTTGGCCTATTTTGCAAAGTCTGCGCCTCACCATGCTGTTGATAATTTTGACAAAGATTAAAAATCTGCAAACATATGCATACTCTTCAAGTACCAATTAGGAACAGTCCTCAACCTTTTTACCCTAAAATACATATTTTAACCCTTTATAACTGTACAAGATTTCGCATACTTCCTACTAAGACGCTTTGTATTTCTGGCATAAACCTCTAGTAGTCTCCTTACTATAAATACCAGAAGTTTAAAACCCTTGTTGACAGAAGAATATTGCTAAAACTAACAGTTCAAAAGTTACTCTTAGATGGTATGCCATTTGGTCCAGTAGCTGCAAGCTGTAGAGACTAAAAAGAATTTTCATGACTTCCTAGTTGGATACCAGTGCCAGTAGAGCTTTACAGCTTGTGTATTGGTGGGATGCTTTTAGTCCACCAAATTAAGTCCTAAATATCTAATGGGTCCACTCAGTAAAGTTGGAAAGACAGGAATAAAATTGGTGATGCTCTATAGTGATAGCCTTCTTAGCTATGGTGATGTTAAAAATCTTCATGTCTTTGATCTCCTTCCATAAAGAAATTCTTTTTGTTTATAAAAGAAGTGTTTGGGGCGATCCCACTAATCATAGTAAGATGAAGTTAAGTTTTCTGCACACTCTTTATGTAAGGGTGAAATTTAAGTGGATGGCCTCTTGTGTGGCTTCCCAGTCATTCAACTCAACTGAGAGAGTGTAAAGTCGTAAAAATCTGCTCTTAGTGCCTAATTTTGGATTTAGCCCTTTGACTCTGGCGAAAGCTGAGGTCATCTGGGCCTAAGAGCAGCCTTGGGTGTGAATGATTACCACCTTAATCATCACCAATCTAGCGTTTGTCAATAAGTTGGTAGGGTGGGGAGGTAAGGGTTAATGTTAGGTATTCAGAACTTGCCTTTGCAATGGGTTTAGAAGTGCAGGGGCGGTCCTCATTTAGAATCTGTATGAAGTTCAGAGTGTGTTAGAAAGTAAAACAGTGAGTGACTTGTGATCATTCGTGTTTTCATGATAAATGGTGGAGAAGATGCAGCCAACAAGCAGGGGAATGATCAGTAAAATGTCAATTCATAATTCAGACTAGAATGCCCGTCCATCTTAATGTGCTATGGTCATAGAACCAAGAGTAGACTCAAAGGGAGCAGCACAACAGTAAATCTGCTTGAGCGAAGGAAGCCCTTGAGTCAACGAAGACAGGGAAATCCCTCATTGTAGGGGGTAGGAGACTTGGAGGTGAATTAAGGTGGTGTTAGAGTCCTCCATGAGGACTGTATTGCGCAAGGAATGGAGTTGAAGAAAACTTTCAGGCGCCAGTTTTGTTCCTGATTTGCATTTGGCAGGTATATACTATTGGAGAATAAGGTGAAGTTGAGGTGTTGCATTTAGCGAATAAAGATGGCCATATAATTTTTGTAATAAGGATGTATCTACCCTAATGGCTTAAGTTAATAAGGGCGACATAGTTTGTCAAAAATAACTGACTCAAAAAATCTTCATTATTTTTGGGGGTAGATATGGGGCTTCTTTACAGCAACAATATCAATTTGTGCTGATCTGAAGTTTTAAAAGAAGCGGTATCTGCTTATATTCTCATAACCCAACTGCGTTGGTGGAATTTAGGGCCACAAATCTCCCTGGGGGCTCATGTTTGCCACCCTTCGCGTCCTAGGGGATTACCAGAAATTAGATATTGAGCTTTAAGGCATCTTGTTAAGGGTCCTTTTGCTTGATTTTGTGTGTCAATCTGAGTGGAGCGCCAAGGGAGTTTAGATACTATTGTTAGTGGGGGCTGATGAATGGTGGAAAGCCTAGGATGCTGCTCCTGATATATTGCAACAGAAGGTCTTGAGGGTGCTCAACGGCTCCTCCGCTAGATCATCATGTTCTTAGTCTGAGTCCATTATGACATCTTCCAATAATGCAAACAATTATTTAATATTGTGCCATGTAGTATGAAGTGGAGGTAGTTGAAGTGTCATTTCTACCACAGGCTGCGGGTAACCTTATAAGTTGGTGGGCTGATCTACTGTAGAGATAATTGAAAGTGCATTTGACGCTGGTAGGGAAGAGTAATTGTACAAATAGAATCTAGTGAGGGTAGCTGATGTGGGAAATCTAGTGGGCGATACCTTGCGCTTGGATTTGATGAAATGGGTGCAGATAGACTTGAAGATGACCTCGTAGGAAGAGGGGCTTGAGTGCAAATTAAGTTTTAACCTACCATTGAAAACTGCAGTTTTAATTGCGTGGTGAAGTGTTTCAAGGGTCATATCCTAGATGGATACCCATTATGTAGGTTTCAGTTTTGCCACTGCAGCAATATGAGAATGTTTTTGATCCATTTTTGAACTTTGAATAGTTATGGAGGGGTCCATCTAGTACTAAAAAAAAAAAATAGTTATGGAGGGGTGCTGTATGTTAGCAAAGCAGCTTCTATAAAGTGACCAAAAGCGTTGCACCATGAACAATGGGATGAACCTTGTTAGGGTTAATTAAGAAGCTCTCTATATATGCCTCATTGACAGCCTTGTGAGGGATGCAATATATATGGGCCACATTGGGGGATGAGATGAATGACGCCTGAGATGTGAGCCCTTTGTTTAAGATAGTAGTAGGAGGAGATTCTAGAGTCTACTAAGAGTATATATTTAAATCTTACTAGTCTTCATTGATGCACTAGTTTAATTGACTCAGGGTCTAAAGCTGTTGAAAGATTAAATAAATGTTAACCACAATATCTTATCCAGGTGATAATGGGTGTGCTAGATGCAAAATGTTCCTCATGGTATATTTATTTTTGAGGAAGGTGGCGTGGTTGCTAAAAATGCTTTGACAAATCTCAAATTGATGTAATGATCCTCTACAGATGCATATATGGTGATGCTAAACTTAGAAGGCTTCTGAAATTGCTGCAAAGTAAATTATTAATTCTAAATGTAGTAACAAACTTATACTTTTCATATTATAGTAAATTTGTTAGTAAAGATTTATTGATAAAAAGCTTTTTCCCCTAGTTTTGGCCTTTTCTTCATGTCAGCATAGATGTTGCACAAGTGGGTCAGATTTGGATAGTGTGAGTGCCAGAGGTTTTTGCTAAACCAGCAGCCCTCTTGGTGCATTTATTCTTGTTTTGAGATTGATTGCATGCATAACTTGCATGTCTTCAAGCTCAACCTCTCTGCCTGAACCGTGAGCAGTACCCCTTCAGGATTAAGAGGGGCTAGAGTCTCTAGCTGATCCTTGTCCAAGTCGAATGACCTAGCAAAATTGGCATATATGGGCAATGGATTACTGCTTGTCCCCCAAAATCCTCCTTCTCTGCCCCTCTTTTTCTTCTTTCTTATAGAAAATCTTCTTGTAGGTTTCAGGTACAATTCTGTCCAGGGGCCTCTGGCAGTGCCTTAAGGATTATCCCATACCTATTCAGTTACCCATTTTGTCCTTGTAAAGTTTGAATCTCACTCAAAAGCTTAAAAAACACTAAGCAAGTCAAAAAGCAGGATCACGTCATCTATATTGAAGAAAATTATGGATTGACACTCTTGTCACCCAAATTACACCCCCAAAATATGTAATCAATTGCTCAGTCAGAAAAAAATCCATGTAAAATTAGCTGCACTATTCCACCAGTTGGAAAAAAATGGTGCAGAATTGATTCTTACATCTGAAATATTCACTGATCCATGGATCTAGACCTCAAACCTTTTACAACTTCTAAAAAACATAATATAATTACTCATTATCTACTAATTTTCTTAACCCTAATTATTGAATTATGTCTCATGGGTTTCAGGCCCAAGCCAGTTCTTAATCTCTCTCCAATTTTTTCCTCACCCTCTTATGAAAACAACCTTC
Source organism: Massospora cicadina (assembly GCA_022478985.1). Taxonomy (NCBI): domain Eukaryota; kingdom Fungi; phylum Entomophthoromycota; class Entomophthoromycetes; order Entomophthorales; family Entomophthoraceae; genus Massospora; species Massospora cicadina. The sequence continues at coordinate 341,370 of JAKSZP010018404.1, read as the reverse complement.
CTTCCAACATTCTATTGTTGCTTGTTTTTTTTAATTTTGGCTTGCTTTAAATAAGAAATTTTTACTCATACTTTCTTTCTGCAGACTCTACCTGTCACAACTTTTCCAAAAAAATACAAAAATTCAAGAGAAGCACGCTAAACTTAAATTGGTAGTCTCAATGATCATCTAGAGGGCTCTGATCCATTTATTCAGCAACTCAGCATGCAGTTTATGAGTTTATGAGATATTCCCCTTAATGTTATCACCAATCTGACGCACATATTGAGAACTTCATCAAATAAGATTAGCGTGGTGTCTCATTACTAAATTTTGGTACAATCTGACCTCTAAATGCCTTCTACTATTTCAATACTGGTATACACATAGTGAAAGAGAAACATATATTGCTAATTGTCTTAAATCTTAATTATCTGGGTCATTTAAAGCACTCTCTTTAGGTTTCCTAACCCTGATTGCATGTTAGATTTTATCCAACGCCCTGTCTCTGCTACTGAACTTGTGCGGCATTTTAAACTAGGATAAAAATTTCATAATGACCCCAGCTTATAGTAAAAGCATGATTTTGCAAATTCAGATTAGTTTGTAAATTTGTTACTCAGAAATATGAATCTGATGGTTTCAATGAGACTGGAGATCAAGTTGAAGTTAAATTAAACTAAAATAATATGCTTCTGTAACTAAAGGCTATCAATTACATAACCTATAAGAGTTTTCATTTTCCATACCTCTTTATGTCATAAACTGACTTTGTTAATTGTAGTACTATGTTTTTAAAATAGATCTTCTTTTCAAATCATTTACCTTTTATGGAGCCCAGCGCAACTTCCCCTTTTTATTGTGCAATGCCAGATTTTTCAGCCGCTTATCAATGAGTTACAAAAATTAAAAAAAATGAAATTTGACAGCCTGAAAATATTTGCTGAAATCATTTTTGTGTTTAAAAGCCACATATCTGTTCTTATTTCTCCAGAATTTTATTATATAAACTTCCTTGAAAGACAGATAATTCTCTTCTTGAAACTCTATGATGGCTATTTGCTTGCCTTGCGCTGAGCTCTTTATTAAAAACTCAATTTTGGTCCTAATTCTTAATGTTGTCATCAGCTCCACTGAAGCCCCTTTGAGTTCAGGTTGTTGGTCCAGACAACCTTACGCTGCATTTGGTCTAATGCAACAGAGGGTCATTTGGTAAATTAATTCACAACCTGTTTTTTCTCCGCCCCACTGATATGCCAATGATCTGAAACAGCCAGCTATTAGTGCTCCGCTCTCCCACCTTCAGTCCTGCCCTCAGAACGCCACATTTACTTACAACGCCTTCCCCAATTCATCACCCCACAATGAATGCATTTATGTTGTGCACAATGTCTTAACGCCGCGCCAGTGGCTGTTGTGCCTTCGAGCCTTCCTAGGATTGTTAACCCATGTCTCAGACTCCATCTCATAATGAGAAAGCCGCACCAGTGTTTTCCATGGCTGTTGAACCTGTCATTCCTACATCATCTACAAAAAAGTGCCGTTTGTGTGTTCCCATCACGCCTATGCCCATAGTGCCTGTCGCTCCACTCTCTCCTCGCCTCTGATGTTGCCCATTAAAGTCTCCATCTTACAAGAGTTGTTATCACTAATTGACTTGCATCAATCGTGGCATTTTGCAATTAATATACAATCTGTTTTTTAAAGTGACTTACCTTTTTGAGGACAACATAACTCCCATTTCAATTGTGCAGCGCTAGATCTCTTGGCCATACATTGATAATTTAAAAACTAACAAAAGATTTTTAATTTTAACATCTGAAGAAAGTTTGCTAAACTCCTTGTTGTGTTTCCCTTCCTCGTTTCTGCTCTTATTTTTTTCTGATATTTGGTACAAAAGCTTCCTTAAATTTCAAGATAACACCAATATTGAAATTATGTGATGGCTTTTTTGCTTGGCTCTTAATGAGTTTTTTAATTTGAAACTCATTTTTTGGTCCTAACTATTGCTTTTTTGTTGTCAATAGCTTTTCTGATTCCCTATCAGTTTAGAACAACGAAACAGATGAACTTCCACTACATTTATTATGACACTATGGTTGCTTTTACTGGGCCACCGCCCACTCCACACTTGGGTTTGTCCCAGTAAGACCCACGTTTGCCCCTATTGCAGCCTATTATTTTGTCATGGGGCCTTTGGTATGTTTCTAAACAATTTTTTCTCGCTGAAACCCTAGAATGTCCCTTTTTAGAGTCATAGGACAGTGTATCTCAGACATTCTGGGCCATCCATTTGGTTATGATGCATCCAGACTAAAATCTCACCTTTTTTTAGTTTATCTATGAAATAACTCATGAGGGTGGTGTGATACAAGTTTGCAGGGTTGCCCATTTGCTGCTATGAGCTTATAGTTGGTGGTGTTTTCTGGTGCTGCCTGGTTTGGAGGGTGGATTGTTAGGCCTCGTTGGTTTGATGAGTCCCATCCAGATTGGTATCAGATTAGTCAATCAGATGGAGGGCTTTGGTTCATCCATAGCTCAGTCCATAGTTGAATCTCATCCAAGTATTGCTATGGCATCACGATTTAAACTTGCAGACTAATTGGTTAATTGTCATTTTCAGCTTAGGATAAGTAACTTCCGGCTTAACAAGTTTGATTTTTGGGGTTTAAATGAGTCAATTTAGAATGTAGATGGTGCAAAACACCAAAATTAAACCTGTAGTTTCCCCATTAGAAAAGTAGGTAGACCCAATTTGGCGCTTTGCAAAACTAATTTGTTGATTAAATTAAATTATAGGTGAATATTGAATGTTCAGATAGCTGGATGTCGCCCCTTGCAGGGGTTCTAGGAATGGCATCAGTGGTACTTGAAGGGAATGAAATAGCTGACTTATTGAGGGTGGTGCATGCATGAAGGCTGATTAGTTTCTGAGAGCTGTTGCAAATAAATGGCGTGGCAATGACATCCCTGGTATTGTGGCCAGCAGGTGGTTGATCAGCAGCATGCGCTGAGCCAATAAATATGAAGGTCACAGAAGTGCAATCTAGTGAGCTATTTCTCATTAAATTGTCAACTGTTTGAGGGTGGTGCTAGACAACACGACTGCCGCCTGAAGATAGATAACTATGTATGAACCAAATGTAGGTAACCAAGGGTTGCGGTAAATTGGTGTGATTGGCTTTTTGTCTGAGTCAGTAAATTCTTTAGTGGATTTTCACACCATTATTGCTATAGCTTTCTAAAGCTCCCAAGTGGATCTTAACTTTAAGGCTGGATTAATTAATGAAAAGTAATTTTTAGTGGAAAAAGATCCTGTTTTGTGGCATTCTATCTTTTTGTAAGTCTAAATTGAGAACTGATGTTTCTAAAAATTCCTTGTGAGTATACCAGTTACGTAATTTGATAAAAGTAAATCAAAAGAGTGCCAGTAAAAAGTACTCTTTTGAAGCGCCTTTAGATTATATGTAGCTTGACCCATCCTAAGTTCTAATAAGCATTAAAAAATTCATGACAAGACAACATAATAACATATCTATTATAACTAAATTGTAATAACAATGATGCTTATCTGTTAAAGTTTAGAAACAGTTTTGTTTTATCTGATAGCTGATTGTTGATTAGTGGTACGTAATTTAATAGTATATGTCATAACACAATCTAGTATTAGAAAACCTGAACAAAGATGTTTTGGAGAGTTCAAGTCTTTTGTAATTCTATCCTGATTTTTGAGTTTTAAGCTTAACTGTAGTTCTTCTTAATGATTGGTGCTTGGTTCTGTGTATATTTCTGCTTTAACATCTTGTGTTAAGTTATAGATAGAGGATTTGATGATGTAAAGTATAAGTACCTGATGTCCATTAGGGCAACTTAAATTTGAAAATAAAAGTATTTGCTTTTATGGCCTTCTTTGCTTAATATACTGGTATATAGTGAGTCCAGATTAATGCTCTGTCTAGAGAAGTTTCATCTTCATACTCTTTTTCTATCTTTGGTAGACTTTTTCCTCGACAAAACTATGTTTCTTGTAGGCTTTAGGGTACACTTCTCTTTCTAAAAATACAATCTAAATGATTTGGCATATAAGATTCCTTTTGAGAATTATCATTACCTTTAGCTCAAAGATGAAGTGAAACTTCTGTAATTTAAGACTTGGAAGAAGTTGTGGATGTATCTATTACATTATTTGAGTATTTAAAAACTTTTATGTATGCTTTATGTCTTCTCATGACTAATAGGTATGTGTTTTTGTTTATGGGATTCTCTTGATAAAAACTATCAGCTTTTTGTCAAAAAAATCATTTAAGTATTTATCCTATTGGTAGTTAGTATTGCAATCAATAAATCCTAAAATAAGCTTTCTGTATATGAATTTCTAGTACAACTTACCTAAAACCTTTTGCTGTTTAGGTTTTAGTGTAACCTGATTTATATTACTTTCATAATCATTAGCTTGCTTTTTAAGCTATGCAAGTTCATGCATGATGAAAGGATAAAATTTTAACCTCATAACTTTGAACATCTTATAAATGTTTTGTGATAAAATTCAAACTTATATAAAAATATTTGAGGTGGGTTGACCTTGGGACCAAATTACCACACCAAGAATTTTTATAGCTGGTAGAGGTTTTTAACTCAAAGCCTGCACTAGGGTGGGAGCAGTTTTACCTGCCAGGCTAACCACCCTATAAAACCTAATTATATAAGTTTGTCAAATAAGCTTCATTATCTTTATGTAATTAATGTACATTTTTTTGTGTTTTAAAACTTTTTTTACAATTATTAAATGTGCAGCCATCAAGATTATGTCTGTTGAACTCAATGGAAAGTGTTAGAACTTCCAGTTCTGTGGACACCTTCTATATAGTTATTTCTAATATTAATAAGTACCTCAAATGTAAATGGAAACAATTGTCCTTATCTTTATTATAACCTGAGCGTGCTTTGTCTATAATAAATATAAGGACAATTTTTATAATATCCTATATATAGAAGCGACATGAATTGTTAAATGAACTTTACTTACCTCCTATATTGAGGCTTATTATAAAAGCCTTTCCTCAGATGAGATTTGGAATGTTAAAATTATAATAAGCTCATGGTAACTATATCAAAATTTTGTTAAAATCATTTCTTTGCTGATACACCCCTAAATGTTTAGGCATATTGAGTGTAGTGCATATTGGGAAAATATTATGGAACTTTTAAATAATAAACAAATAAGTGACAATGTGTAGCCCTCTTCAAAGGTATAGTTTTAATTCGGGTTTATTGTAGAGAACTTCAGCAATCTGACATGCTTCTCAGCAGTAAAAACCAGTGTTTATCAATTTTTTAAAACTTACTTTCCTAAGTCAGCTTTAGAATTAGCTCTTCATTTGTTTTTCATATTACTTGATAGTTGTTTAAATACATTAGTATAGTCTTTAAAAGTATGAAATTGGTATTTAGTTACTACAAATTGTTTATGTAGAAAATGTTCTGCCACAAGAATACGAGCTGATACATATAAAAAATTAAAATAACAGTTATGATATGCATTTTGCATCTAAGGTAGAATCTTAATAGATAAACTTTATATTCCTCTCATGTTAATTTAAAGGTACCTAGACCATGAACTTTTTACTTGTTTTTTTTTCATATAGCCATTCTTTAAATTTTAATTTATAAATTTTTAGAATTTTTTCAGGGAAAGCTGACCAAGTGACAGGCACTTCCAATATGTAAACAAAAGGAAAGTAACTAATATCAGAAAAAAAGAGGGGGGAATCCCAGAGGAGCATATGCTATCTCCTGTTGCTAGTGGGAACGCCAAGAAATGGAAGGGGGGTTACATATTTGGGGCCTTGCACCACTATTAAACATATTCATGAAAGGTTCTGAAGTGATATACCAAACTGGAAACCATTATGAGACCAACTGACGGCAATAGGATAGTATGTACCCAAACAACCATGCTTAAAAGTAGTCCACAAGGTGTGACTGATACTGGCATACAGCTTCCTGGAGGGTGTGAGTAGAACCTGAGATAGCATCCAAGATGACCGTGTGGATAGTTCACATAGAAATTGAAACCACTCTAGGTTGGAGGAAGGTGGCATAGTGGATATCAAGGGAAAGGCGAAGATGTCCTTAGATAGGCTTAAGGGCAGTGTCTGATCCTGGCGAAAGAAATGCTGAACCTAACGCCAGATCACTTTTGATGGTGGGAACCCCTCCAGGCGTTGAACCAAAGTTCCATACTTGTCACACACGACACAAGATGAGTGCAAAGCATTAGAGCGCTTAGCAGTACGGTATACCCATTTCAAGCAGTGCCACACATGGGAACGAATATGTGGCTGCAGAAGTGGGTGGTGAGCATACTTCCAAATGGCTTTCTGGGTGTTGATGGAGTAGGGGATGTCAACATAGCCAGGTAGTCCATCCTGTCCATGACAGGGGTCCTCATGGATATCAAATTGTTCAGAATGACTTGGCTTTGTACTTCCTGGGTGAACCGCGGAGTAGGGCGCCCCCTCTGGGTGGTGTACCCGCTTATGTAAAGTCTCCACTCAGCGCACCGCATGGAGAGGAGAATTCTTTTGAAGTTGGGCGACGTCCCATGCAGGCCTGCAGCAGAAGGGTGAGATGCAAGATACTTTAACAGAGATTGGGGGTGGGTAGTATTGCTGAGGCCCAGAGCGTGGGTAAAGTTGGAGAGGGCTGAACGTGACCAGTGCTGGGCTAAGAGCGTTGGAATGGTGACTGCGCAATCCAGGTGCCAAGGATTTTGGCAGCATGGACCTCAAAGTTGAGCAGGCCCATACCACCCTTATGGCGAGGGCCAAACATGCATCCAGGCTCACTGGAGGTGGGCGTCCTAACCAAAGCCACCCTTGCAGAAGGGCGTATAATGACTTAAAAAAATAGGGGGAAAAGGCGATGGCGTGGACCTCAAACCAAACTTTAGAAAGGAGCATAGAGTTGTCTAGCACTACCCTGCCTGTAAGGGAGGTTTGGCGGAATTTAAGGGAATCTATGAGTTTCATAATATTATCCAAAATATGGTGCTCTATTACTGTTGAGGCATACCCTCCCGCCTCTAACCACACTCCCAAATGGCGGACTGGACCAGCAATGGTCTTGGCACAAAGGGGAGCACGAGTGGGGCGGTGTGGGTTGGGCGGGGCAAGCAAACCTGGGAACAAGTTGCTGAAGCAGGTAGAAATTGGGCAGTAGTGACCAGTGGATTTGGTACTGACCAAGGAGAATGATTTCGGTCCTAAAGGCGTTATGTGCAGCGTTACTTACCCTGGAGAAAACCTGGATAGTATCAAGCATGCATGCATCTGATTGTTAGACACCCCAACCACACAATAATCAGCAAACGCCAACATCTTGACTGGTGCTTGGCCTTGCACATGGACACCAGTAAGGCTGGCATTTACATTGCAAAGAAGTGGGTCAAGGCTGAAGTTATACAAGAGTGGGCTTAGGGAGTCCCCTTGGCGTGAGCCCCTTTGAGGGTGAACTACATCCATGAGGAAGCCAGGGCCACGAAGAGCCATTGTGAAAGATTCCATGAGCAGCATCACCCAATTAATGAAACGATGGGGGAGCTGGAACTTTTGGAGGCAGGCTTTGAGTTAGTCCCAGTTGACTCGATCATAGGCCTTCTGCTGTCTAAAAAAACTAGTGCTCCAGAAGCCGTGGATTGGCAAACGTTGGCTACAGTATGTATGTTGCCCAAATAGACCGTTTGGGAATGAAGCCAACTTTCTCAAGGAAAATGAGAGCAGAGGCAACTACCCCTAAGCGGTTTTCAATGATTTTAGTAAGAGTTTAGTATCTGTGTTAGTAAGAATATGGAGCGCCAGTTGGCCAGGTCCAGCTATCCCCTTTCTTATATAACGTGATTGTGTAGGCCTCTTGGCCCCCAGGGATGAAGCGCATCTCCATTAGGCATTGGTTGATTGAGGAAAGCAGCAAGGAGAAGAAGTATTTAAAGTATTAAATATAGAGCTCATAAGGAATCCTATCGGACCTGGGCATTTCCTGTATGGTGCACCACAAACGGGGACCAGAGTTCATCGTGAGAAAAAAAATCATCAATTATGGAGAATGGGAAATGGTGTGGATATGTGCACTTTTGAGAAATTTGTCAACTTAGGCTGGCTGAACTGGATCTGAGCAATACAATTTGGAGTAATGATTTTTAGCTTCAATTGCCACTTTGGCCAGAGTATCTGTGATGGAATGGTCTGGCTGCCTCACCTGTGTGCAGGCTAAGCTCTGTCAAGGGTAAAGATTTTTTTGAAAAAAGTAGGCGGAGCACATGTTGCCCATTGTTATATTCTTTGCCTTATACTGAACACAAACTCGACGTTTGTGTTGCCTTATCAGTGCGTTGAAGCAAGCGGACACCTCTGCCCACTTATGACCCCAAGCTGGGCTGTAGCCTTCCGCAGGGACATTAGATTTCAGGTGGTCCACTTCTGCCAGTGTGAGCAAAATGACTTCTGAGGCACCCCAAGAGCGACGTGATGAAATGTGGAATTCCTGGCAGATGGTGTTTGCTTTGAAGGTTGACCAGTTAGAAGGTGAGTCTGCACATAACGGTGTGGTAAATTCTGGAGCTGAGGTTTTCGTGTCCACATACAAGGGAAACCTGGGCGATTTTATCTTGGCTGGGCGGAGTTTGCACCACTTAAACGCCTGTGACGCTGGATGTGACAAAAGAAGGAAATCAATACCATTTTGTAGTTGGATAAATCGAGTTTTATCATCATATAGTGGGAAATTTGAGACTTAAATTTCAACAGTGCAGACTAAGGTCAATGTGGGACACATACCTCAGCTGGTCGTTGTGCACATGGGGACGAGACATGTTTGTAAGCAGAAGTGCATGATGTAGCAGAGTATCAAATAACCCCAAAGTGGACTTTAGAACGCGAAGTTCTACATGCCCCTGTGGGGGTGTAGGCGATGAGGTCTAACAGTCAGTGGCTGGGTTGATCCAGCAGTTCATATCACCTACCACAAACGGGTCATGGGGGAGCTGGAGGGAATTAACAGCCAAGAAGAATTTCTGTCATGTTTGTGCACAGGTTGGGGTGTATATGTGAATGACAGCGTGCACTTTGTCATCTCACAAAAAGGATACAACAAGGACACAGCCTTTGAGGTATAAGGTTGATGAAATTAATTTAAAATTTTGGGTCATTTGAACAAGCACTCCACAGTGTGGCGACAAAAAGGAAAGGGAAGGGAGGAGCATGGTTGCCCATGTGTCACCTGCACCACATGGACAGTGGGTTTCATGAATGGCCAGGATGTCCATGGGTAAATTATTTAAGAAAAACTCAGTTTCCTAGCTTGGGACGGCAGGACCTTGAGTCCAGCTATGTTCAACGTCCCTATAGTAAAGGCTCCCCCATCGTACCTTAGGTGCAAGTGGAAGGGCACCAATGCCCTTCATTCTTCTCTTTTTCAGCACGTCGCTGAATGGCAGCATGGTTATTCTGTGCTATGGATTATGTTTCAGTATGGGATGATTTTTCTGTTGGGTTGGAGTTAGATTTTGCCTTCTGCTTTTTTCCCACTTTGAAACAAATTTTTGGCGTTGTGTGCACCTTCAGTGCATCATCGCATGATGGTGAAATTTTGACAGGGATATTGGTGGGCAACTCAGTTTCAGTTGAGGCTTGGTAGCATTGGTCAGGTGAAACTGACTCACTCATTGGATTGTCAGCTTGGGTGGCCCAATCTGATTAGTGGAAGGATCTGAGAGCCACTTCTGCAGCAAATGACTTGATGTCCTCCTAAGCTGGGAAGGCGGGATCAGGGACGCGTCCAAGGCTGCATCCTTAGCCGCCGATCTGTGGGCCTGCTTGGCCTTCTTATGATTTTGTAAGAACACATGCTTTACTTGAATGTAGCACCCAGGCACGCCCCACAGGAAAGCGGCGTCAGTGTCTGTTGCCAGTTCATAGTGGGTATTGCACCGCTCATTGCATCTGATATAATTTCGTTTTGAGTAATACCCTCCTTGGAAGGGCAGGCTTGAGCCTTATGGCCAAAAGTGCAATAGAAGGTGCAGATAGGAGGCGCGCTATCCATGGTGACCCAGAATGGGCGAGATTCTTACCCATCAATTTCCACAAAACTTGTGTGGGGGATTTGGGTCAAATCTTTCGCTAACCCCACAGACAGGGTGAGTACAGTAATCACTTTTCCCATGCATAGGTCTGGCATGAGCGTAAAGCGCTGCATCTTGAAGGGTTGGATTTCCACGTATACAGTGAGCTAGTCTTGGGGTGGTGCTCCAGAATGGTGCACTTAATCGTTGTAGGAAAGAAGTCAAAAGTTATGAAAATTTGATTAGGTTTAGTCCAGCAAGTAAACTTTGTGTTAACTACCTTTTAACTGTCTGGGAGGTCCACCACTACCCACACTTTTGCAGCTTTGTCCACCGCATTTTTGTTTTTGAACCCAAGATCCAGCAACCATGGGGCATGGAGTGCAATACAATGTACACTTCATTCACGAAACATGTGTTTACATCTCCACAAAACTTCTCCCAAAGCGCCATTTGTTTTATATCCAGGAAGACTCACACTCCATGTTTCACTGATGACAGTAGCTGGGAGTGAGGCGTATTGAACTGGTTGCAGCGCGCTGGCCAGGCCAAAATTTCTGGGGAAATGCTAACCATCAATTTTACTATTAATTTTATCTAGTTCACTGGTTTCGTGGAGCGTTTATGAAACTTGTTTGGTGTGTGGCCCACTCCTGTGCCCTTAACTTTGCTCATTTAACTGCTACCCAACTTTGGTTGCACATTATTCTCCTAAATGATATTATCAAACTTACCTAGACTTGAATCAATATATGTTGTAAAAGTGTTTGCAACGAGATAGAAAAGTTTCAATTAGCCATTCTTACCTAACTTGTTATAAGATTCAGTTTTATGAGTTATCTTTAATTATCTGTTTTAAGAAGTGATTCTAAGAAGAAAAAAGATGTAACCCTTGCCTATAAAAATTGAAGATTAGTAAGTAGTTCTTAATATTTCATTAAAGTGAAATAACTCTATGTTATTATAGCAAAACACTACTAATATGAAAAACTAGTAATTAGCAAACAATCATTACATAAAAATTTCTTTTTTGTGATATTAGATTTAACAATATTATGGCCATTTTTTGTGTATACATTTACATAGACAGGAAAAGTTTGTGCTAAAAACATGCCTATTTATAAAGTAAAATTTTTGTAGGCTCTTGATATAATAATTATAGTTTTTTGAAATTTATAAATCCTCATTACAAAGAGCTCTTTGGTAACCCTACCAACTCCTGTTTCTGGCCCAGCGCTAGTCATTAAAAATCCTTTTGAGAATCTTGAATAGATCATTGACGCAGACTGCCCTCTATAAAAAATCCTTACTTCAACTGGTCGAAATTCTTCTTACAACCCCCAAATTTGTTTCCCGTCGCCATTTCCATCCTTGCAATGGATTCTCAACTTAATATTCATCAAAAGGCTGTCCTTGAAGCCGCCATCCCCACCAACTCCCTCCTACACCAAGCCCTCCATATGGAAATTGAGCCACTTTGAAAGATGTTTCCTATACCTGACTTCCCTTTTGATTTCCTCAAGAATGCAAAATTAGTTAAGTAAGAATCAGCATCTGCACTAGTCACATGTGCATTGATTTGGCGAGATCTTTGCTTATTGACCCCAACTACCCCCAAACACGCCAACACACTAGACCCTTCACACTTTTTCCCAATATTATAATTTTGCTGATATTAACTTACCCAATATGTCAAGTTGATGCAAACCGCTGTCCTCATTGATGAAGAGAACCCTCATCTTTTTCTCCTTCTGCAGCATGCTGCTGAAGCTCCAATCCATTTTTGTCTGCCTTTGACCACCACCTGAAGCTGGCGCTGGATGAAAATCCCCACCCCCTTCCCCTTCTAATAAGGATGCTTAGGCTAATACCATTGCACTATGCTAGAACTTTTTATTTTATTATTAATCCAGTTGTTTGTCACAATCACAAATAAAGATGCGTGGAGGGCCCTCTCTTGGTTTGGGTATAACTAGTACTAAAAAACTCTTTAGTAAAAAAAAATTTAGGGAAACTTTTATGTTGATATACCTTTCAAATGATACTCTGATATAAATAAAATAATTATACTTTATATTTGGTGAAAATTATAAATTATTCAATTTTGAGCCATTTTTATAATTAAAACTTGTATAGTTTTGCTTTAAGTTATCTAGATTTATAGAAAGATGTTATAGATCAGTGTAAAAAAATAATATAGTTTTTTATAATGTTAGTATATTTTAATAACTTTTACAATAGTTTCACTTGTTTATCATTTTATATTTTACACAAACATCTAAGTCTTTTCTACTAATAAGGAGGTTTAAGTAGAAAGTCTTAGTTTACCCTACTGATATCTGAGCTGATAACAAAAAATCATTCTACAATCTAAAATCCTGTGTATTGCAAGCTTATATGACTTCTACTAGGCAAATCTTTATTTGGTGATAACTTTTTTACTTATTTTCAGCTTTTTGCAAATTTCAAGCCAACTATAAAGAAGTTTTTGGGTTTCAGATGTATGAACTGGAGGTCTGAGCTACACTTTGGATGGCTATTTGCAATATAGCACCTCCATAACACAATGGAATATGCTGCTTTGATATTGAAAAATGGATGGCAGGTGCCACTATCCTTTGTCAAGGCTGGCTTTTTGCTACAAATGTTCTAAATTAGCAAAAAAACATAAAAAAGTATCTGAGATAACTTCTGTATTAGAACAAATCATTTTACCACATTATGTATGTTAGATATCTATCAAACAATGAAGAACATGGTGCTGCAGAGAGTACCTCAGAGCCCATTAATCTGGACATTCAGTTTTAAATCTGAGTTAAAAACTAAACAAGGTTTTTTGTCTAAGAATGTCTTATGGTTTGTTTTCTATTGCTTTAGAGACAAATCACAATGCTAAAAATTTTGAAGCTAAACTATTTGATTTGTCAGTGTGTGGTGCTGAACTATTAATTTTTATAACAATAACTTTTTAAACCTCATTTATCCACTAAAATCTAAAGCTCACTTGAAGCTATGAGTCACTAATAATTAGTTCATGAGTATATAATCCCAGATTTGTAGCTCAATTGATCATTGCCTTAAACTCTAACAGTGCTCCCATCAAGATCCTGATGTATAAGCATAAATAAAATAGATATCCCATACACTCGTTTTGCCATAGTACCCTAGATTAAAATATCTATGTCATATTTGCATCCTGATTTATTGTAAGGCCGTAAGGACATGACTAAGAGGTGACTAGCTTATTCAGTCAGCTGACAGTTCAATGGTGATACGTCAGGACAAGATCACATACTTGTTGTTTAGAATGTTTAAGGCTCATGCATAAAATTGAGTGATTTACACTAGAAATTGATGACACTATGAATATAATAATAATTTCCTGCAATTGGATTATCTCATCAACTGATGCATGCATTGTTGACTTTAGATTTTGGCCACTGCCTTATCCAACAGAGGTTGTATACTACTGGGTAACTTAGGAGCTGAAAGGGGCTTGGAAAGGTGACATCCTGGTTACTTGACTATAGCCAATCTTTATAAACTAATGAGGCACTCAGGAAGTAGTCTTTCATTTTGTAAGATCATTCATGTTTATTCTTTGAAGAATTTGCACCAACGTTTTTGTATGCCTGTTCTACCGCTCCATCAGTCAAAGGTTGTAGGAGGTTGAAAATGGTTGTCTAATGTTCAATAGGGACGTCAGCTGCTGAACTATCTGTGAATTTAAGCTAAGTCTTCTATATAAGATTAGGATCCTATGGCACTCGTGCTGAGTGAAAAAAGAACATAAAGGAAATAGGGCTGTGGTCTTTTATGTAGCCACTGGAACAGATATGGCTTTGTGTTTCACTTTTTCAAATGGTCTGTTTTAAGGGATATATACCAATGCCTTGTCACCCATTGGTAATAGTCTAACCATATCAACGCTGACTATGTTAAAAGGACCAGAGAGTGTTACCACTTGACGTTTGAATATAGGCGTAGTCAATCTTGATAGATATACGTTTGGCATTCATTGTTCTTTTTTATGGTCTTACCATTTAGTCCCAGTAACATCGCTACTAGAACTACTTATACGTCTCCTTAACAGCCCCATGCTCTACATTGGAGTGCGCCATAAATAGGTCCTCATTCTGACAGGAAGGTTACAATTAGTGTATCATTTCTCATTAACTTTCTCTTCCAGAATCCATTCCTCTATTCGTGTATCATTAGTCATTCTACAACTCATCGTGAGTTTATTAGGTCATCATTTACCATACTTATGGAATGCCAGTCAGACATTAAGCTAATAGTCAATTGGATTGAGGACATATAGAACAATAGTTTGTAAAGGCATATTGGCGTTTTGATGTACATCCCCAGCTTAGTGAAAAATGATAAAGCCATAGCTTTACAGTCAAAGTTCCCATCTCAATAATACACCATCTGGTATTCCTTTATTGCAACCACCAAAAAGAGGCATAATTGGTGATTATGGCAAAGTGAGTTCTTTACATGCAAGAGTGGATATTTTTTATAGTTCTGATGTCATCAAACACATTATTTTTATTACAATATAAGTTAATTTTCCTTAAAATCTTAATTTAAGTTGCTATAGGAATGTCCAGAGGCAGATCATTATGTTGGCTAAAATTTTTGCTGCCAAAAAATAACCGGCATCAATAAACAAAAGGAAGGGTTAGTCAAATTATGGATAGATGAAGATCAGCTTTGTAGTTAAGGCAGTCCAAAAGCAAATGTTTGATCCTTCTCTGGGTTCCATTTTTATAGAACTTCCTTATGAAAAGATTAAAGAGGAGTTCCTCTAGGAATTTAAACATAAAATAAATTGGTGGTAGTACCTCATCATTTTTAGAGACATTGAATGTCTCTAAGATTATGAGGGGCTTAAATTCTCTACCACAATTACCTTATTTGATATATAATTATCCAGCAATTTGAGACCTTATGTTCAAGGAAATCCAATTTGGTTGAAAAAAAACACTTTAAAGTTTCAGTTGAGCAAGAACTGACGTAACTAGTTGGATACTTTCTCCAGATGTTCAAGGTTCCCATTAAAGGTTGTATATAAAGGTGTTATTGTTGAGATACCTAGAGCGCACTATAACTCTAAGATTAAATGTTAATCAATCACCCAATGTGTTATTTCTTGGAAGTTACAAAGACTTTTTAGCATTTATTAAATTTAGCAGACTCTAATTAGCTATTAATAAAAACACAACCCCAATCTATATGTGTAAAGTTCATCCTTTAGTAACCACTGGTAAGAGACATGACTGGAACATATTGATTTCCACCAAGTAAGTGAAAAGAGTAATCATTTTGGGTAGTGTGTACCAATTTTCTTTGATCACAAGTTAAATATCTATAATCCATTACCACCTGGTGGCTTCCATGTTTTTTTGTGAAATAATAGGAAAGGCGAGGCTTAGGGACTTTGGAATCAGGTGGTAGCTTAGAATTCGAGGTTGTTTAAGTTCCATTGCAACTTGAGCTTCTTTGACCTTGCTTTTTCCAGTAAGTCTTTGCTCTTATGGACATTACATCTCCTGTTGAAGTGCGGTTAGTGACGCTCTTCATCTCTAAAGTTTTATGTGGTGGTAGAAAAAATACCATCCCTTATTATTAATTTTCACTTTTTTCTGCTGTACTTAAGTCAAATACTCTCTAAGTCAAGGCATCTAGTAGAGCTACTTCTGTTATTGCAATAGGAATAAAACACACTATCTCATATAAGTCTTAGATACTGGTGATGTTTTATATAATTAAAAAGCATTCATAGTAAACTGAGGTGTTGATACCCATAGTTCTCAAGTTACAAGTTAGCTACCAATACTGAGATTTTGCACAAGTAATCGATTTCAAGAACCCCTGAACATTCTAGCACCTCATTCTTTGAGAAAATACTATCCCCAAATATCTAGCAAGTGCCCCAGTGTTTTTCTCACATGTACTTTGGTGTTTATAATAACCTGTGGCATTGGGGAGACAGCTCCAATTCCTAGCATATAGTAGCATTTCATAATTATCACTGACTAGGTGATGAGGTAAAAACTTAGAGGTCCTTATACATTAGATTCTTCATCCCATTAATCATTCTCTAATATACTGGCCCAGGATTGATGCATTACTTGCTGTTCAATGGAGTTTAGCCACAAGGTGAACCTGATATTACATTAATGACAGGAATCATATGAGTATGTACAATGCTTGCAAACTTATAGAGGAACTGTAACCAAAAAGTATTCAATAGCTTATTCTATATAAGGTCTACGGCTGAGATGACTATCAATACTCTGCCAACCCAGATAGATAGTGACAAATAATCTCTAATAAATTAGGTACACTGCTGTCTGTGAAGCCAGGTTACTTGTAGTGATGTGTTTTATGGGCAATTTTATGTGTTTCACTAGTTTTGACAAGATGACATTCTCATGGAATTTATTATCAATAATAGAAATGATGGATCTCCTGTGGACCTTGGCCACAACTCAGTTACACACTTCTAAATTGTAGGGATAGAGTAACTCATATGGGAAATCAGGAGTACAATAAGAAGTATTCTATTTTTCTAATCTTTATTTAAAGAAGTATGATCATTCTCATAAACTCCTTGGAGGCAGCAATATCAAACTAGGTATTTGTAGATTAGGTTTTTATAGATTCAAATTGTTGTTAACACAACGAGTAGGTTCTTCATGTTTACAGGCTCTCTACAGCTCTGTGGCACGTCAGCAGTAGCACTGTTTGGAGGTATGACGCTGGCTTGACAATTATAGAAATTTTGTCTGTTTAAGCTCCTTATCACTTATGCTATATGCACTCAAGGTCATTTAGTAAGGGTGAAGGTGCCTCAGCCTTGGTTTCCAGAACCGAGAGATCTCAGTTAGATTTTTTATCTCTAAGATATAAGTGAACCTCCATTTGATCCCCACATATGCAGCTGTTGTTTGGGGCGTGCTGCGAATGCAGATGTCATTTTAAGAATTATCCAAGTTGACTCAGCTTTTGGTAGCTAATGATTAAGCTTTAAGAAAGCACTTTTCAAAGTCATTTGGACTTCCCCCTTCCAGAGTTGTATCACTATAAAATCTTAATTCTTTTTTCCAGGGTCTGATTGCTACCAAAATCCTAAAATAACCTTATTAAGCTGTTCTTGTCTGTGTCATTACCTCATATTAAGGACCATGAGTTTCTGAGCTTCAAATATGAGGCACGTTAACATATGCTTTGTTTTCTATGTCAGTCACCTCTTCCATTGCACTTTAGAAATGTACTAGAAAGATGTGATGCGTCATTTTCCAGGCATATATTTCTCCTCAAAAATTGAACATAAAGAGAAAAGCACTGGAACTGAAAGAACTACTAGTATCAGGTAGTGCACTATAATCAGGATTAGATAATTCGGACTTGGTGAGCCCTGGAAGGCCTTCTAGCAATTTTTTTAGTATAATCTCTCCATGACATCCTGGATTTCACCCCATTACTAGATAAGTTTCATAGTTGAGAGCACTTTGGGTAACTGTTCTTCTAATTTAAATCAAATCATATTAGCTTTTAATGATGTTCAAATTACTGACCGACCTCTAGGTTGCTGATTTCTTCTTCCATTTGACATAATTAATTCTTCATTATTAGGTAATACAATCTCATATATATCTGCTCTATACCCGCCTATAATTAAGTGTCTTTGGGTTCCCATATGGAAGGACATCACATCCCCAAGCAACAGCCTTTACATTTCCAAACAGTTCCTAAACCATGTATGGTACCTTATTTTTCTAAAGTCTTAGCACCTTTGATCCTTATTTACATAGTAACAGGAGGGGAAAGGTGTGCCAGGTGATCCTGAGAGCCTGAGGGGCCCGAGGGCCCCATAATTTTGGTGGTTCCCTGGGTCCAGAGGAACCTTGTCTACCTCTTGGTAGGGAAATTTCTTAAAAATTAACAAGGCAATTTGGTCGCAGGGCTTATTTAACTTATTTGTTTGTCCATAATATAGCCTTATGATTATCTCTGATAAACGCTGAGGCAGCATCATAAAAGGTCCACTACATTTGCATGGATAGTTTGGGGTAACCTCTCTGTTTAAACACCTCCTAGTGGTGCATCCCCGCAACCTTAAGGATATATTAGACTTCCAAACACATGTAACACTGAAAGTATCAGCCTCTCTCTTATACCATTCTATAGAGGGAAGTTGTGAGGAGAATTAAGATTTGTTAAAGTGGATGAAACATTAGAGGCCCAATAATAATTAAATTGGCTCTAAGTTAGATAAATATTATCCAGCAGCGTTTGGATTATGGTTTTAATAAATGCCAGAATAGGGAAGGATACTCCAGTGGTAGAATAGGACCTCTACTACTGCCTCCCCCAAGTTTGATTCTGGTACAGGAACTTTGGGTAGGGGACGACTATAACTGTGCTGGCATTGCGCACTAATTCCCCAAACCAAGATAGCGAATAGTAAAGGCGGTCCATGGAGTTCCTGGCCTATCATACACTGCACAGGGAGGTTCTTCAGATTTTATTTTCCTTTCCCATTCATTCAATTTCCCCTCAATCAGTGTGGTATTGTCCACAGGTCGGCCCACCTCGAATAAAATTATGAATAAATGCTGGAGTCATGGTTTACTCTATAGTGAGCATCAGTCATCTGATTTGAACAATAGTCAAGCCGTCAAACAAACTTTTGGGTCTTTTTGAGGTTAAAAACTGAATTTTCTAGCTAGTCTCAGTATGGCTGTTCAGATATGACTTCTTCAAGTAAAATACCATACTGTCATGGAAGCGCCCAATAAGATTAACTATCCCGTCAGTATGGGTAAATAGACACCCAAGATACAAACCAGAACACCAAAGCATAGCAGCCACAGTATTTTGTATTCAATCGAATGGACTTTGGGCTTAAACTTACAATAATAGTTACCAAAACTCCCTATATGGGCCACGCGGTGGCGGTGACTGCTGCAGAAGATCCAGGAGGGTTAGACTTTACTGAACAGGTTGAACCAAGAGAGAAAATCTGACAGCAGGAGGTGATAAGCTCAAAAATTTCACAAAAAACTTGAAAATTGTGATTAAAAGTAACTTAAAGAGCAAGGTAACAATACAATGCTCAATGCTTTAAGGATGAACTCAAGCGTAGATGGTGTGGGATAATCAACTACCTTAATTTTTAAATTTTAAACTAAAACTTGTAAGATTAATCCAACTAAATTATTAGACTTTAACCTAAAAAACTACTTTGTAGCCAGCCCGTGACTTCTCATTTAATCTTTAACAAGTCAATTCCTTCTCACAATTTCATTATACAATAGTTGATGGTCTTAATCATGAGATCTCAGATGAACATTAGATAAAGCGACTTGATTGTAGATTTTATTCTCTTAATTCTAAATAAGAATTTGGTTTAATTGTCAAATTTTATTATTTGTTTTACAGTTTTGGAAGTAAGAGTTGGACCAATTTGACGTTTAACCTATGTACTAGCATGAAGAAGTGCTCAGAATACACAAGTGATGCTCACTAAAGGGAGCTGTAGTAGCAAAAAGACTAAATTTTAAGTTTTTATAATGAACTAAACCAGGAAGGAGGGAATGGTACTAATAATTAGTCCCTCATCTTTTATGTAATTTCCCCTACATCTGATCAAATGGCACTGGAGGAATTTGCATTCCAATATTTTCCTCAGTTTGAGAGCTTTGAGACCTATACATTCATCACAGAGCTGAGAAATGTTAAGGACAAGTTACTTTAGTGATTCTATCTCTTTAGTTATGAACAATCTGATCTAGTGCTCACTTTGTTAAAGACAGCAGTATCAGGAATGGATAAGTCAGTAATATGAGAATTTCTGGTCTCTGAGACATAGTCATATACTACAACAAGTAGATAGCCTATCTCAGATGGGCAGTAAATTGCTGGGTATCTACACCCAATGTCTGAAATTCTCAGTTAATTCATTTTTTGCCACCATGCTCTAATCATAGAAGTGTTTAACAAAAAACAAAACTTAGAATCCCCACAGGATCTGAATAGGCAGCTTGAAGCCAGGTTAAGGGTTTTCACCAAGCCTTAAGAAATATTGAAACTTTAGTGTCAAACTCTTGCAATGTTGGATGAACCTGCTTAGCAATTGAACTGGAATGTGTCGACTATAGGATATCAAGTCTTGGATAGCCATGCAGTCATTAGAAATTACTTCAAGGGATGACTTGACTCAGAGAGGAGGTCATATATAGCCATGTTACTCTAAGGGATATCGCTTGACAGGCTGAGGCGGTTGAGGCACTTGACCAGTACACCCAACGGAATATGGGGTGGCCGCACAACATTTGGGAAGCAATATAGAGACCTCCTACCTCCTCCTGACAGAGTTGCAACAACTTATAAATTAAATTGCAGTTAAGCAGCAGGATATTGAAAATTGAGAGGATTAGTTCATATGTCTAAAAAGATAGTTGAAACCTATTTTAGTTGAACAATTAGTTATGGCTTTATGTCTGTGAGCTTTATAACATGGAGACTTCTTATAAGAGCGAGTTGGAGGGCTTAAATGCTAGTGTGTTGACATTCTATGAAGCCTCACGTAGGTTTAAGAGTTCAAATGGCAATGCCTTTAAGAGCAGAAGAACCATACCATTTGAAAATGTCAATTTCTAAGGTGAGATACAGGATGGTAGATGTTAAAGTTCTCATTAAATCATGCCTCCCGCTTTTGCAGAACTATTTGGTGATGAACCCATTGATAAAAAACTTCCAAGAACCAATGCATCAACCTACCCAATCAGTCTTGTAATTATTTTTTGTTTTGCTTTCTTCCGTGGAGATCGCAGCTTTTGAACATAGTCAACCTCATGCTAGAAACCCAAAGCCCCAGGATAGTGTAGCCCAATAACATCTGGATCAGTAAGCTTCATTCCAATATTCCAGAAGTAAAATTAGTTAAATTTATAAATTTGGCAAGCAAGGGAATTTGCAGTCATTCTTAAAATGCTCAAGATGACCATGCATGGAGCTGATGATTTTTTAAGCCACTACTACTATTTAAAGTTTAGAAGATCAGAGTTAAGATCTAATCATGCCCTAATTACCCAAGCAACATTGGACCTTTGCTGATGTTTTAAACTAAGGTTTACAAGAGTTTGACTATCTTTAACGATTAACTACTTGGAAAGCTAATTTATGACCGTTCAGTTTAATATTACAAAATTACTAACAAGTTTGCTAACTGATTTTTACCATGAGGCTCAGGCTTTTCTGGGTTCATTTGCCATGGTGTAAATGGACATCAATATTGAACTTCAATATGCCACCATGAGTTATACAGAGTTCCATTGTTCTTTGCTTCCAGCGCTTGTGAAGGATTAAGAGACATCCTCCATGATTTAGTACATGAAGAGGTGTGAAGTTACGTCTGGACCTCCCAATGTGGAAGTGCGCACCAATAAAAATACTATGAGTTAATGAAGGCTATGGGATCACAAAGGCCTTCCATACACGTTTAAAAACTTTGTCAGTTGCCACATTTTATCTATAGTAAACTAGTTAGATCTTTGAATATGATAAGCATTAAGCGTTCTCTTTTCCTAAGCAAACCCCTGGAAGAAAGCTTGTGACATCTTAAGAGGATGAAGGCCAAGAAAACCCCTCAGTACTAGAAGGAGGCTTTTCCACTACCCATCACCATCCAGTTTTGTCCCAAACACGGGAAGGCAATGGGAGTCATTCTCATACTCAAGAACCTGAATAAAGTAATTCCATGGTTGTGACAATCACCAGAAGTCAATGAGCAGCCATAGAAAGGTACAAGAAGCTGTTTCTAGATATTATGCTACCCAGCTTGCTGAGCACTATCAATTTGGAGTTACTGAAGAGTCTCAATTTCTAACTCCTTTAAAAAGAGTCAAAGTCGCCTTGCCACTTGAGACTTTGAACACCCAATTCCAATAATGTAGGAGAACATATCAATACTATGATATATCAGATAAATGTACTTATATACTTGCAATAAACAAGATTTTACAATAAATTCAATTGTACTTTTGTCAATATTTTTGTAATAAGGGTTGGGTGCAATAAATTGTTGACAAAGGCGCTTTTTTAAATGTAGTTTCTGATCAGTTCAAAACAGTTAAAATAGCTCCCTAATGTAGCCCATCATCAACAATATGAAATAGTTGCCCTACAAGTTTTACAAACAAAGGGGCTATATAGTGCATTACAATGAGTTTAGCGCCTTGCAGGTTTTTGCCACTTCTAAAGTATTTCCTAATAACAACTATCAACTTTTTTGTTATCACTTGCTTTTATAGGTTTTGAGGTGATGTTTTATGCTATGAGGAGAACACTTTTACCATCCTAGTTCATACATTAACCC
Organism: Massospora cicadina; assembly: GCA_022478985.1. NCBI lineage: Eukaryota > Fungi > Entomophthoromycota > Entomophthoromycetes > Entomophthorales > Entomophthoraceae > Massospora > Massospora cicadina. The sequence goes on along the minus strand of JAKSZP010018404.1, from coordinate 318,880 downwards.
TCCTGTTGAAGATGAGACCATAAGTAGTGCTCCTGGTCAAACCTCAACCAGCGAATCAGTGTAAACAACAACAACTAAACCAGTGGCAGCAATGGTGATCAGGCCATCATGGGCGGGATTAAAGAAGCTTTTTAGATACCAATGGCTTAAATGATTTTTTTCCAACAATGATGCCTTGTGACAATTTTTACCTGACAAAATGGAATATTTGTTATATGATATGATGACGCTGACCAAAATTCTGCTATAATTTTACCCCATCTTATACCTTTTAGAGAAAAAAATTTGTATTCTGTCAATAACGCCCCAATGAGCAAACTGAGTTATACAAGTGAAGGTATCAGAAATACATGTACATATTACTAAAGTAGGCAATCGTCCAATCCCCCACTCAACTCAAAGTCATGATGTGAGGCGCATCATGAGAGTGCCGTCGCTCAGACCCAATGTCAAGGCCCATATTACCAAATATAATCAACCTATATCATCTGAAGCAACAATGAGCGGAAACCCAGGAGCGGGAACCAGCACATTGGTCCCTAAACATCCAGGTTCAGGGGTAGCTGCCTTGAGAACAAGCTCGCACATACAAGAATTAGAGCAAATGAGTGAATAAGCCAAAGCAGCAGTCAGACGTCGTCTGACAAGAGGATTCTGATTGATCTAATAAAACTCTAAATCTCCCCTATTTTACAATAGGAAAATTATTTATACCGCATTTTTCATTTGAAATATGTAGTACTTTACGTTATATTCTATTAAAAACTTTCTACAGAATAATAAGTTTTTCCTTTTTCTTTAACTTGTTCTGTATCAAGTTAGTAATCACCAATTTCAAGTCTGGGATTAACCAAACTGAAGTAATCATCATTATCCAGTCTGGTACTAACCTTTTTTAAGAAGAGACTCTGTTGATGATACATTGGTGCTGATAACTCTAAGGAAGAGGTTGGAAAGGTTCCCATTGAGTCATGAAAGACAAAATATCTAACAATGTTAAAGAATGAAAAAAATTTAAGAGCGCAAGCAAATTACCCAATCAATCAATGCACCAAGGGTAGCATCTTAGGAGAGTTTGCTTAGAGAACTGTTGTGATGTCAGAAAAGGTTGTCTGTTGCTTAATCTGCACAGAGTAGATCCCCTGAGCAGCGAGTCAGCATTTTTAGTTAAGCAGGCTGAGGTTGACGTGCTGACCTTGGTGCTCACTACAGGGATGTCACCATCAGTCTTTACCGATGATCATGATAGTTCTACTAAGTATACTGACAAAAATGTGGATATCAAGGTGTATCACAGAGAGGGTAAAGAGGATTTTTCTGAACTCCTAGTGAGGGAGGGATTACCATTTGCACTAGAGTCCATACCTGGTTTTAAAGATCATAATTTGCATAGTGATAATGATTGTGTCAAGGAGACTGCTAAAAAATCGAGAATTGAACACTATCCATAGTGAGAGGGCCCTCACCAATTAAAAAAATGGAACTTACTCTCAGAAACCTTGATGAAAGACTTGTATTCCTCTAGAAATAGGATGACATACTAATACCGCTCTAAATAAGAATGGAGAACGCTTGGAGCACATGACAACATGCTAGTCGTGATGGACAAGTTTATTAATATATGAGGCACTAATTTTCACTGCACTAAAGCCTACATCTAACCAGCCTATAACTCAAATGGAGGTTTCTGCGTGGATTGCCTAAAGATATGCACAACACCGAGTCAGATCTTGTACTCAGCCACCTATGATTCTCTCTGATCATGTTAAAAAGAATCAAAACTTTAAACTATATTTCAAGTCTATGTACACACAAGGAGAGACAACTATTGCTGGTTTCTTCCAATTGTATGAAAATAGCATAGCCATGGCACTAGCTGTCAAATTCTGCGGTTGATCAAAAATATACCCTTTGACAACCTACAGATCAAGCCGATTTCCCCACCTAATGCTTGAACTAGTAATCTAATTAAAGCCTATTATAATAACATGGGATGGGCCAATTATTGCTACATGAATTTATCTATATTACTAAAGCTTGGGCTGATTATCCCCATACATTTAGTTAACCTTATCTGCAACTACTCGGCTGGGGTGATCAACTCGTTGTCAATTTAATTAGTTATTATATTAGCAGCTCAGGCCAAATAAATTTGCACAGTTGGGCCAATTTATCTCTGCCCCAATCCTTGACAACTAGTCCCAATTAATTGGGACTAATATTAAGAAATTCATATATAAAATTATTTGGACTGACCAAAGGTAACAATTAAAAGCCCCATGGACAATCAAACAAATGAACAACGCAATCAATTTTCTGCTCTAGGGCGAAATTTGTATGTCAATCTACATAATTGGCATGATAGAACTTACACATGGGCCTTCCAAAATGGAGTACCTAGTGCTATCAAGGGAGAGGACTGCTGACGTCCCGATTAGGGGTACATCATCTACTTTAATTGAGGTAAGAATTTCACATAAGTTGTGTTTTGTCAGCAGTTTGAAGAAAGTGAAATCCTGAAAATCTTAGGACACTTTTGCATGCTTTTATCGCAATTTTTGTACCTGAAATCCTCCCAATTTTGGGATTATTTTGCCACCAATAAACCTAAGAAAAGGTTTCAGTCATATCAGTTAAAGGGCCAAATTGAGGTGGTAAAAGATCTGTTGAAAAATTGTACTCAAATGTGGCCAGGAGATGCCCTAGAGGTATAAATACTAGCACCTGGCCTAATGACTGATCATCAAATAATCTAGTCTGATAAAAATCTATTTTATTATATCTTTGTTTTATTTGTATCTTAAGCCACTTTTGAGAGTGTCAGCAAGCTGGGATCTCAGGATCCACAGCTTGCAACTTTGCCTGCCTCAGTTGAAGTTCCCATTACAATGGGAAAATTAAACCCAAAATCAGCCAGAAAAGTTGGAGCCATTTTTGTATGCTTAGTGCATTTCCAAACAGTTCTAAAACCATAAGCAACTGGCTAAATTGAGGACCCACTGGCCAAAGTTCAGCCCAATTTACCATGCAGGAATTAAATATTCAAGCAAGCTATCCTCAGATTTTGACACTAGCGATCACCCGAAGGCTCACCACATACAATGGTACATGAGCCATGAGGCTCAGGAGATCCCAGCGAAAGCTTCATACTTGGATTATCTTGGACTGAAGTCAATTGCTATTTAATCTCTGAGCTCATTAGTGAATAGGATGTCCAGAATATGAAGCTAGAGTCCTGTTAATGAAGATAAACAAAAGTGTTGTTACAAATTTTTCTTCTCATTTCTACCTTAAAGACCAGCAGCTATGGTTAATAAGAATAATGATTTTCCCTACCACAAAATCTGTTTTGTTAAACTCCCTAGATATTCATCCTTTTTAAAGTGCACATGATTTTGGCAGTCAAAAGTGCTATTTTCCTTAAATAACTAAAAGAGAGCTATTTGACATACAAGGAAATACCAATCTGATTTTAAGTCAATGTCACTTATACCACTCCCTCAAAAAGTCAATATGGCTGTTTATGTTGTTAATGAAAAGGTTTATTAGCCCAAGGAGAGGAGCAACAAACCAATTGAAGTCTTGCCTCGTTAAAACTAAATGCCATAAGTGTCACCAACCTGAGCACTTTGCTTAATCCTGTTCATTAGTTACAGTTGAAAACAAGGAGCAAACCCCTAAAAAGAACACCCTTAAAACTGTAAATTGGGCGGATCTCCACACTGAGAGTGAGGAAAATTATGAAGATGAAGACTTAGCTAGTTTGGATTACCTTTTGTTCGTGGCTCCTAGAACAGTGGCTGTACCGGATAGATTAAGAGTATATAGTGCTGATGGATCTGTGTCAAACAATACCTACTTGGTCCAAGCAAATAGTCCTACTTGATGATCAATTCCATTGAGGAAGAAGAGCAGTTGGTCGTGTCTAGCTTCAAGAATGTGGTATCAGATGGTGAAAACACTACTAAGCTCAAACAAACGCTGTTACTTAAAAGCGATTTTAGGACTCTGCCACTGAAGTCTTAGACTTTGGAAACCTCTTTGGAAAGAGCTTACCAAAGGTGGAAGTTATCATCCATAAGGTGCATGTGCTGGCAGCTCTGGACATTGGGGCTCCAGTAAACATCATCTCCTCAAAATTTATAAATAAGATCAAGTTTATTCCCAACATTGATTATACTGTGAAATACCATACCGCAAGACCTGACATCACCTGAACCTCAAAAGCTTATTCTATCTTACCTTTACAATTTCGGAGCATAGTCCTGATGGCATTTTAAATAATGTTGTACAACAACCAATAAATTTTCTTGATCAAAACACAATTTCTTCTGAGTTTGAGGCGAAGATTAACTTTACTAAAAGCACGGTTAGCATCTTAATCTACCAGCTCCCCTTGGTGTTCAAGGACGAGGACGTCAATCCTCTAAAACAGGGGTATTTGCTTAGTTGAAACAAACAACAAATCTATCCAATTCATTACAACTTAATTGAAAAGGGTTTATAACAATTACCACCTACTATGAGCGCAGAAGAAGGCTTCACTTTGATGCAAATGGAATCATATTAATTTGACCAGAAACCATAGGAAAATAATCTTGTCAATTAGCGTTGAAATTCCTTCTGACACCGTATTGGAAGTGTAATGTTGAGATGAAATTTGAGAACAAGAGCCCAGAATGCTATCAGGCATCTATGACACCATTTACTCTGGAGGCTAAATCTTGTTCTTTGCAATAATTGCTGCCCAACCAATTTATAGTTGAATAAGTAAAAATGTGGCACTGGCCCGCCTAACCAATTGTTAAGATATTGATTCAGTACATGCAGTTGGATGCTTTGATGATATTGAATTTATATATGTTACCCTCAAGCAGCAGAAAGAGTTATAGGAACATCTGGTCGAGTTTAAAGTTATCTTCAGCACTGTCCCCAATGACTATGGCCGGTGCAAGGGGGAGTTCAATAAGGTGGACACCGGTTCAGCTTTCCCTTCAATTTTAAACCTTATATAACATTAAAAAATTGAGGATGCAGTCATTGCATAAGAGCTCAATCAGTTAACCAAAGTAGGGCTAACCTAACCATCCAAGAGCCCATGGCCATCCCTCTCTGCTGCTGGTAAGCAAGAAACATGGGGCCCATAGGGTTTTCATGGACTACTATTGCCTATACAAGGTTACTAAGAACGACTCATACCCTTTGCCATTCATCAATGATGCTTTAGAGCGGCTGGGTGGCTTAAAATACTTTCTGGTCATGGACCTAGCCAGTGGCTACTGGAAAATGGAGCTCTCCCCCAATGACCAGGAGAAATGCGCTTTAATCAGCAGCCAATGGTTGTATGAACCCACGAGATTACCGCAGAGGCTCTGCAATGCTCCTGCAATCTTTCAACGAGCAATTAATTCATCAAAAGCGATCTTAAATTATTGAGTGGGCTAATATACCACGATGACATCATAGTGATCAGCCATATTTTTCATGAACATCTGCAGCACCTCATGGGGGTCTTCAAGCGGCTTTATGCTTCCAACTTGAGGCTGAATAGAAGCAAATGCACTTTCTAAAGGGACAGCTTGAATTTTAGGGGCACAAAATCGGCCCATCCAGAATTAAACTTCAGGATGGAAAGTGGGCGCAATTGTGGCAATGAAGACACCCAAAAAGTATGAGAGCGTTCAAGTATTCCTAGGAATGGTGGGGTACTACAGGCAGTTTATCCCCTATTTTGTGGACTTAGAAGCGCCTCTTACCTACCTCCTGACTAAAGAGACGAAGTTCTAGTGGAGCGTGGAGCAGGAGCAAACAATCATGGAGTTGAAGGCACAATTGGTAAAAGCACCAATTATGGCATATACAAATTTTAATGAGATCTTATACTTGTACTATGACACCAGTGACATGGGATTTGGTGCAATCTTGGCCCAACTAGACAAGAATAGAGTGATCATCCGATTAAGTATCACACTAAGGTATTCAGCAAGGCAGAAAAGCATTACACAGCTATTGAATGCAAATGCCTTGCAGTAATCAGAGCAGTCTAGCACTTAGGCCCTATATTTGAGGAGTACATTTTTAAGCTAGTCCTAGATCATGCGTTGCTCCTCTGTCTAAGAAGCATGAAGAGTCTAGATGGACGCCTTGCCCGTTGGGATGTCCTCCTGCAAAGGTACAATTTCGAAATAATACATAGAGTATTATATAAACATCTTACGCAAATGGTTTGTTGATAATACCTGTATTCCACCTGCAGGCGCCAGAGGGCGATCGCCTGTATGACTTAATTAGGCTCCCTGAAGAAGCTTGGCAGGAAAATACAGAAGAGGTCAATAGGTCCTACGCAGATGTTCTAAAGACATTTGGCATGTCAATGGAAATTAGTAAAATAAAGTTCAAGATAAGTGGTATTCTTACATCCAGCATGCAATAAAATGGAGATATTGATGGAGGCTCACAAACACATGGGCCTTAGAATATTTCAGAAGACGTTGGCTTATATCAAGAAAAGGATTTACTGGGAATGCATTTCCGACGAAGTACACCAGGCATTTGAGTTGTGTGTACTCTGCGCCAGTTTTTGCCCGCTGGAAAAATATTTGAGTTTACGCCCATTTCAAACAAAGCACCGATCAGCAATGCCTCTATTGAAATGTTGGTACCACTGCCAACAGTATCCAGCGGCGCCAAGTTCATCTGGTGGCAATTTACCACCTTACTAATTGGTTGAAGCATCTACAATCAACACATATACAGTAAACTCCACTGCCCGTTTCTTATACAGTCAGGTGATCACCAGACATGGATGCCCTAAAACTCTCTTGTCAAACAATGGCAAAAAACTTCATCTCTGATGTGATGAAGAATCTTATGGATTTTGGTAGGGGTGAAACATCAGTTTACTACCATCTACACTCTCTCATACAACTGAAGCGTCAAAAAGAGTAAATGATACCCTTAGAAGGAATTATAAAGAAGATGGCTTAAAGCTACAAGATGAAGTGGGATCAGTTGCTCCCATCAGCGCTTCTGGATTACTGGTTAAGTCACCACCGTGTGATCAAAATATCCCCATTCAAAGCCCTGTATGGGCGAGAGGGTGCGCTGCCTACCATCGTGGCACCCGTCATATCAGTAAATTGAAAGGATCTAAGCCTGGAAGCTACCAACAGGAGTTGGCTGAAGAGTTAATTAGAAGTCAGTTAAAAGCTTCATGAACGTTGAAGCTAGCCTCCCTCCTAGCCAAAAAAGAGTCAGAGAAGAACTAAGCTACCCAAATTTAGTATTGGTGACAAGGTTTTGTTCTAACATCTGAGAAGAACACAAACAGAGAAACTTCAAGCCATTTGAACTGGCCTACAATATTTGCCAAGAGAGGAGCAGAATATTTGGACTGCAATGGTGAATTTAACATTGATTTAATAGAGCTCACGCCCGGCACCTTTGAGCATTCCCCAGGTCTTTTTAGTTAGGGGAGTGTCATGGATGAGCCTGCAAGTGTTACTCCTGGTCATACCTTGACCAGTGAAATCAGTGTAAATAAAAACAAATCAATGGCAGTACTGATGTATATGGCATCGCAGATAGGGGTCAATGAGACACTTTTATATGCACCAATGGCTTAAATGAATTTCCTATGAGCAATGACGTTATCTAAAATATTTTAACCCACCAAAATGGAAAATTTGTTAAATGAGAATGATGATGACGCTGCCTAAAATTAATATGAAAATTGACCCCTTTTATACTTTTGGGGGGGCGAAATAAATTTGCATTTTGTCAATGACGCCCCAAGGAGCAAACTGAGTTATGCCAGTGAAAGTATCAAAAATATAAATACACATATTACCAAATTGGGTTGTCAATCAATTTCCCACTGAAGTCAAAGCCACAATGTGAGGCGCATCATGAGAGTGCCGTCGCTCAAACCCAATGTCAAGACCCATATTGCCAGATATGATAATCAACCTATTTCACCTGAAGCAACAATGAGCGGAAACACAGGAGCGGGAACCAGCACATTGGTCCCTAAACATCCAGGTTCAGGGGTAGCTGCCTTGAGAACAAGCTCGCACATACAAGAATTAGAGCAAATGAGTGAATAAGCCAAAGCAGCAGTCAGACGTCATCTGACAAGAGGATCCTGATTGATCTTCTATTAGAACCCCATAATCTCCCTCATTTTACAATATCAAAACTATTTACATCTTTTATTTTTTTATTTGAAATATATAAGACTTCACTATATATTTTTAATCAAAACAATTTCCTTAGGACCTCCAGTTTATACTTTTTCTTTAACTTGTGCTGTATCAAGTTAGTAATCATTAATTTCCAGTATGGGATTAACCAATCTGAAGTAATCACCAGTAGACAGTCTGTTGTTACCTGTTTTAAAGAAGACACCCTGTTGATAATACCTTGGTGCTGATAACGCCAAGGAAGATGGCGTAAAGATTCCCGTTGAGTCATGAAAAACAACTTATCTCAACAATGTCAAAGAGTTTCAAAAATTTCTAAATGCGCAGGAAAGTTAGCCAAGTAATTAATGCACAAAGATGTAGCATCTGAGGAGAGTTTGCTTAGAAAGAACTGTTGTTATGGTAGTAAAGGTTGTCTGGTGCTTAATCTGTGGCGAGTTGTCCCCTGAGCAGCGAGTCATCCTATAAAGTTAAGCAAGCTGAAGTCGGCGTGCTGACTCCTCCATTACTTGAGGTATAATCAAATAACTCTAACTTGTAGAAGTAATTTCATATGTGTAATTTATAAATGACTGTATAGACCCTATCTGGTACCAATAAGTGGTTCATAATATTTCCGCTTTACTTGCCACCATTCTAAAGAATGAAAACGTTTCCTTCAAAGACTCTAAGTACTTTGTTGTATACCTGGAGAACAGCAATTGTGCTCATTTGGATTATTTTAAATCTAATTGAATAATTCTAGAGAAATTTACTCCCCATTGCAAAAGTTGAGGGCTGGAACTTTCATCTCTACTAAGGATAAACTCATTTAGTTACCATGAGATCTGTGTCTTATCCTTTAACCTAAAAACCTACAAATTGTTTGCTAAGGGATGGCATAAGATCGCGTTTATAAACATTATTTCACTGTAAGAAATTTGGGAAGTACATGAGTTCAGAAGTTTAACAAAGTTTGAATTATCCCAAACCGCATCTACCATATTGTGCAGTCATTAACTGTGAGCAACTTGATGGATTAAATGAGGATCAGAAAGACCAAGCGTTGTCCAACATACAAAAATATGTAAATTACCTGCAATGGATGACTATGACCCCAGATGCATTGTGGGATCCAGCATCACGTCGACTATAGGGGATGGAAGACTCGTATGATTGCAGCTGATACAGAGTAGTAAGGACAGAAATAAGGCGGGCAAAAGGAGTTAGAAAAGCACATCATCAAGGAATGGACATCTCCTTACACGGCCCAATGCCAGTCTGGTGCTCATAGTTATGAAAAAGATGGCTCTAATAGAGTTTCCATCAATTAATGACGTTTGAATATTCTAACTAAAAAGGATTCATATCCTCTACCTGAATAGATGATGTCTTATACTAGTTAGGAGGAGCAGGTTCTTTACCGTTTTAATCTCATCAGATTATACTGAAAGTTTGGGCTGTTTCTTAATTATCTGGAAAATTATGCGAATTTTTAACTCTCAAGTGTTGTTCCAACTGACTAAAATGCCTTAGGGTCTGTAAAATGTGCCGGCCACCTTCCAGTGGGTGAGGGACAATATCATCTAAGATTTTAAGTTTAAATGTATTTCATCTACCTCAAACTTATAATTATGTTCTGAAAATAGTTTACCCAACATTTATCGCACTTGTACGAGGTCTTTTAAAGGTTGGCTCAAGCTCATAAGATCAATCTAGAAAATGCCAGTTTTTCAAGTCCCAAAAATATTATCTTACGCACCTTAGTGACACTTGAGAATATGGCCATAACATCAATAGTTTAGTGCCTTAAAATGCATAAAGAACTTAAAGTAAGCGAGATATCTAATTAGATCCCAGAATGGTCTTATATTACTGCTGATTCATACTGGGATTTTCACATCTTGCCAAGCTGTTATTTCATCTTTTTTAAGGGAAATCGCTTTCCAGTGGTCACAAGAATGTAAAGCCTCACTCAACCAGCTGTGGAAAGCTTTGATCAAAGCCCCCATTCTGATATACCTCTAACTACAAAGGCCCTTTATAGTGCAATCTGATGCATCTCTCACACCTATAGGAGCTGTAATCTCCAAGATAGGGGGATGAAGGGAGACGCATCCTATAGCCTTCTGCAGTTTTACCTTATACAAGAATAAATACAATTACATGGTAACTAAGAAATAATGCCTGGCTTTCATATATGCTTATAAGCAACTTTAAGTCAACATCCACAGAACCTTTTACAGATTTTCACCAACCATGCTTCCTTGCATCAATTATATGATTACAAGGAACTATAATGTCAGTTAAAAAATGGTACTTGAAATTACAGGCTGTAACTATGAGATAAGTAATTTCTTCAGAACACACCCTGGGAACTCTGATGGGCTTTCTCAAATACCTGTCATAGCAGCACTAAACCCTTTTGCGGATCTACTCTTGTAAATGAAAGCTCAAATCTAAATTAACAAACTATTATCTAATGCACCTTAAATTGGCTCATGAAGGACACCAAAATAAGGGACAAAACTTACAATAAATTGTGGATAATTACTGAAGATTATACCCCCCCACCTTCAACCCATCCAGAGATTATTATGCAAAATCATTGCATTGTAGGACATGAGGCTTTCTAAAGACCCTGGAGCTAATTCAACAAGAGTATTTTTGAGAGTCCTTAATATTTTGTCATTTTTGATGTACTAAAAAAATGTCAAGAATGTCAAGCCCACCACCCTTATAAGCTCATGACTACTTATTATTTGATCAAGCCTAATTGATCCTGGCATGTAGTTTCTATTAATTTTCTAGTACCTTTCTCAACTAGCATTCTAAAAATCAGATACATCATTGTAGCAATCGATCATCTCAATAAGTGGATCAAGGTTTGGCCTCTCAGAGATCTTTGTGCGATATCAACTGAAAAGTTTATAATGAAACAGGTAATGTACTAGCATGGATGTCTGCAAATTATTCTCCCAAAAATGACACTAATTTTACATCTTGTGTCATTCCCAAGCTGATTAAGTTAATGGTAATTTGCATATTTCTTACCGTCCCTTTTCATCCCAAGACCAATGGAATGATAAAACGCGCCAACCATACCTTATTACAAGCTTTTTTTAAATTTACCTTTAATTCTTATCTCAATAGGCCATATATGTGGGTCAACTGTTTTAGATTTTTAAATTCAGTTATCATAGTGGTACGCAATATTCACCCTTCCAGATTTTGTATGGTTGGCAACCTGTGCTACCACCTTTGTTACACTCTATTGTAACTAACAAGGATAAAATTTGGCCATCTGAATACCTAAACCAACTGGTTGAATCTCTAATTTAGATCAGATTAAGGCCTATAGAGAAACTCTGACAAGAAGAATTATTTTATAAATAAAGGGATGACTTACATAGATTGCCATAGAAAATATTGCAGTTGGCATTCAAATCACTTACTGTGATACTTATAGATTTAGTCAGTATCATAAGTTGGCTACCTTAAAAAGGACTTTATGTTATACTCAACTGGATTGCTGCTGAAGCATTCACTATTTGAAGCTTAGTTGATGGACAAATAGTTAATTGTGATCATGCCAAAAATTCTAAACTCTATTATGAGCCTAATGATCGTCTTATCAAAGATCAATTAGTAATCAAGTCAAAGGAGAAATCTAATTGGCGATTGACTTGATTACTAACTTTTAAACTAAAACTGCAATACAAAACTTCTACATTATTAGATTTTTAAAGTAGAAGCATTGTAGTTGGTCCTATGACTTCTCATTTAACCCCTTTTTAAAAAGTCAATTCCCTCACACAATTGTATTGTACAATAGTTGAGGATCTTCATCATGAGATCTCAGCTAACCATTGAATAAAGTGACTTAACTATGAATACCATTCACCTAATTATAAATAAAAAGTGTTTTTATTGTCAAGTTTATATGTCTGTTTCCCAGATTTAGAAATAAGAGATGAACTGACCAACTATTGACCTGTGCATTTAATATGGATAAGTACTTGAACTACAGATGAGATCCATACAGTGCCCCTTCAAGAGAAAGAGGGCAAGAGCGTGGTGAAGAGCACCACTATGGCTAGTCGTTGTAAAGACTTGGTAACATGGCAAGTTAAGAATAATTTGGATCTTTAGTTTTTAGTTTAAAGGGTTACTTTAAGGGCTATTATTATCAAAACTGGAAATAAAAAATGAGGAAAGCAGATCTGGTATGGACTGCCTTTCTTTAAGTCATATAATTGGAAAATAAAGGTAGTGCATTAGAGTCAAAGAATTCCACATAGCAAGATATCAATGTATAAACACACTTTGGACTCTCAATAGCGATTTATGTCCAGATCAGCGGTTCATATTTCTATATAAATTTTAATTATATCTTAATTGGTACATTTTTCTTGAAGCCTACTATCTATTCAGAGGACTGGCAGTACAAACTTATAGAAATAAAAGGTAGGGACATCTCCATATTTAAAAATAAAATGATTTTGGCACACCCAAACCTATTAGTGACAAGCTTACCTCATACCACAGCAAGTTGGAGGGCTGTGAGGGTAGTTCTGAACTTGAGTTTGGTCCAAATGACTTGATTGCATTCAAAATCAACTTATGTCTTTGGACAGAAAACAAACCTCAAATAAAGACATTCTGGATTGGATGAGGTGGCAACTTACATGCTGGTGGTGCCCTTTGACCTCCACCAACTCCTTGGTGGTAGGAAGGATGGGAAGGGGGAAACATTAAGGTTAGGCTGTAACCCACAGAATATCTACAACATGGGCTAGATTGCCCTTTTTAGTAAGGGGGAAGCAGACTGCCTGAATTTCTTGCTGGTTCTTTGGAGAAGCTTTCTCCTGTCTATGCGAAGGGGTTGCTTCCCAGGGCTTATATACACTACTTTTTTATTAAAAATATTCATGAGTTACTATTAATGGAGAATAATGTTGATGCGCTACAGTATCTTAAGCTGATGAGAAGTGGAACAAAAGAACACAGGTAATTGATGGATTAGTATTAAAACTTTATTGAGAGAAAGTATAATGTTTAAATGGATTGGGGGAACATGATGCTACAGAGGATAACTTATTATTCCTTGATCAGGATCTCCAATTTTTTTGGTATTGAAGACTGATCAAAGGTCTTTTTTTATGAATTGCCCTGGGAATTATTTTCCCATTAATCTAGATCTTCCAGATTCTGTCATTGGGAATTAAAAATCCAATCAATTTATAATTAATGATTGCCATTATATTGGTGATCCCTCATGCCTATCACTGATTCTAACTCCTTCTTCCACAACAAGCTGATGCTCACATGAAAGGAAAAGCCACTTGACTCTTATTTTGAGTATTGATCCCAGAGTTATTAATTTCAATCACCATTTTTTATAATCTGACAGTATACTTGTTATAAAAAGTTGTTACCATCACTTGACATCCTTTCTTATTTGGTATACAGGAATACCATGGTATAATTATGCTGGGATATTTAGAATCTTAGATCCATATAGACTCTGAGCTTCAAGACAAGATCCACCTGGAAACTCCAAAAGCTGATTGTCCTTTGTAAAAAATTTTAAGTAGATTTTTTAGTTATAGTTTCAAATTTTTATTAGCCTTTGATAATGCTAATTTTAGTTAGCATAGCCTTTAATTTAATAGACTCTAATATACAGTCCCCAAAAAACTGCAGGTTTATTGAATAAAGTTATCATAATTGTTTCATATCAGTATCACATTACTATTTTTGTATTAATATGTAGTTGTGTTTATTCTTATTGTTATACTTGAAATTGTGTATTGAGATTATTAGTAGGTTGCCATTTATTTTATCAATTAGGTTTAGATAAGGCGTCATGAGCAAGATGCTAATTAAAGTCAAAATAGGTATCACTCTAATAGAGTAGTTAGTGTAAGCATAGATGCAGGTATAGGATCAGGTGTATTTTAATTTAAAGATTTGACGCAGTTGCATTGTAAATATTAAAACAAGAGTAATTTGTTGTGGGCAAGGAAGTTTAAGAAGTTAATGGTATAACACAAAAAGTGTTTACTATAGCTGGGCTTTGCTCTAATAGGAGTAAATCCAAACCTAAGTTTTGCAATATTAAACCACATTAATTTTGTATATATCTATTTTATGTCAGATCTAACCATTGTTGTTTGAAAAAATTTGTCCAACAATCATTATAATATATTAATTTTCTAAGCCCCAAATGGCTACTATCATTGATGCTATTGTCACGATTAATTTAAACTTAGTATAGTTGCCACCTTGGAATCTACTGAATGATAAGACATGCCAATTTCATAACTGGCATTTAAGCATGACAAAGTAAGTTTGAGCCCTATCTAAAATTCATCTTTCCCTTATCAGATATTCAGATATTGAACATAATGAAAAGAATCTCAACCAATTGACGCTTGACCTGAGAAGGGGGTAAAAGAAATTACTTTAATAAATTTCCTGTAGAAATTGATAGTTGGCATAGCTTAAATTGACTCTAAAAAAATTTTGATGGACAAAACAAGCCTAAAATACCCCAAGATAGTTTCCTGCTTAATAAAGATGATGGATCGTCAGGTCAGGTGACAACTACTTGAAGTGTCACTTGAGGCATCAATTTAGTTGAACCCAGAAATTATAAAAATCAAGAAGCTGCCAAAAATCAACCTAAGCGAAACTCAGTCTCATCTGACTTAGGTATTCAACTCATAATTATTGCCCTATCAAAAATGTGATACAAATGCATTTCATCATCCAGAATATATTGCCTGACCAAAAGCTTCACTTCCAGATTCCTCCCCCAGAAAATTTACTAATTCTTTTACTTTTTATGGTTTATATTATAGAATATTATATAAAAGAACCCTTTATTTTATACTATATAAAAGTTATGGCAAATATTTCTGTATCTCATTTTGGTAATTGGCTACAATAAGTCCATTTTGCTGTACTTACCATAGGACAGATGCTCTAGATGATGGGACATAAGCTCTGGCTTGACGCCTTTTTAAATAAAAAATGCTTGTCATGTGACCAATTCAGCTTTAAGTATTGACTGTCAGGCTTCTTAGGCATAGCACAATTGAGCTTGTAAACAAAAGCCCAACAGGCTAGCTCACTACAAGGGTACAGCTGAAGCATAATGATAGATGCAAGTAATTGATCTCACCATGGAATATAAAATGATTGATAGTATCAACAATTGGGTGCACAGTGGAAATGGTGAAGATGATAGAATGGGAAGTCCACCCATAGTCACATTAGAAGAAGTTCAAGAAAATCTATGGAGACTCCTGAATCTTATCTTCTTGCTTAGATTTCCAAGTAAGGAGTTAAAGAGTTACTTCATGGAGTCATTAACATTAAAAGAAAGGCAATTGTGAAAGGGTTCTTATGGGAAGATCTCTTATAAACTTGTATGAATAAAGTTCTCTCCCAGAGAGTTTATAAAACAAGTGTAGTTCTCCCACTATATTTTGTGATTTTTACACACAGCTCTTTATCATATTATGCACTTACTTTAAGTCCATAAGAGGAACTCAACCAGAATATCAATACCCAAGGGGCCTTATATATGTCCTACGATCAGGTATATAATTTGGCATTATAAAGTATAAGAGACAATCGCCATTTGATTGAAGTGAACCGTTCTTACATTATTTAGTTTCATAATCAAATGAGCATTTTTGATTTCTGTGTTATCAAGTATGTGAAGGAAGTCGTGAAGCTGCTTTAAAAGTACATCTTAGAGTCAAAGAAAATACTGAGAAATTACTTGATGATTATGTTATAGAGCTCCAATGACAAGATAATAAAGCTCATAGAAAAATGACAGCTTAAGTTTCTACTAGCCGTAACTAGGAGGAAGAGATGATCTCTGTCCTTAAGGCCCAGCTAGAGCAAGACCTAAAATAAATTGGTGAGTTGGAGGTCCAACAAACCTCTGAGACTTCATCAATGTCACAAGATAATATTACTAAGTAGCCCAGGTCAAACAGGATCTAGAAAACAATGTAACTCATGCATCTACGTACTCAATACTGAGCTCCTCAAAAAATTAAAGCGGCTTAAGAAGCAAATCCCCCAGTCAGGACATTGACCAAGTCTATCATGCCTCAACAAAGCTGAGAAACATTATGATACTCTTACAGAAGATTTGAAAGCCAATAAAACAAGCCTTCTCAGAGCACTGAATGCAAAGAGATGAAGGAGGACTTAAATCAGCGCATTGAAGTATTAGAGGATGAGAACAAGCTTCTGTGAATATACTTCTCATCTGATTTCCATCAAATTCAATATCTGTACGTCCATATTAATAACTTGGAGAACAATAAAGTCATTCTTGATATAACAATCAGTCTTTTGGATGTTATGCCAAGGCTTACCCTGGAGAAGATGATGAAACATCTTAGTTCTCTATAGGAAAAATAACGTTGACTTAAACGTCAAATTGAACAGAGCGACGTAGGAACCAAATTTATTGAATTTAAAGATTATGAAGTGCACATCATTATGTTTTAGAGGCCACTGCCTTTAAGCCTATGTTCAAGTACAAGTTTACGCCTTGAGAAGGGAGTATCACATCTTTTCCTCTACAACAATGAAGCCATGATGGAAGGTTCAACCAATCATCAAAAGGTTAAGCATATTTTGTCTTGTGTATTTCATATGGCTCAAGAGGCTATAGTGCCTTATATGGATGACCTGCATACCTGGAGAGAAGTGAATAAGGCGCTCAGTAAAAAATTTGTGTCAATGCAGAGCCTGAGTATGAAAAACAGGTCTTTATGAGAGTCGCGCTACTTTGAAAAGAAACCTATGCTGATTTTCTGACTTCTTCTTATAAAAGATAAATGCTATTGACCTCAAATATGCTTGCTCTGGATGGTGCCATAACCACTGTCGTTGGTGTTTAACATAGTACTCCTGATCTAGCCATGCACATTGCATCCATTAAACAAAGCTCAATTACGTTTTGAGCATTAAGAAAGCCTTTCTCATTATATTTGACATACATAAGCCAAAGACCTCATGAAAGGCCTCCATGAAATCAGAGTGTATACTGTGGAGGAAGCGAAGCCTAAGAAGGAGGAAAAACAAAAGATACAACTATTAAAAGAAGAATAGCCATATTTAGGATATGTGTTTTAAGAAGAACACCTGCCCATGCTTAGCAGTGAAAGGAAGTTCCTCTTGAGGTCAAGACCTCTAAAGATGACTGACATAAAGTACCTGAAAGCGAAACATTGCTGATGTTCTCATTTCATGTGTATTGAGATGAACTTGATGACAACTCTGAAGGGGGTCACGAGGGCACATGTTATTACATTCTATGATTAACCACTGAGAGTATTATTAAAGACTTTTTAAATGCCAAAAATATCAACGACGCCCAGGTTCCTGAAGGCACTTACTTTAGTCAGGCTACCAGTTACCCAGGATAATCAATACAGCCAGCAATGATGAACAATACCTTTGCTTTTGATCCAGCCTATCTAGAGTGTCCAAAGCCTTATGGAAATAAATTAGAAGTATCTCATGATTTTCTAAAAATTCAATGCATTATTCTGTCTCAGAGAGGTATTAACCCTTTCATTAAAGTTTGGAGGTTCATTAAAAACTGGAAGTGGTAATTAGGAAGTTTTGAGTTAAGGCTATATTGGATATGGGACCACACATCAAAATTGCTTCATCCCAACTAATTAAGAAAATCAAGCTCACTCCCAACTTTGAATACACTCAAGAAAATTGTACTTCTGGTTCAATCAATAATACCAAGGCAATATGTGCATACTCATCCCTATCAAACCAAGTTGACATGTTAGTTTTCTCAGCTTCTGAAGTTGCTTTAGACAACAGACAGTATTATATACTTACTAAGATGCTGTTTATGGTCATATATGAATGAGTCATTAACCTGAAGAAAGGGTATCTATCACTCCTCAAATCTGAAGTTCCTAAGTTTACAATATAATAAAGACTCAAGCAAGAAGGATTACTCTTGTCTGTTCAAGTACACAGTTTCCATTTTACCTTTGCAATATCCCACTTCTTGAAGAAACTTAAAAGCTACCCAATTCAGTATATGCAGCAGAGGGCATACTTTTTAGTCACAGAGGAGGTAAAGATTAAACTAGGACAACAAAGAGCTGTTTCATTGTTATGACCCTGAGTATATCCCCAGAATGATTGCTACATATCTTTAGTGTCAATAGAGTAATTAAGTTTTAATCAAGAGCTTTACCAGGAGTTCTCAATACAGCTTATCAGCGTCCTATTGAGATATTACTTGGTCATTAAACCAATAAAGTTATCCTAGTTAAGAAATATAGAGATTGGGAAAGGGCAATTTAATTCCCATTGATAAAACACAGGTACATTTTATTATTGATTACTTTGGTTTTGGCCTAACCTCTGAAAATTTAATTTACGCTATCACTTAAGTCCATAAATCTGATAATATAAATCAGGAGGAACTTGTGAAAGTGCATAAACTACTTGTTGGCTATCAAGCTGTTTTCTCCACATCAGATGTCGACTATGGTCTCATGAAAGACTGGAAACATAGTTTTAATGATGGTGAATCAACCTCAATTTGATCAAATTCATATAGGAGGTCAAAGGTATAGAAGTAATACATGAAGACTAAGCTCAAAAATATTAGGTGCCAGCTTACTTTTTGCCTTCCCTAGAGTCCATAGTCTTCCCCAAAGTATTCATAAAGAATAAGAATGGTGTCCATAATAATAATTGATTACAGGAAGCTAAACAACCTCGTTAAGAAGGGCAGTTATTCAATTTAAATGATTGATGATGCTTTGGCCTGACTCTCTGGCCTAATATCTTCTCCACAATATACCTCGCCAGCAGTTATTAGCAGATGGATCTATTTTTAGAAAACTAAGAAAAGTGCTTTATATATGCATGTGGGTTATACCAACATACTAAGCTCTCTCAGGTATTATGCAATGCTCTCGCCTCAGTCCAATGGGTGATGGATCACATCATGCAAGACCTTGAACTCAGATGTGTGATCATTTACCTAGATAAAATAAGGTGTTTTTTAAAACCTTCACCAATCATCTAATTTACTCAAATCAGGGTTCCAGTGACTGAGAGAGATCATATTAAGCTAAAACCTGCGTAGTGTACCTTTTTTCAACAGTAATTATAGTTTTTAAACATTTCAATAATGTGAAGGAATCTAACTCTTATACAATAAGGTTAAAGCATCCACTAAGATGCTTAAGCCAAATAGCTCTCAAGACACGCAGGTATTCCTAGTAATGATGGGACATTTAGTATATTTTATCCCAATTTCGCTCACCTCACAAAACCTCTTGTACAACGGCTTGCCAAAAACACCTCTTTCATGTGTGGAGTAGAGAAATGAACTGCATTTGAGTAAATGAAGAGTTTGTTAAAGAAATGACTGATCTTACAACATCTGGAATATGAGAAGCCATTTGTACTTTTTAGTGATGCCTCTGACTTAGCTGTAGGCGCCATCCTTTCTCAACTGTATGAGGACATAATTCACCACCTTGTGTCCTACTATAGCATAACGCTTTCCAAGGCTGAGTAATACTATAGCATCACTGAGAAAGAGTGCTTAGCTATTCTACTGGCGGTAAAATATATCTGCCCCTTTATTTATGGTGTGAGATTTACAGTTGTGACAGAACACGCTTCTCTAAAGTGGGTGCAAAACATGAAAGATCCAAGAGGAAGACTACTCAATGTGCTCTCAAACTTCAGGAATTCAATTTAATATTGTACTGAGCTTGGGCCAAAAAATATATACATAGATGGACTGATTCAACTGCCCTACTATATTTAGAAAATAGCAAAGCTGAATGTTTACATGACATACTCATGAAGTTAGACTCTTGGGAGGATGAAGATTATCCAGTCCAGAAGATGCATAATAACACTAAAAATAAGAAGTTTCTCGATGGATTCTTTACAAGAAAGTTAAAATTATTTGGCTTACTTACTTGAGATCTTTGGAAAAAATACCATTTTTAATAGAGGCCCACAATATCTTAGGACATGGAGGAGACAGAAAAACATATAGATGGATAAAGGATTGCTATTATTGGGAAGGAATACTGGACTTCATAGTGGAAGTCATGGATTCTTGTAGCTCTTGTAGCACTTGTAATAAGCAGACGCTGCATAAGCTCAAGTACTAATATCAGCCTATGAATCCCCTTAAGTTATTTCACAACATCAGTTTAGACGGCATAGGTTCAATACCTGAATCACAGTAGTAAATTGATACATCTTTGTAAGGTTAAATCATTTCACAAAGTGAGTCAAAGCTATCACCATTGACGCGCAGAGCACTAAAGCTCTGCTAACTTTTTGTATCAAAATATGATTACTAGGCATGGCTGCCATCAGGTTCTACTATGTGATAACAGAAAGAACTTTATGTAAAGAGATATGATGATCTTATCCACGAGCATGGGAACTTAACAACTTTTCTCAGCGCCTTACAGACTTTTTGCAATTGGTTTGACAAAACATCTGACTACATTACATTTATATACTAACCTCATACCTTAACTAATAATTAGATAGAGGATTTGATTGGTATAGTATTTAAAATATCACGTGTCCCCAGCTTTTATATGTAGTGGCCTAATATTTTAATCTACACTTAATCTTATTCCTAAATCTCTGCTGGTGCATTTCTCTCTTCATAACTTTATCCTCCCGCTAATAGTATAAACCTCAATCATTATATTGCCTCATAATTTATCTCAGCGTAGCAATTCTACATTGCCCTTTGCTGGCGTGAAACCATCTGTAATAAGATATTATATTTATTATGCTTAACCCACCAGTAATTTGAATCTTTAGAGGATTAACCTTTTGTATGAACATACCTTGAGACCTACTTATGTGACTCCCAATCTAAATTAGATAGCGCAAACTTTAGTCTAACATGTTGGAATGCTGCTTAATAACTATGGGAAGCACTAATAAGAACGCTGGTAGAGGAAGCATATCTGATGAGGTTCAGCAAGGGATGGGGATCTTTTTCTGAAATAAGCTGTATCAGCCTATCTGGACAATTACTTGACAAGCTCTTGAGCCTCTGGCAGTGTGCAATACTAAATGGTGCTCTCTTATTTACTCAAATATAAACTTTGTTGCTGAAACCAATATTTCTTTTGGTAAGTTCTTGTCAAAGTTACTGTATCCAAACAGTACTTTATGCTGTTGGTGTATCTACCTGATCATTTGAACTATAACTCCCAAGTGTTGATTTCAACACAACTCATTAACTATTGGGAATATAGAAAGATCAAATTGGACGTTAGCTTTATTATTATGCAAGATAGCCACTACCAACCTATTACACTGGGACTGATATCTCCCCAGTGCATTAATGTCTTACCATATAAGTTTAATATTAGATAATCAATATGTCTCACTTTAAGGCCATATATGGAAGAGTATATAGATCCCTGCTTTATTATCTCATTAAATTACCACAATAATACCAACAAACCTGATAAATCGTTAATAAGATATGTCCATAAGATTATAGTACTTCAGCTGAGGCAATGACAAATATAGCCAAGGCAGTTACAAGAGAAGGACAAGCATCAAATGCAACTTACCACCCTTTACTCACCTTTGAGATTTTGGAATTAAGCCTATATTATTAAAAATTAATTAATACCCTGATGAAGAAAACTTGATTCAATTGGAATTGGCCATATGCTATCACTTACAAATGTGGTAATAAATACACAATTAATCTCATAAATTGGAGTAAAGATCAACTTCGTTTATAATAGATTCTTTCAAAAGTATTCACATGCCAATACTCTTGAAGTGGGTGATTTCAGATATCCTAATATCAGACATGATTGGAATAATATCAACCACTTCGTTCCCTTAGCAGATCAACACCTAGACCTGAGAAGTGGGTAAAAGGGATTACCTCAATAAACTTCCTGAAGAATTTTAATAGTTGGCACAGCACAAAAAGACTCTAGGATAATTCTGATGGACCAAACTGATTTTAGATCCCTGAGATAAATTCCTGCCTCTTTGAAATGACAGGTTATCAAAAGGTTAGGTTACAGCTACTTGAAGTGGCACTTGAGGAAGCAAATTTAAGATGAACCAAAAAAAGGTAAAAAAAAATTGCTGCCATTAATTGACATAAGTGAACCCAAGTCTCATATGAATTAGTTATCTAACTCACCATTAATGCCCTATCAGAGATATGTTGCAAAGGCATAACACTATCCAGAATATATCGCCTGACCAAAAGCCTCTCTTTCCAGATTCCTCCCCTTATTAACTTTATTAATTCTTTTACGTTTTGGTATTTATATTGTTGAATATGGTATATTAAAACTCCTTTTTGTACTATAATAAAGTTGTCATTATTTATATATCTTGCTTTGGTAAATGACATCAGTAATTAAATTTCGCTGTACTTACCATAGGATAAGGTACTCTAGCTGATGGGATATAAGCGCTGACTTAACACCCTTTTAGATTAATATGCTTGTCATGTGACTTAGTCAGCCTCAATTATTGGATTTCAAGCTTCTTGGGCAAAGCACCATTAAGAACATAAATAGAAGCCCAACAGCCCTTTTGCCCCAGTTGCTAACTTTTTGATATCACATATATCTTTTACTAATGAGTTTCTCAACTTCAGATAATATACATTTACCTGGAATGCGAGCAGCTACCAAAGTGTTTACTACTGAAAATATTAGCATTAATGATCCCAATTAAAACTATTATAAACACTCCCAAAATATCTTTAACTCCAAACCTGAACTTTGCCTAACATATGATTACTTTTTGAATCTCACCCC
This sequence comes from Massospora cicadina, assembly GCA_022478985.1. Classification (NCBI taxonomy): domain Eukaryota; kingdom Fungi; phylum Entomophthoromycota; class Entomophthoromycetes; order Entomophthorales; family Entomophthoraceae; genus Massospora; species Massospora cicadina. The sequence continues at coordinate 295,824 of JAKSZP010018404.1, read as the reverse complement.
AGCTCTAAACATGAGGCACTATTACCCCTCTTTAAAACCCTATTTAATTTATATTACTATAAATAGTACTAGTAAGTATTAGAATTAAAAGTAACATTAATATTTAAGCCCTCTTCTTACCTGGTCACTTAGAAAACTTAATTGATGGGATGCTTATCCTCTCTTAATGTCTATCTGCAATGTACTGAGAATACTTAAGTAGCCTTATTTTTTGATATTATGAGGATTACCACCAGTGAGAAGCTACCCAAGTCAGAACTTTACATCCAAAATAAATTCTTCATTGTCTTGGTTTAGGTTAAAGTGATCTTGGGAAATTGTAAAAGAAAGGTGGGGAATTGCTTATATTTGTAACAATAAAGGTCACCTAAAAGCTCCTAGATTTATAGGGTGTAACAAGTCTGTAGAATGCTAGCATCTTTAAATGATAGCTATTGGATAATCTTATATTTTTTGGAAAGTTTGATGACTTTAGCTTTAAACTAGGATTCCCATTAGGCATAACTTATCCTATGGCACCAAATTTGGTAAATTTTATGCTGATATATACTTTATCATATTGTTTATTATATAGATGTATAGTTAGATAATAAGCCCTCAATTATTTGATTAAAAATAAGAGTATTTTTGAGTTTTGTGCCAATCTTAGTAACCAATGATGCCATTCTAAAAATTTCTAAAGATATCCTCATATCGGCAAGTCACTTTCCTCAATTGGGTTGATGGCCCAGTCAAATAGAATTTTACCTTGAATCACTAAATCCTTGAGGAAAAGGATGACAATGACCCTACACTTCTCTCCCCAAGAATGTCATGGGATTCTGAGCGCAGGAGGTAGCATGAGTTAAGACATCTGTAAAAAGGTGCAAAAATAGGGCAAAAATGTCCAAGCAGGAGTAAGCAACGTCCCAGGTTATCTCTATTATGTTTTCATATAAATATATCTAGTAAAACGCATGTCTAACTTATTCAAACTATCAGAGACAAGGGTCACAGAGGGTTGGGGAAGTTTGGGTAGGTATTGCAGCAGAAAATGGCGAAATATGACGCGGGGACTTAGCAGAATAGGCCAAGGCATGAGGAGGAAGTTTCGCGCCAAAGGGGAGGGTCAGACAAGAGCTTGAAACTGAGTTTGGCCAATGTAAGATGTTTTTCAGTGTTCTTTAAAAATACTTAAAATTTATGGGAAACAAAGCAAATATATTTGAAACTTCATTAAATTATCTTTGTATCTGTGAAAAGCAAGAGCATTTCTCAGCTTGGGCATGAATATAAAGGGGACTTTTGTGATGGTCTCAAATGATTAACAAAAAACTAATCTTTGCTGAAAAGTTTTCGCCTTTTAGAAAATTCAAAAAATTATGAATTCTGCCAAATTCTGTAACCTTGTATCAGCTTATTTTCCAGATTCTTAAGTCATTTTTGCAGATTTTCTGACTTTATGGTGTTTTTTTCCTTATCCCTAACTGGACAAGCCAGATCTCATTTGCAGTCAATGGTCTTATAGAGGTCATTGGTGTTCTTCAAGTGTTCTGACCTTGGCTCCAAAGGCTTCATATGCTTGGCTTTGGTAGGGCGTTATACCCCAGATAAAATGTCACTAACTGTGACACCACCCTCTTTTCTTGGATGGGGTTCTACACTGCCTGAGCGGATATTGGCCAAGGCACATTTCTTGTGGGTAATTGACAGCTCCATGGAGGCCAAGGAGGCTTGAGTAACAGGGCTTACAGAATCAGGGAACCTAACATGGAAGTTGCAAATTAAATCCTGGGCGTTAGAGCAGTCTCTATGTGATACCCAGCTGTTCTCAGTTTCTTCATATCTTTTCCAGGACATCAACTACTGGAAGTGACGTCAGGATAGGAGATAGGCAAAAACGGCATCAATATCATATTAGGGTTTGCCATCTACTATTATGGGCTCTTATTAGGATGGCATGGGGCCCTCAAAGGGGTAAGGAGTCACACATTAATGGTGCTGAACACATTATTGGAAGGGGGTAGTTTAACTTGGTAGGCTTATGAGCCAACCTTCCTGATGACCTTGAAGGGTTTAAAACGCTTGGGGCCTAACTTAAGTCAAGGCTGCTCAAGTGAAGGTTAGTGGCTTTGACCATGACCAAGTCTCCTGGCTTGTACTCAGAACCTTTTTGGCACTTGCGGTCAGCATATGCTTTGTAGATCTTCACAGAGTTAAGATAATTATCTAATTCCTAGAGTATGTCTCTGAACTCTTTATCACGCTCATTGGCAGCAGCAACGCTGGACACAATCCGTGGAATCAGATGGAAGCTGAGATTTTACCCATAGTTTGCAAAGAGGGGGACGTTCCTGTAAAGTATGGGTAAGGTGATTATAGGTGAATAACCAGCGGAAGGTGAGAGACTTAAGTGTTCTGTTCAGCGTTGGAATAACTAAGTATGAATTTTTCTAGACCTTGGTTCACCATCTCTTTCTGTACATCTGAATGAGGGTGAAAGGCTTTGAATAGACAGGGGCGGATTCCTAAGATGAACAGTAAGGCTTCCCAGAAATGGGAATTAGCTTTGGGCTGTGAATGCTGATAATTTCCGTGTGGAGGCCATTTAAACAAAGATGTGGCTTACAAAAGAAGTGGTCTATTTAGATCTAGGTATTGTGGTATTGCAAGAGATGAAACGGCCATCTTGATAAAGTGGTCCACCACAACCATTACTGTGTCGTAACTCTTGGTTAAGGGGAGTTCCATGAAAAAAATTAATTAACACCAAAGTTTAATAACCCTCCAGTGCTTGGGGGTAGACAAGCAGCCCAGTTCTCTTCAGGAAGATAGGTTTTGAGCAGTTGCCCGCCAAGCAGGACTTTGTGAATTTGGCCACATCAATGGTGATGCCTTTTCACATCGATGAATCCCCCCTTGGGTTGGGACCATCTAGTACTAAAAAATAAAAAAAATGGTGATGCCTTTTCAACTGTAGGAGCGGCGGAAAAACTCAAGCATCTTGTTCTTTTCAGAGTGGCTAGCAGTTGGAGGGTCATGAGCTTTGAGAATCACCTCCTCTCTCAGGGCCTAGGTGGACCCACCACTTGCCTTGATGGAGGATGACCCCATCTAGCAAATGTTAACCTTTGTTCAGGGGCTCGCCATTCCACTGACAGGTCTGCTTGATCTTGTCATATTCAGCTGACTGGGTTGGGACATCCTATTGTGGGAAGGGGTGTCAGTCTCCTTTCAGAGGCTCCATCATGAGCAGAGCGTGGTGATTGGCAAGTGGCTCTCCTTCACCTGTTCTGGATTAATCAACGTTTGAGTGTTTTGGGCGTCAACTAGTGCTGTATTGAGGGCTAAGGCAGGGTTACATGTTAAAGCATCTGGTAACAGGCTTTGGGTACCCTTATTGAAGTCATATTGAAAATTGAACACTAAAAGTATCATCAACCACCAGGTTTGGCAAGGCGACAGCTTCTGGGGCGCGGTAGTATATTAACGCCTTGTGGTCATTGAATACAGTAAAGGGCCACTCATAACCTTGCAAATGTGGTATCAATGCCCTAACACCTCAACAACAGCAAGGAGTTCTTTATCATAGATAGCATAGTTGGGCTGCTCCAGGGTCATCCTCTTTAAAAAAATCAACAGTACGTTCCACTTCTTACACCCCTTCCTGCAACAGAGCTGCTCCCACTGCAAAGTTGAAAACATCTGTGGAAACAATATAAGGATGACTGGGTCTGTGTGTTCTAGCACCTGAATAGATAAAAGCATGGACTTAATGGTGTGGAATGTGGCATTAAATTTGGTCATCCAACTAAAAATCTTCTTCCCAGATGCGGTGTAGAGAGTGTACCAATCAAGTTGAACCAACATTATACTTCAACTCGAGATTCAGATTCTGAAGCTCAAGTCAAAACGCTATTTTGAGATTTTGCAGTTTATGCTGGGCTTAGCGCTGTGCTGTGCCCCTGTAAGTCCCAGTAAACGTCCTCTGGGCATCAATCGGGCCATCTTTCCATTCCTGAGCAAGAAGGTACTGAAGAGGATGGCCATACTCCTCATTACTCAGGGCGATCTCGCTCACGTGGTAGATGAGGACTGGGTAATAGCCCTTTTGCTTTGGATCCCACTTCTAGTACCTGCACTCTCCTCAGAAGAACCGTTATGAGGAATCAGTAAAATCTGCACCGAGATCACCAAAATGGAATTGATTGCAATTAATTTGAGTGGTAATCAGCCCAATACTTGGATTTCAAATGGTCAAAAAGGTATGAAGACCAAGCTATCAGCTGGAATGCCCGATGGTTGTGATTTGGTCTACACAATGATTGAAAAATTCCCCCCTTCCAAATCCATCAGGCATCACCCCCATTGGACAGATTCCTGCCAGCAAATCAGGTGTTGTACCTGATGCAATGCCACTGACCGCAACTCAGCCCACCACCAAATTTTGTGATGTCAGTCCCCAGGGAACTAACCTGCCCATTCCCAAATAGTTTACTGCTTAGGTCAAACTGACTGCAACTTGGCCCGCTGCCAAATTTAGCGACGTCAGTCCCCAGGGAAATAACCCACCCATTTCCAAATAGTTCACCGCTTAAGTTGAACTGACTGCAACTCGGCCCACCGCCAAATTTTGCGATGTCAATCCCCAGGGAACTAACCCACCCTTTCCCAAATAGTTCACCGCTTAGGTCAAATTGACCGCAACTCATCCCACCACCAAAGTTTGTGATGTTGGTTCCCAGGGAACTAACCCGCCCATTTCCCAAATAATTCGCCACTTAGGTCAAACTTGCAGAACCTAATCACAGCTTGTTTTCCCTCAAATTTGATGACTATTTAATCAGGCACATCGCACTGAGAAAATTGTTGGTCGATTCTCCTTCCTTAAATTTTCTGATAAAAACAACTTCCCCCAAAATCCCATTTTTATCTGTTGAAAATTAAGCTCCCTTCCAGTCCATACCTGTTGTACCAGCAGCAGTGCCTCTGGCATTCTGGTTTGCCACTCAGATGCTCTGGCATCTGAGCTGGCAGGCCAGTCTAATTCTTACTTGCTGTCCACCTGACAGTCCCTCCTGAGCTATTCTTTGAGCTTTTAGAGGCGTAAAGAATAGTTTGGGAGGGGCTCCCCAGAGGGGCGAACTTTTAGGGTCATGCCAGCACAATTCTGAACTCAATACAGAACTCAGTGTCATTTCCCACCCTTGTATGAATCTCTCTGGTGGCCTTGGGGCTGCTCTTGCCTTGTCTTAACTGATATCCCACAGCAACCTAGTTTGTATCCTTAACAAAAAGTTGAGATTTGGCAGCAAACCAATCCACCAAGTACTTGGGCTTTACATTGTGTTGTTTATGGTGCCCTATGTTGTTGGGATTAAATTTGTCAGCATGTTTATTTTTGTTTGTAAAACAAGGTTAATTTTAGGGCCAAATTCCTTAATTACCTGTGTCATCTTTTCTCATTTTTGAATTTTCCTAATCCAAGGTTGAATTGGTGAGTACGCGGAGTCAAAACTCTTACCTCAAGCTAACTTCATATCAGGAATCTATCAGCATTGAATTTTATCCAATGATCCTAAGGCAAGATGGCAGTCAAAACTGGGACTTTTTCATCCAATACATTTTTAAGAACTCTCTGTGCTTTTGACATGCCCTCAGATCCCCAGTTTGGCCTGACCTCAGTGGTCACTTCAAGCCCTGGTCATTTAGTAACCAGCACTGGGGGAGCTGGTGACTGATGGTTAACTCTGGACCTGAAGCAATTTTCAGTCCAAAATTCTGGTCGGGCTTCCCCCTCACCAGGGATCAGGCTGGCATTGAGAGACCTGGCCCAGCAGGGCCCTCACCCCACAGTCAGCCCACCCTGTGGGGGATAACAGCCCGGCCACGCGTTGGGCAAGTTTCCCCTCTCTGTATGGACTGGCTTTTGCAGTCTATTTCCAGCTTCATTTTTTATTTCAGAAGCCCTTGTTGTGGTTGCCTCCAGCTATGGGGCACTCTCTTGTGGGGGGCTCCTTCTTAGTGGGGGTAATTTAATGATCAGGATGAACTAATCATTACATTTTGAATTGATATTTTGAAATCTGAACCTTGAGTTGAAATGCATTTTGGGATTTTCCATCTATGTGGGGCTCAGCGCTAGGCTGGCCCCTCTCAAGCTATTCTTTATGCTCTTAGTGGCGTAAATAATAGTTTGGGAGGGGCTCCCTAGAAGGGCGACCTTTTAAGGTCATGCCTGCATGATTCTGAACTCAATTCAGGATTATTTGTCATTTCCCACCCTTGCATGGGCCTCTCTGGTGGCCTTGGGGCTGCTCTTGCCTTGTCTTAACTGGTATCCCGTGGCGAACCTAGTTTCTATCCTTAACAAAAAGTTGGACTTTGGCAGAGAACCAATTTACCAAATACTCTGGTTTTTTTTTCATGTCATTTGAGTGCCCTATGTTATCAGGATTGAATTGTCAGTGTGTTTATTTTTGTTAATAAATAAAAAAAGATAGTTTTGATAATAAAATATTCCCTTGCCTGTGTCATCTTTTCTCAATTTCAATTTTTCTAAATCTAAGGTTTATTGATGAGTACATAGAGTCAAAGCTCTTACTTCAAGGGAACCTCTTATCAGGCAATCTATTAGCATTGAATTTTATCTAATGATCCTAAGGCAAGATGGAGGTCAAAATCTGGGACGTTTTCATCTAGTACACTATTCTGAATTCTCTGTGCTTTTAGCACGACACCAGATACCCAGTTCATCCTGACCTCAGTGGTTACTTCAGGTCCCAGTTGTCAATTAACCAGCACCAGGGGGAGCTAATGACTGATGGCCAACCCTGGACCTGAAGCAATTGTCAGTCCAAAATTATGGTGGGACTTCCCCCTCACCAGGGATCTGGCTGTCACCAAGGGATCTGGCCCAGCAGGGCCCCTCACCCCAGTCAGCCCACCCTGTGGGGGATAACAGCCCAGCCACGCGTTGGGCATGTTTCCCCTCTCTGGATGGACTGGCTTTTGCAGTCTATTTCCAGCTCCATTTTTTATCTTGGAAGCCCTCATGGTGGTTGCCTCCAGCTATGGGGCACCATCTTGTGGGGGCTCCTTCTTAGTGGGGGTGATGTAATGATTAAGTTGAACTAATCATTACATTTTGAATTGATATTTAAAAGTCCAAATTTTGAACAGAAATGCTATTTTAGGTTTTTGCAGTTTATTAGGCTTGGCGCTGAGCTGTGCCTCTCCCAAGCTATTATTTATGCTTTAAGGGCGTAAAGAATAGTGTGAGTGGGACTCCCCATAAGAACGAACTTTTAAGGTCAGGTCTGCATTATTTTGGACTCAGTTCAGAATTCTTTGTCATTTTCCACCCTTGCATGGGTCTCTCAGGTGGCCTCAGGACTGCTCTTGCCTTGTCTTACCTGGTATCCCTTGGTGAACATAGTTTTTATCCTTAACAAAAAGTTGGGATTTGGCAGCAAACCAATTTAACAAATACTCCAGTTTTTTCTGTGTCATTCTCTGTGGCCTATGTTATTAATTGAATTCATCAGCATGTTTATTTTTGTTAATAAATAAAACAAGGCTAATTTTTGGACTGAAATCCTTGCTTATCTGTGCCATCTTTTCTCATTTTTTAATTTACATAAATCTAAGGTTGAATTGATAGTATGTAGAGTCAAAGCTTTTACTTCAAGGGAGCCTCATATCAGGCAATCTATTAGCATTAAAATTTATCCACTAATCCTAAGGCAAGATGGAGGTCAAAAACTGGGACATTTGCGTCCATTAAAGAGAGGTGCAGTAACTTCTTAGAGCTGAGGGGTACACTTTTTTAGGAAGTTACATTTTAAAGGAATCTGCGTAACTCCATGAGAGTTGAGGGTGTAGCCCAATTGTAGATGGCTTCTTCTTTATCTGGGGCAATCATGTGCCATGGGAGAAGATAATGTTTCTTGAGAACCTAACCTTGGGTTGAATGAACTACACTTGCTAACTTTGAAAGTAAGGTTTGCCTGTGCAAGTCATTTAATGACATATAAAAGGTGGCAGGCGTGGGATTCTGTAGCTGGTGAGAAGACCAGTATGCTAGATGTATGCTATTTCGCAGGTTTCCATAAGTTCTCACAAGACAGCATTAAAAAACCATGTAAGCAGATGGGAGTGTTTTTAAGCCAAATGGCAAGGCCCTAAACTGGTAGATGCCTTTCCATGTACAAAAAGTTGTTAATCACTCCTGGCCTTCTTTAGAAATAATCTGGTTGAAGTCATTAAGGCAATCTAGCTTTCTAAACCCTTGCCTTATCCACATAGCGGGCGATTTTTTGTTCCAGGGGGAGCGGATGGGAGTTAGGTACTGTCACATTATTCATATTGCCTAATTGATGCAGGTTTGGAGGGAACCATAAGATTTCTCCACAAGTAAGAAAAAAGGGGAACACACCGGTAAATATTTATTGAAGATCTGATTCTTGTAGAGAATATCATCCACCCAAACGTCCAAGGAGGCCTCCTCCCTCAAGGACAAGGTATGAATGGGAGAAAAAACTGACAAGGTCAACGGTCAACTTAGAATCAAAGTCAAACTTGGTGTTCTCAGAGAGTGGCAAGCCTTAGATGTATCAAACAAGTCCTCATATCCCTTAGTGCACTCAAGCAGGATAAGTGCAAGAGCAGGGGTGAAAGTCAGTTTCATAGAAGCTAGGCCTACCTTGCGGAAGGTGCCCTTCTTCTTGGGAGCGCCATGGCGCTTTTATATAGATAAGGGGATGGTAACTGTGACTCTAGAAAACTTTGCATGCATAGTAAAGTCCATGAGAGTGGTGAAGATATCTAATCATTGCCACCAGCCAACACCCAAAAGAACAGGGTACAGGAGGTTTAATTAAGGGGAAGCTCTCTGTAAAGTGTCCATTACCTACAACAAAGAGAAAAGGTGATAATACCCAGCAGCTGGGAATGGCTAAAACGCACCACCTTTTACAAACTGACCAATCCTAAGAGAAAGTCCATGGCCTCTGCAAGCTCTTGACAGATGAAGTTTTCAATAGCGCCAGTGTCCGCCAAAGTGAGCACTTGGAATTCTTCCCAGCAGAGGATAAATAGAAATGAATAAAAAGTACGCAGAGGAGGATTTATTTTTTATGGAGCCATGGGATATGATAGCTCCAATCCCAGAAGCAGGAGAGTAAGTGAGAATATCCCCAGAGAATTAATATAGTATGGCTTCACGTTTCCAGAGAGTTGCCCAAGGAATTTAAACAGAATGAGATAGCTTAACACTCTATGCTCAGCAGGGGGAAGATCTTATCACAGAAAAATACAATAGAAAGGAATCTAAGCTTCTAAGGATCAGCCATGGTAAGTTTATCTTCAATAAGTTTTTTTATAAATAGCTACCCATTTATGGATAGGGTCTGCCAATAAAGGTGGCTCAGGAGTGATTGGGAAGAGTTTTTCAAATGGGCCATAGATTCTAGGTTGGGCAGGAGGAATGGGTCTAAAATGCCAACTGAGGGTCCATAGCTAGAGTAAAGTGAATGCTCTAAATCAAATAGGTTAGACTTAATGCCTCTCCAATTTTGAGGGCAAAAGTGAGAGGTACTCCATGGAGCACAGCAGTGCAGGGCCAGTAGTGAGTAGATCACCACCTATTATGGAAGTTTCAGTATCACCTTCTAGCGAGCTCACTGCTGGCTCTAAATGGTACTGTGCTAGTCCAGTGGGGGGTATCCAGGGGTCAGGTTGGAGATCTTCATCACAGCTAGTCCTCAGCAGGATAAGTCATGATGGGATCCAAAACTTGGCTGACGTCAGAAGTACCAAGATAGGCTCCCTGAGAGTGCACAAAAGAGACAGAGTTGTCAAGTTCAAAGATCTGAAATTCTGTGGTACAGTTAGATATGAAAGCGCAGATGCTGTTTGATAGCATGGATGCAAGGATGGAGCACGTCCCTGATAAAGAGGGGAGGGTTATACCATATGCCAAGGTCAGCACTAGTAGTATCTAGGGACTTGTGGAGGAGGGCCATTTTCAACTGCTCAATGGATTTAAGCCTTGATGCCTTGTCTTGGTACAGGCACAGGTACTGTGCCTTAGTGAGGTCTCCTTGGGCCAAGTGGACAAAGGAGTTATAGTCCTCAAAGTGACAAGGTAACTTGCAGGGCTTGACAAAGGTTTCCAGTACTGGGAGGGATTCCAGCAGGGATCTATTGATTTTATCAGTGATGAGTAACCATTAGTGAGATCCCTCTGAAATATCACATAGAAGTAGCTGGAAGAGGAGAACTTCAGCTAAGTCCTCTCATTGAGACTTAGGGCGACCCTAAATTGGACAACGTGCTAAAGGTCTCTTTTTTGGATTTTGAGTGACAAGAATGAAAAGAGGTTAAGCTGGTAGTGGCAGGTACTGCATACTGTATGAGCCTCTTGAGCAAGGGATCCTTACAACACCCTCAGAACACCCTTTGAAGAAAGTAAAAAACAAGTCAGGAGGGATACATTAGTACTGGCCATGTGAACCGCCTAGTCAACATGCTGTTCTCAGATCACTTAACTTAGAGGCTGACTTGCTGTTCAAGGGGTCTAATCCGTGCAGGTTAGGCATCAATCAACCTTTTCTAACATCACAATTGCTCTCACTAAGCAAACCCTTCTCAGATGCTACCCCTTAGTGCATGGATCGCTTGGTTACACTAACTTCACCCTTGACAAACTTCTTGACACTCTTGGACATTTTTGACATATGTTGGCCTTTGTGACTCAAGTGGAACCTTTCCAAACTCTTCTTTGGCATTATCAGCACCAAGGTATCCTTAACAGAGAGTGTCTTCTTTCAAACAGGTCAAACCCAGACTGGTTACTGACAATTACTAAATTGATACAACACAATTTCAAGCAAAAAGGATAAACTTAAGAACCTGTCAAAAGGTTAATAATAAAAGTAAAAGATGAAGTAACATATACTTCAGGTGGAAATTCAAGATATGAAATAAATGGGATATTCAAAATTATTTAGGATTTTAGGGTCAAATTTGAGGTTTCTAAGATTCTCTAATCAGATGGCGTCTGACTGCTGCTTTAGTCTCTTCACTCATTTAAGTCAATTCTAGTATGTGCAAGATCCACCTTGCAATGGTTACCATGAACCTGAATATTTAGGGGCCTTTGTTCTAGGTCCCACTTCTGGTCTTGGCTCATTGTTGCATCAGATAAAATTAGTTGATTACCAAATTTGGTAATGCCCTTCTCAACTTCAGGTTTAAGTAATAACGCTGCTGTATTGAGCCTTGCATCATAGCTTTGAGTTGCTCACAAAATTAGTTGATTGCCAGATTTGGCAATATTTACTTTTTTTCTCAGCTGATGTAAAGGGGTTGGCTCATCATTTTGTCACCGGTAAAATTCAAATTATTGACCCACTGAAGGTATAAAAGGGGGGTCATTTCAATATGAATTTTTGGCGGTGGCATCATCTTTGTTGAATTTGGGGGTCTGCTTCAGAGGGCTGGTTCTTCTTTAAGGGTGGGATGTGGTTTTGAGCATCTATTGTGTGAGGACAATAGACAGGATGGTGAATTTAAAATTTATAATATAGCTTCTTGGTAATACTCCAATTGTATACCCTGTCATTTTACTTGAATGATGATGGCATGCCACCCTGATCCTACTGATCCCAAGTGAAAATTGACTAATACAAAATGAAGTGCTAATGCAAAAAGTTTATAAGATAAATTATAAACCCTTCCAGTAGAGGAAATATACTTTATTAGTGTCAACTTAAGGGTTATTTATAGGGTTTGATGTTCACCACATCTTACCCATGACATCTTATTTTCAGTGGCACTTGGCCACGTAAAAAGTTTGTAGGAATATTTACAGATACTTTGACTCAGGGCATCATGCTCAGCCTCAGGGTTGGTGTAAACACCGTCATCATTTTTAAGATGGCCTTTTATATGCATCTTCAAAATAGCTGAACTGATTCACTTTCATGTGCAATTGGCAGCACATACCAAGGCAATTCATATCACTAATTAGTAATTGATTTGATTGGAAACCCAACTGACATTAAAAACTAATTTTGACATAGACCAACAAAGCCCACATGCCCAAGTCATTAAGTCAAAACTTAATCTAAGTCTGACCTAACCAGCAGAGCCCTCGAGCCCATGTCATCATATTCAGATATAATTAAGTGAAATTGCTAGGCCGTGGATTCTAAGCTTTGCATAAGCTTAGAATAAACCTGGTCCATAATTGCTGATATCTGATATGATCCATAATAAGTTTTTAACATGCTAGCCTTATTATGTCCCTATCAAATATCTGACAATTAGGTCCAGTCAATTACTCAACAATCTTCATAAACAAACTCCTCTTATCAGCAATGCAAAAATATTTCAAATGACATCAATGCTATCAGATTTAAAATTATTGCTCTTGCCCTCACCTATAAAAGGGCCTCATTTACCCCCATCTGAGGTGAGCTGGTCACCAGTTCCACCACCAGTCTGAGGGTTGTTTGCACCAATTCCACAGGTTGCAAAATGATCAGATGCACCAGTCACAGGGTCATCTGCAGCACCCTGAAAAGGGGAAACTATGAGAGGGTTGGGCTGACTTTAGCCACCCAACAAGAGAAGAAATTAAAATAAAATTGATGTTTTTAGATAATGTCCTAGGAAACTGAATCCAGGAGGTTGCAAGAGGGAAGGCACCAGGCAAAGGTACCAAAATAGGGTAAAATGGGCAAGTGGGAGAAAGCAACATCCCAGGTTATCTCTAATCTGTTTCCAGATAAGTTTCTGTGGCAAAATGCAGGCCAAACTGAAGCAAAATATCAGAATTAAGAATCTCTAAGAATTGGGGAAGTTTGGATAGTTATTGCATTGGAAGGTGGTAAAATATGACTTTGCAGACTTGGAAGAATAGACTGTGGCATGGGGGGAAGTTTCATGGCAATGGGGAGTTTCAGGACAGAGCTCTAAGTGGAGTTTGGTCATTGTGGCAGGTTTCCAGTGTTTTATTAATAAAAATCCATCTAAAATTATGTGAAACTTAAGAAAATATCCTTAAAACTTGATTTAAATTTACCTTTGTATCTGAGAAAAGCTAGAGCATTTCTCAGTTTGGGCATGAATATAAAAGGGCTTTTGTGATGGTCTCAAAACAATTAACAAAAACTGATCCATGCTGCAAAGTTTTCTCCTTTTAAAAAAATTAAATTTTACAAATTTGACCAAATTCCATAACTTCACACTGACTTTTTTTTGGATCTTTGAGCCAATTTTTACCCAATTTTCTGCCTCTAAGGTATTATTTCCCTCATCCCTGACTGGTAAATCCAGAACCCATTTGTTTTCAATGACCTTAAGGAAATCATGGTTGTTCCTCAGGGGTACTGGCCTTGACTCCAAGGGCTTCATATACTTGGCTTTGGTAGGGCATTCTACCCCAGATAATTATCACTAACTGTGGCAAAAACTCCATGACTTTAGTGCAATAGCTTTAGGTTAAGCTACCCATCAGTAGTAATTCTCATTGGTCTAGGATCTACAAATCACTTTTAACAGGATGGTCTACAGCTGCCCCAAGATTTAACTCAAAGTGGTTTACTTCAGTTTTTTGTTATGGTTATATTATAAAATGGCATAAACCCTCAAAGGGTGGGTTGAGATGGTCTACAAGAGGGGCCATAATCTTTTGGCAAGGTGATAACATATTTCTGGACATTGTTTAATAATCCCTTTAGCCTCTCAATTGCTGCCATGCTGTAAATTATTGTTGTGACTTGTTATATATCTTAGGTTACCAATTTGATCAGCCACAATTCAGTTCATGGCTGCACTCTCACAAAGCAATTTGAAATGATGTGCTGCACAATTGTTGAGATTTTAAAGCCCATATCATCCAGCGTTATTGGACTATGGTGAATACCTGTTCTATCTGTTGGGGTCCAATCTGACCTAAGAAACCCTATAGCAGATGTGGGAGTTATCATCAATTGGGTAACTATTATCTGGTTTAATTCTATATAGAATGTTAACTAATCTGCCAGATTTAGTTCTTCCGGATTAAAAATGCTCAGTTGGGGGTGATGGCTGATAATGGTAGCAAGTGTTTAGATTATTAATTTAATATTAACTGTTATTCACGTGTGGGTTAATTGGGGTTTGTCACCATGTTAATTAGGGTTTTATTGGCAGTTGCTGAAGCATTGGTTATGCCTGTATTGCAGCAACTTGCAGGTTAGCCTGAAGCGATGCAACCTACTATGAATGGGTAGATGGTCCTATTATCTAAGCAGGGTGCTAGCCCCCTAAAATTAATCTGCTGGGGTTGGATAAAGGTGATGGGATAGGTTACTTATAAATTAACCCAGTACAGATTGTAACCCCGTCAACAGTAGATACTGGCTAGGTGGTGGATGAGAAGAAACTTTGTTCCCTGTAGGTTGATTTGCCAAGGGTTAAATTCTTTGGGGTTGGATGCCATCCCACTGAAGCCAACGGAAGGGTTGGGCCCCAAATTCCCTATATAGATCCCTTGAACCTATCTAATAAAAGCAGACTTGTTGAATATGATAATATTTAGGATGCTATACCCTTTTATATTGTGCTCTTGTGATGAGAGTTGGAAGGATAGTTCTCATCGGTCTATATTGGCTCTCAAGGTCTCAAGATCGCTTGTGCCAAGAGTGGGAGGGAGAGGTTCACTTGTTCAGAAGTTTACCAACTCTAGAGTAAGGGGTGAAGGGATAGGTTTCTCCAGTCTGGATTGTTTTAAGTGCCTTTGAGCAGGTTGAAGGAAGGTTGCTGCTACCAGTCTATAGGAGAAACGCCGAGCACATTTAATCCATTTGGTTGTGAAGAACTCAGCTAGGATAATTGGCTTCATACAATTATCACATACCAGCCTTTGCTAATATATTAATCAACAATGATTCAATGCACACCTTGAACCTTAAAGTAAACCTCATAAAGTTTACAGCCGCATGAGCATCCAACCTAGACTACAATGATTTGAAGTCCAAGGATTCAACCCTACACGGTTAACTAAACCTTACTTTAAGCGAATGGTAATATAGAATAGGGTGGTATTAACCCCAAATCTAAAAACTTTAAAAGTACATCGAGTTTTTATAAATTTGGACTGTATTGGTGAAATGGGACTTTACTAACTCTACTCCTAAGCCAACTTAACTTAGTGGTAGTTAGTTAAGCAGGGATTTAAAAATCAACCCAAGCTGATTAGCGTAAGGTTTAGGACAGTATAGCGGGGGGGTTATCCGGTGGCAAGCCAATTAAGGGATGGGTTTAGCCAAAGGGTCAAAGCTAAACTAGGTATGGGTAAACCAATTTTTGCAGAATCCACAACTTTCACAAATATGGGTAAACCAATTTTTGCAAAATCCACAACTTTCACAAATATGGGTAACCCGATTTTTGCAGAATCCACAACTTTCACAAGTATGGGTAACCCGATTTTTGCAGAATCCACAACTTTCACAAATATGGGTAACCCGATTTTTGCAGAATCCACAACTTTCACAAATATGGGTAACCCGATTTTTGCAGAATCCACAACTTTCACAAGTATGGGTAACCCGATTTTTGCAGAATCCACAACTTTCACAAATATGGGTAACCCGATTTTTGCAGAATCCACAACTTTCACAAGTATGGGTAACCCGATTTTTGCAGAATCCACAACTTTCACAAGTATGGGTAACCCGATTTTTGCAGAATCCACAACTTTCACAAGTATGGCAGAATCCACAACTTTCACAAGATTTTTTTGCAGAATCCACAACTTTCACAAATATGGGTAACCCGATTTTTGCAGAATCCACAACTTTCACAAGTATGGGTAACCCGATTTTTGCAGAATCCACAACTTTCACAAATATGGGTAACCCGATTTTTGCAGAATCCACAACTTTCACAAGTATGGGTAACCCGATTTTTGCAGAATCCACAACTTTCACAAATATGGGTAACCCGATTTTTGCAGAATCCACAACTTTCACAAGTATGGGTAACCCGATTTTTGCAGAATCCACAACTTTCACAAGTATGGGTAACCCGATTTTTGCAGAATCCACAACTTTCACAAGTATGGGTAACCCGATTTTTGCAGAATCCACAACTTTCACAAATATGGGTAACCCGATTTTTGCAGAATCCACAACTTTCACAAGTATGGGTAACCCGATTTTTGCAGAATCAACAACTTTCACAAGTATGGGTAACCCGATTTTTGCAGAATCCACAACTTTCACAAGTATGGGTAACCCGATTTTTGCAGAATCCACAACTTTCACAAATATGGGTAACCCGATTTTTGCAGAATCCACAACTTTCACAAATATGGGTAACCCGATTTTTGCAGAATCCACATCTTTCACAAATATGGGTAACCCGATTTTTGCAGAATCCACATCTTTCAGTGGATGATTGTATCGTCAATGGCGACATATAAGCGTTAAAATAAGGTGATTGTATCGTCAATGGCGACACATAAGCGTTAAAATAAGGCTCTAGCCAGTTTGGAAGCTAGGTTAAACCTTTTAGGTTAAACCTTTCAAACCAACCGAATATCAAACCGCCCAGCCGTAACCATAGGCCAACCGCTTATAAAAACGTATAGGTTTTCACATGCCACATATAAAATTACTGTGCCGATTAAATTTTTCGGTGGATCGTTGCATGGTTGTGGGAGATACATAAGCGTGCCAAATTTCAAAGCTCTAGCTAGCCTGGTAGTTAAAGATCATTCGCGAGATTCCACCAGGCACCACAGCGGGTAGAGAAAACTTTTTAAAATAGGATAAAAAAATACAGCACCCAGTAGTAAAAGCCCAAGTGCAAGATAGTATCTCTCAGGTACCCGCACCCCTTTTTACAAAATAAACCAACAGTTGACTTGTGCCTATACTAATGCTGCATTTAATGGGGGCTTGAAAGCTACTATCCTACGCTTAAACTTTACTATTTGATATATTTAGATTACTTGCTTTAACAGACTTGGCTGGCCCATCCGCCTCAACCCTTAGCCAAATATTGACCTTCAATATCTGCCAAGGTGAGGGGTGCAGATATTATAGAGGACTATGGCAACCCTATACATAGTTAGGGATCCGATACGGCATCGTCGCTACGATATCTATAACCAAGCAATGGTTTGGTAGGATGCTACGATATCTATAACCAAGCAATGGTTTGGTAGGATGCATCCTGGTTCATGTATCTTTGGAACATGCCTGAGTTTAGACCCTTTGGTAACCTCGGCCGCCAGGCGGTAACCATTTAGATACTCGTCCCATGCCCACCTGAATCTTCTCTTTAGATATGGGAACCTGGGCTGGAAGGCTGGTGGCCCAACCTGGATCAGGTCCTGTAAAGTAAAATCATCACTTGGTTAAACCACCCCAATAAAGGTAATCATGGTTGGGTTCAGTACCCCTACGCCCCCATAAAATTATCCGCCTTTAAACCATAGGGTTGGGGTTCAGGTTATAGGGTTTTTAGAGGGTGCTAAGGGCTGTAGAGGAGTGCCGCTATAGCGAGCACCAACTATAAAGAGTTCAAAGGTTAAGTTATTAGCAGTAACATCATTTTGTACACTACGTGATGGATTGCAGTAGGAGGACAGGATACTCAACTGGTAACGTTAGATCAACTACTGTACGAAGGGGTTTCAACCAAACCATCCCCTGCAAAGCCCTGCAATGGTAATCGTACTCCCAACCTTTTTCCTATCCGTTCTAGACGGGCTATAACCTCACTTATACTCCCGATAGGGTAGGGGTGAGTGGCATCCCAGCCACTTTGAAAATATCGCCAGTTTTGTCTTCACCTCCCATCCTATTGCCAAGTTATAGGTTTAATCTGACCCAAGGATACATCTTAGCTTAAACGGAAGGTTACCCAAACTTATCCTAAAGGCTTTAAATATAAAGAGGTTTGAAGTTTAAGTACCTGTGGTAGGCTATACTGGGGTGGCTTTGCGATATCGTTGGAATGAACCCATCAGCCCTAGAAAATCACCTGAGCTCATAGAGTGATTGGGATAATCTATGGGCGATCGGCTTTGAGAACGGCAGCCAATCGTTGGTAAGGGTAGGATCACATAATTTTTAAACCTATGGATTGCAACGGATACTAGACGTCACAAGGTTTAAACCATTGGAGCCCTGGGATAAGTTGCTTTGAAGCTTAGATCCACAGTTTTAAAAAATTTAAGCCCCACAGAGCCCAAGATTTCCGGGACTTAAGGTGGCTTGGACTAGCTAAAAAACGCGGTAAACTCAGTGACTGAGCGAGGTAAGTTAAATGGATAGTCGGAGGGCAAAGGGCTAAGTTTCATATACCATATCAAGTAAGATAAAACCCTGACAAGTTTACAAAGGCAAGGTTGATTCGCTTACTTACCCCAGTCAAAAAATAGGTTTGATCGCGCGTAGCAGATTCAAGCTGTTAACCGACAGATAACCGCCGTCGCTAAAACTATACCAAACTAGGAACACCTAAACCTTTGGGGTTATAAAGTCGGAGCTAAAAATACCCTTATACCAACGCAACTAGAGCTTACCCATCCACCCTAGATCTCCCTATCCGATCCCCGCGTAACAACCACCTATATAAACAAGTTAAACCCTTTGCTGAAGGGGTCAGGTTGAACCTTCAAAGATTCCACTTCAACTTACCGTTTAGTCTCACCAAAGATAAACTATATAAACACATCTAAGCTAGTTACGCCAACCCATTAGAAAGGGTAACACGATATCGATGTACAAAACCAATTAAAGGTCAACATTTTAGCATCGGATGGTATCCCAATCAACTATACCAACCCTAGAAATATTAAACCGTTAAGTTGAACTATAGAGAATTCATATTCCCCTAAACTATAATAGGCCAAAACGTACAATATGAAAAGGTTTAATGAGAAAACCAAAACTCAGGTAACTATGCGCTACGATCCCTAAAAGCAAGGAAGGGAATGGTAGTCAAGATGGTATCGAAGGGCCATCTGGTACTAAAAAAAGATGGTATCGAAGGGTAAAAAAATAGTTGAAGGGTACCATCAGTACCGATCAGGGGTATTTTGGGTTAAAGGTGGAAAACCGGACTTTAGGGGGTTTGTAATGAAATATAAAAATAATAAAAAGGGGAAGATTAAACTGGATCTAGAGATAAAAATATTAATTTGGATAAAGGTTAGCCTGCATAAGATCTCTTAACAGGTAAGGTTGATGGATATATAGAGATGAGGGGTAGGAAGGTGTTATAGATTCGGGACCTATTTAAAATTATCCCGATGATGGTTCGTAACCAACCAAATATTTGAAATTACGATGGTTCGTAGCCAACCAAATATTTGAAATTATAAATCTGATAACTTCAAATGGGGGTTTAGATAAAAATATCCAACTAGAAAATCTGATGGATTGGATGGAATTAACTCGATCCCTTCAGGTAGAATTCCACCCTTTGAAAAACATACACGCTCCATAGGGTTAACTTTACCCTCGAACACAAAACCATCTTTATTTGAACCGAGGCGGAGCGACTTAACTCCTTTACAACGTGGAAGTTTTTATACCGCCGTATAAACTTCAACCAATCATTTCATTTAAATGGATAAATTTAAAAGGGTTACAAACTCCGTCCATCTATCGATTTAAAACTTATCGAAGGTGAGGGTGATGATTCATATGCCACCGTTAAAGTTGGATAAAAAACTTATACCTGACAGGTTAGAAAAGGGTTGAGGCGATGGATGAATAAGGTCGACAGTTCCTAGGATGGAAATATAGATAGACTTACCATCTAGTACTAAAAAAAGAAATATAGATAGACTATCCAATTGGACTAGAGCCTTCATCCCACTTTGGATAAACTTGGTAATCCATCCAATAAATGCCAACTTTGCTGGTAACCTCGATAGAGGCTGCCGCCACTTTGGATCGCCACCGGTCCGCGATATTCTGGGCCGGAAAGGGAAATCCGAAAATCCGATTTTGATCGGATCGGATGGTAGGAGAGAGATCCGATAGTTGGTTAATGTGGATCGTCGCAGTTAATAAAAGGGTGGGTTGGGGTTTGAAGGTAGTATGCGGCAACATTCAGTGTTTGAGATTCAACTTGCCGAAAAGGAGGTCGTCTTCTACGGGTCCTCCGCCGAATGCTCGGGCAAGGTGCTCCAGGGGACTTTGTTGGTCCACCCCACCGACACCCTCAAGGTAAAGTCGTTAACCCTGCAATTCACGGGTCGGGCCCAAACCCACTGGACCACGGGGGCGGGGGCCTGCAGCGCGTGTGCACCGAGCAGATCACGTTGATTGAGAAGCGGTGGACCTTCCTACAGGCGCAGAAGAAACCCCACACCCTTTTACTCGGCACCCACCTCTACGACTTCGAGGTCACCCTACCCGGGGATCTCCCCGCTTCGGTGGCGGTGGACTACGGCCACGTCGAGTACAAGTTCAAGGCCGTACTCGAGCGCCCCACCTTCTCCCTCAACTACACCGACCGCCAGCTACTAACCGTCCGCCGCGCCCTCCTCCCCTCCGCCCCCGCCCTCAGCGAGCTCATCTACCTCTCCGACACGTGGGACGACCAGCTTAACTATGAGGTGTACTCGCCCAACAAGGCCTTCGGGATGGGCGAGGATCTGCCCCTCAACTTCAAGCTGCTATCGCTCACCGAGGGGCTGCGCGTGCAGTCCATCACGTGCCTACTCAAGGAGTACGTCACCGTCTCCGCGCGCTGCGAGGACGGCAGTACCCTGACCAAGTGTGACGGCCGGGTGCAGAGCCGGGCCAGCCGCACCATCCCCTACCCCAGCCCGAGTCTGGAGCTCACCCTCAACGTCCCCATCCCACCCCCTACCCGCGAGGGGGCCCACTGCTTTATGGAGTCCGACCTAATCCGCATCGACCACAAGGTAAAGATCCTAATCGTGCTGAGCGATCAACTGGATCGCCTGCACCGGATCCTCGCCAAGGTGGGGGTGGTGATAATGCCCACCCCCCGCAGCGAGGCCCTCAACGCCTTGCCGCGGTACCAGAGCTACACCGAGCCCCACCCGCGGTTCGGCCTTCGCCCCAGTGCCCCGTTGGGTAGTAATGACCCCGCCCTGCCCTCCTACCGGACCCAGTGGTGCCCGCTAGGCGCCACCCCCTCGCTCGCCTCGCTGCCCTCCTACGGCCCCCGCAACCTTAACTCGGAGCTCGCCCGCTAGCCTGTTGCTACCCTATTTTAGCTAGCCTGTTGATAATTTAGACTTTTTAATAAACCCGAAGTTATTTCTCGGCTCGGTTGCCGTTTGCCGCCCCTTCGGTGGGTGCTTCACCCTTCATACCCCTCCCGCTTAAGCTGGGTGGCCTTGGCGCCCCGTTCGCGGCCGCTACCGAAGTTTTGGTACATCCCCTCAACTTCCGACCCTCCCAAGACCTCGTACTCGCTCGCTTAGGCTAGCTCGACCCCACGTAAGCCGGCTTAAATCCAAACGTCGGTTCACCTCGCGTAAATCTTCCTCTGCGGGGTTAAGCTAACCGCCCCGGTATCCCCCCGCACGTGAGCTTACCTTACCCCCTTCGCCCAACTTTCCAAAGCCAAGCACGTGAGCTTACCTTACCCCCTTCGCCCAACTTTCCAAAGCCAGGTCGGTACTGTGGTATGAAACTGCCCCGCAACCTTCCGGCCGACGCACTACGTTCACCAATTTAGGCCCCCATCCGCCGCCGTAGTTCGAACTCGGGTACCCACGACCGGTACCCCCCAAGGTTTACGGTGGAAGGTAACCTCAAGTGTTACCCCAACAAACCCTCGGTTGATATCACCGTCGGGTCACTATAACCGATCAGATCCCCCCTCCGGCCCGAGTTTAGGTGGGGTGCGAGGTCTGATACGCGGTTGATGGCCAACCTCTTAAATTTATTCCCACCTCCTTAAGCCAGCGGCGGGAGCTTGCCCCGTTGGGATTAAATATCGGGTGTGGGGTAAATTTTGTATGGTTGAAGTTTAAAGCTGGGGCGAATGTACCAGGTGGATAGGTCGCCCGAAATGGTTCGAAAGCGGGTGAATGGTTAATGTTTGGCCCGCCGGCATGCCATCTAAAACTTGGGTGGTCAGGTTGAGGGTTGGGTAAGGTTATTGGACGTAACGTGCGGGTTGGAAAGATTAACGTTTAAACTTCCCTCACAGGACCCGGGCCGCTACCGACGCTTGGAAGCGGTGGTGGAGGGGGAAGGTGGGGCTGAAATTGGTTTTATATCGGGTTAAGGTCACGTAACAGGCCAGGCCGGGTAAGTTTGGGGCCTCGGCGTAATGGGTGCTTTCGGTTGAAGCGGGATGAGTTATTAACGGAGGGTATTGACGTCACGCGTTCGCCTATAACTCCGCCGTCAGGGTCCTACCACACCTCAACTACCATTACCCCGATTGGGGTTTTGTGGCCGGTATGCTGGTCCCTAGAACTCATCCCGTCCCAACCCCAACGACGTCCGGTTATACCCACCCCTCGTCCCAACTATCCCTACCCGTCAATTTTAATCCACGCCGATCCATCTTTAAAAGCCCCCGTAGGTTTATTGGGGGGTAAGGGTTGGGTGTTTTTTATGAAGTTTAGGGTTATATACTAACCGGTCGGAGTTAGAGAAACCGTCAACCTAAACTGGCGCTGTTGGGACCATGGGTTTAACACCTCATACCCCTCAATAATTTGAGGCCAGAGGGCCCAAAGTTTCTGGGCGTTGGAATATACCTTTATGCTCTTTTGGCTTAAAAATCTTTACTCCAGATGCTATGTCTGGTGTGGTATTTCCTAATAAATATGGGCAATCTTAACATAAAATTGTGAAAAGGGAGAGCCCTCTTTATTTTAGTCAAAGCATCATTATAAGGGTGTTTTGTTCAGTAAATTCCCAAGATAAGATCTAGACTCATAATAAATTGGGGATTCAGTGGTAGGTTAGTCACTTTGATCCAATAGGATTTACTCCCCTTATAGATCAGGTTTGAACCCTGATACTAGGGCATGGAATATCATTGGGGATTGTCCCCAATAAGGGCCTAGCTATTTGGCTGACTCAGGTTTGATTCCCATTACTGACCTCATTCAAATCTCCCATTTGGGTTGGAATCTCAATAACATGCCCCTCTAGATCTTGGCATAGGGGGGAAAATAGATGGAGAAAATGACTATGGATGCAGTTTATTACTGTACCATGACAACCTCAACAATTGAGTGTTTATTGCCCAGCTTATAAATGACCTTGTAATGCCCTGACCACTTGGTTTCCAATTTATTATCACAACCTCCAGGTTAATATGGTAGAAAAGGACTAGGCCACCCAGTTGGAAGGTGTGCAAGGGGTCATGCTTATCATTAAATTGATTAGTTTCTCTATTGGTAGTAGCCAATAAGTTCTCAAAGGCTAGAGCCTGGAGTCAGATAATTTTATTGGTAATACTTTGCATAGTAAGTTCAGGGGATACCTGATCTAACATGGCCTGCACTCTGGAGGGCAACTGGGGATTTCATCTATACAAAGCCTGAAAGGGTGACATCTTAATGATTCAGTGGTAGCTTATTTGATAGGCCATAATTGCACTAGGCAGATATTGGGGCCAGTGCAGAGGGTCAGTTATGGCCATTTTCTGAAGTGTAGCTGTTAGGGTACCATTTTCCTGCTCCACCATTCCATTGGTGGCAGGATGGTAGGGAGTGAAAAATACCTGGGTAGATCTCATCAGCTTGGCTAAATCATTCACCAGCAATAAATGTAAATTTTACCCATTATTGGAGAGTATTATATAAGGGCACCCATGCTGGATGATTATCCAATTATATGAGAGGGTGGCAGTAGCTTTTGCTAAAGTATAAGGTAGTGATATAGTGTAACAGACAAGTTTGTCTTGTTCATTACATTCCTACTCAGATTCAGATTTTCCAAATTTGCGTTGGAGCAAATTTAAAATGTTTTTCGATTTGTTTTAAAATTTAAAATGATTTTTGGTTCAGTCATTTTGGGCATTGGGTTGTGCCTCACCTGAGTTATAGATTAGGCTTGTGTGAGCCTAATCAATAGCTTGGGTGAGGCCCCTGAAGCGCTGCCTTTATAAGGTGTGCCTGCCCATTCTGAAGTTCACTTCAGAATTTTCCCCCTCGCATGTCCCTTCCCTGGGGAGCATTGTCAGTTGCTCCCCAGATGAACTCTGGTTGGTGGGTCATTTTTATTTTCCTAAATAAAATAAAGGTTGTTTTGGGGTTACATACCTTGCTTACCTGTTGGTCTTTTCTCTTGTTGAGGAGTTTTTAAAGTCAGTTAGTTTTGGACCAATTCCCCTGAAGGATTTAGCATAACCAACCAATAGTAGGTGAATGTTTGGCTGCTTGTTGGTGCCCCAAACCTCTCCCTACTCGGTTAGGATGCTTTGGTTGACTGTCAGTGCACTGAAGTATTATTCTAATATCTGGTGGTCAGAACTGGAGTTTTCATCCATTAAATTATTTTGAAGTCATTGTGCACTGCACTCCGCCAATCCCCAGTTTGGTCTGACCTCAGTGGTCACTTGGCCCCAGTTGTTGAGGAACCAGCACCGTGGGAGCTGGTGACTGATGGCCAACCCTGGATCTGAAGTGACTGTTAGTTTAATTTCCCGGTGGGCCCACCCACCCACCAGGGATTTGGTGGCACTGAGGGGACCTGCCCAGCAGAGCTCCCTCACCCATGGATGGTCCACTTGGAAAGAGGTCAGACGTCCAGCTGCGCTGCACCATGCAACCCTCTCATGTTTTCTTGGCAAAAGCGCCTTACCAGTTGGGATGAGAAGACCATCACCAATGGGAGCCTGAGAGAGGGGTGCAACACAGCCAAATGCTGGGTGTGCATCCTCATGCTGGGTGGGCTGATTTTGGCAGCCCAGTCCTGATTCGCTCTCACCATTTGTCATTTCCTTGAGGGGCCCAGAGTTTATCCAGGCTAATTTTCCTGAAGCTTAAGGTAACTCGCCCCAGGAAGCCCTCATTGTGGCAGCTGTCCGCTGTGGGGCCCCTCTTTGGAGAGGGGTCCTCCTTTACCGGGGGGTGATGTAACAGATGAGTTTGTCTTGTTCATTATGTTCTGACTTGGATTTGGATTTTCTGAATTTGAGTTGGAGCGATTTTACAATGTTTTTTGATTTGTTATAAATTTAAAGTTATTTTTGGTTTGGTTGTTTTGGGCGTTGGGTTATGCCTCACCTGAGTTGTAGATTAGGCTTGTGCGAGCCTAATCAATAGCTTGGGTGAGGCCCCTGAAGCGCTGCCTTTATAAGGCGCACCTGGCCATTCTGAAGTTCACTTCAGAATTTTCTCCCTAGCATGTCCCTTCCCTGGGGAACATTGTCAGTTGCTCCTCAGATGAGCTCTGGTCAGCGGGTCATTTTTATCATCCTAAATAAAATAAAGGTTGTTTTGGGGTTTGCATACTGTCAAGAGAGTGTCTGTAACTCTCTCATTCCTAGCAAGGTGATGTGGGATGCAAACCCACATTGCTAGGGAACTAGCCGTTAGGAGAATGGGAAGGAAGGCACCTCAAATGGTGCCAGTGCAAAGGGTACCCTAGGCAAGGGTGTAAAGAGCAACATATAATACCAGGTAAGTAAGGAACATCACCGCTTGAGTGGACCCCAGAGGGGTGTCCATAATCAAGTGTAGCTTGGCATCAGGGGCTTGGGTGCCCTTGATCTGGAGGGGACAGGGCGGCCCACAGGAGACCCTGGTATTTTGGTAAATTGTGAGATAAGGTTATGGCCTACATGATTGGAGACCTCCCCAAAGAGGTCCACCACCAAGTTTTTCAAGGAACCATTAAAAATGTAAAATAATGGGGGTTTTTATTTAAGAAAAGTTGACCAACAAGGAATGTTGGTCACAAAAACATATTTAAAGTGGGCCGGGGAAATTCAGTGACTGTGGAAGTGTGCCCAAGCCTTGACGCTCCAATAAACAGATGCTTCCATCCATTTTAGTAAAATACACCAAAAGTGCCTTCACTCGAGTAATCAATTGAAGCTATATTTTACTAAGCTCAAAATTTCATAACTTGAGTGGGACTCAAACCCTTGCTCTCCAATCAACCAAATCAAAACATCTTCATTTATAATGTAAATTGTTCGTTTTAGTGCCTGGGCCGAGATCAGAGGCTGAGCATTTTGCACCCCATTAGTATCAACCTGGGCATGCTTGGCTTGCACCCAGCGTTGATCTAAGGTGTGTTTCAGGTCAGGAAGAGCCTGAAGTTTCACCTTCTGGGCCTCCTGTCACCCAGCCTTGTCTTTAGCATCTGTTCCTACTATAAAGTCATCCAACCATGACATTACCCTCCCCTCCTTCTTGGGCTCCACCCCTCTCCAGGGGTGTTTGCTAAGGAGAAGTTCTTATGTGCTGGTGGCAACTTCATAGCAGCAACAGCTGGATTAGGCTGAGATCCTGCAGCCTCAGGAAAATTTTTTGGAAAGATTCAATCAGGTCTTGGGCATATACACAATCCCATGCTGGCACCCAACTGTTCTCTGATGCGTCAAACCCTTTCCAGGATACCAGGTACTCAAGGCGTCGCTTAACCTGGCGGGAGGCTACTATTTCCTCCACTTCTCATTCCGGTGCCCCATCCACAAGATAAGCCTCGGGAGTCACAGAAGGAGGGCCCTCAAACAATGTCAACTTGCTTTCATGAAAGACAGAGAAGATCCAAAATGTGGAGGGAAGATCCAACCGGTATGAGGCATGTCCCACCTTTCTAACTACACGGTAAGGACCAATCCTCTTTGGAACCAGCTTTTTGCATGGCTGCTTAATAGGGATGTTGCAAGCATCAAGCATCACGAGATCCCCTTCCTTGTATGCTGGACCCACTCAGCGCTTTCCATCGGCATTCTCCTTATAAACCAGCATAGCTGCCTCCAAACTTGTGGACACCCCTTGATGGACCTTCTTGAGAGTCTTAGCAAAGTCCAGCACCACTTCCACTTTGGAACCACATCTGGGCTCCATGTTAAAAGCAGGGTTAAAGCCATGGTTAGCAAAAAAGGGGTGAACAACTGATTGATGAATGCAAAGAGTTGTTGTAACTAAACTGGGCCATGGGAAGGTGAGGAACCCAACCAGAATGGTCTGCGGTGGTGTAACAACGCAGAAATTGTTCCAAGCACTGGTTCACTCGCTCAGTCTGCCCATCTGATTGGGGGTGTTAAAGCAGTTGAATGGTAGGGGTGAGTCTGAAGAGTTTTACACAACTCTTCCCAAAAGATGGAGGTGAACTGGGGTCCCCAATCACTAATGATTTCTTGAGGAACCCCATGAAGCGCAAATACATAGGTGACGAAGAGCCTGGCCATTTCAGCAGCAGTTATAGTTGTTCTGCAAGGAATAAAGTGGCCAAACTTTGTAAAGCGGTCCACCACCACCATGATTGCATCATACCACTCTGAAACGGGTAACCCCACAATGAAATCCACTGATAGGGAAGTCCAGGGCCCTTCAGCCTTTTGGACTGATACCAGCAACCCTGCTAAAGGTTGACAATTGGGTTTCATTTGATTGCAGATCAGACACTCTTTACAATACCGCCCTACCTGAACAGGCAAGCCCTTCCAATTGTAAGTGCGTCATATCAACTCCAAAGTCTTTGCTTTCCCAGGATGACCAACAGTGATTCCATCATGATGGTCCTGGATGATCTCCAGGAGCAGTGGTTCAGCAGGAACCCATAGGCGACCCTGAAACCACACCATCTCATCCTTCACATGATAACCCCTGGATAAGTCCTCCTGATTCAGGGCGCTCTTAGCGAGAACAACAGCATATTCCGCTGATAATGGCTGAGAAAGAACTACCTTTCAAAACATACTATATTCTGCTGCATTTTCCAGAGGCATGAGCGCTGGCGTCTGTACCATGGACTTAGGAAGTTGAGGCAGAATCATACTTGGTGGAATCATCAACCGGGTGTTGTGAATCTCTCTACTCCTTTGGATTGGGAGCCAAAGCAGGGTTGCGGCTCAAAGCATCCGCCAAACCATTCTCCTTGCCCTTGGTAAACTCATAGAAAAATGTAAATAGGGCAAGGGTCTCATGCCAATGGGTCTGACGTGGTGTTAGAACATGTGGAGCACAGTAGTACAATAGGGCTCAGTGGTCTGTGCATACCCGGAATGGTTGGGAAGAGCCATGTAAGTGGTGACGCCAATAAATCAGCGCCTCCACCACTGCTAATAACTCCTTGTCATATACGGCATAATTTAACTCATGCAGAGACATTTTCCTAGAAAAATATCCCACAGGATTCTCGGACCCATCTTCACCCACCTGTAACAGGGTGGCCACAATGGTGAAGTTGGAAGCATCTGAGGACACAATGAACTCCTTTGCAGGGTCAACATGGCGAAGGATGGATGTGTATAGCAAGGTGCACTTCACCGCTTGGAAAGCATCCTCCAAAATGGGGGACCACTGAAGCACCTTGGCCCCGCTAGCCTTATATAAGGGAGCTGCCACCTTGGAGAGATTTAGTGTGAACTTCTTGAGGAATGTACACGTCCCCAAAAAGCTCCTCAATTCCTTGACAGAGGTGGGGGTAGGCCACTCACTAATAGCCTTCTCCTTGTCTGGAGTCATCATATGGCCCTGGTCAAAAACGACGTTGCCCAGAAAAGTAACCTGGGACTTGAAGAATTCGCATTTACTAATCTTGAGGGTAAGGCAAGTGGCCCTCAATCTCTCCACTACTTGTCAAAGGTGTACTGTATGTGACTCATGATTAGAGGAAAACACCAGAATGTCATCCATGTAGGCAACCGCACATACCCCCAACAAGTCTCCCAACGCAGCATCAATGCAGCGTTGAAAGATGGCAGGGGCATTCTTAAGCCCAAAGGGCATAACCCAGAACTGAAAATTCCTTTTCTGGTGCGGAATGCAGTTAACCATTCCTGGCCCTTCTTTATCCAGATTTGATTAAATGTATTGAGGCAGTCCAACTTGGAGAAAACTTTTGCCTTCTCCACATAGTGTGCAATCTGGAAATCTAAAGGGATGGGATGGAGGTTGGGTACAGTCACATTGTTTAAGTTTCCATAATTGACACACGGATGTAAAGTTCCATCAGCCTTCTCCACAAAGAGAAGTGGAGAGCAAACAGGGGAGGTATGCTGAAAGATGGCACCTTTAGCCAACTGCTCCTTCACCCATACATCTAAAACCTCTTCCTCCTGGACAGTCAATGGGTATATGGGGGAAGAAATATGCACCAGATCCACAGTAAGTTTAAATTCAAAATCAAACTTGGAATGTTCTGGTAGCGTACTAGCTGAAGCTGCATCAAAAGAAGGTGCCTATTCCTCCAAACAAGAAGGTAAGGAAAGTCCCACGGTGGGCTTCAGCAAAGGGGCAAGATATGGGCTGGGAACATTGGGACAATAGGGTAATTTTCCT
The DNA here is from genome assembly GCA_022478985.1 of Massospora cicadina. Lineage (NCBI taxonomy): Eukaryota > Fungi > Entomophthoromycota > Entomophthoromycetes > Entomophthorales > Entomophthoraceae > Massospora > Massospora cicadina. Next base: position 266,363 of record JAKSZP010018404.1, on the reverse strand, counting down.
TGGCCGTTCTCCTCAGACAGAGGAACAATCAACTGGTGACCGTTTGTCAAAGACAAGGATAAAGTGTTTTCTTTTTAATTTGTTCTGATGTTAAACTTCCGCCACCACTCAACACCCAAAATGATGGGAAACAAGAGGTTTCTGATAGCTTGAAACTGGTCAGACGCTAGATAAGAACCTACCTGGAAATTGACTGACTCCATGGTGTCAGTGTGGGGTTACCTTGAGATGCCCCACCTCTAACCATACCACCTGGTGAGTAGCTCAACTCAAGGTAGTCATCAAGGTTTTGGTCAATAAAATTATTTTAGGCACCAGTATCCACCAAAATAGTTGTGCTGAACTTTCCATAAGAGGATGTAAGGGTAGCAGTCAACAAGAAGTATCCAGAATGGGATTTATTCAACTTAGAAAATGCCATCAGCTCACCAGAAAATTCTTCTTCTGGCTTGAACAAGCCATCAGGGTATGTTTTGGAATCATAGAAGGGGGAGTGATAGTGGGCCACTCTTACTACTGAGGCCACATATCCCACCACACCTTCTGCAGGTGCATACACATCTTTATATTTATAACGGAGTTCCTTTTCCACTTCCTGAGAGCTGCTAATCATGGTAGGGGTCAAACGAGGGTTCTCAGGAGTAATCTGATATACCGAAATGGGGTCCTCATCCAGACCATAAGAGCAAATAAATGGTTCAGTTTGGGATAAATCGTTTACATTATAAAACGCGTTTTCTGGTTCTAACAAACCCATACTCACTCCGAGGGTTTGGTGTGCATCACTATCCAAGGCCATCACCCCCAAGCCTAGAGCTGATGCCTCAGCATGTACTTCAGAAACGTGTTGAGAGAAAACAATAACAGAATCCTTTTTTGCTAAATTCAGATTCGGACCCTCCAATGTTCCCAATTTCCGCCAAGATGGGGAGGAAATCAGTGGGAAGCATCTCACAATTCAAGGAAAAATCACTAGTTGAGGAAGCGCTATTTATAGGGATGACCATGGGTGACATCATCACGGCAGAATCATCTGAAACCTTTACTTCATTCTCAGGGCTAGACCCCTGTACAGTTCTGAATTTAGAAGAAGTAGAAGGATTAGAAGGATAAGATTCCCTCATTTTCAGAGGCGCGCGTGACTTTTCAGCTTCCGTATTTATATGATTTGATCTGATGATGGCCAAATTACCTGGCCCCTTCTGGGTTGGGGTGGAGAAACTACCTCAAAGGGTTTTGACAAGATGATCGAATTTGGAAGGAGGTGACTGCCAAATTGGGGAGTTTCACATTGATATATCCAAGGTCAAATGGAGAAATGACATTTTAATTTCACCAGTTAATGGCAAAGCCTGGGCTTTTTCGCAGAATTCACTCAAGTATACTTTTATTGGCTGACCCGCTTGATGCAGAGAAAAGAACTCAAAGAAGGAATGGAGGGATGCTTCATCAGGTCGATTCTGCTCCAAGACCTGTTCCAAACCCCCTATTGCCCGCCACAAAAGCAGCTGTGTGCGGAGTACCGCAAGAACACAGTCACCCGCCTTGGGAGACAACTGGGACAACAGATCCACTCCTCACAAAAGCAGACATGAACTAAACGAATTGTTTTTTCCTAACGCGGGTTTTGGCTCAAGGGAAGCTAAGGCCTGATGAATTTCAAAGTAAATCTTGGGAGAAAGGCGGGGAATCACAATAATAGGATCGCGAAAAGTCTGAGACCACCAGGTACGAGCAGGAAGGGTGGGCACTTCCCAATTGGTAGCTGCAAGAATAACGCCAAGATGTACCAATACAAAACCAAATGAGAAAACTGTGGTGAGCACCATTGTGGCAGTGACAAATGGCCAGCACACCCAATTTACTAATAATGAAAGTACCACACGGATAATTCTTATGCACATATAATAAAAGGGTTGGTCAACTAATGTTAAGAGAGTGTCTGTAACTCTCTCGTTCCCAACAAGGTGATGTGGGATGCAAACCCACATTGCTAGGAAACTAGCCGTTAGGAGAATGGGAAGGAAGGCACCTCAAATGGTGCCAGTGCAAAGGGTACCCTAGGCAAGGGTGTAAAGAGCAACATATAATACCAGGTAAGTAAGGAACATCACCGCTTGAGTGGACCCCAGAGGGGCGTCCATAATCAAGTGTAGCTTGGCGTCAGGGGGCTTGGGTGCCTCAATCTGGAGGGGACCTGGGCGGCCCATAGGAGACCCTGGTATTTTGGTAAATTGTGAGATAAATTAGTGGCCTACATGGTTGGAGACCTCCCCAAAGAGGTCCACCACCAAGTTTGCCCAAGGAACCATTGAAAAATGTAAAATAATGGGGGTTTTTATTTGAGAAAAGTCGACCAACAAGGAAGGTTGATCGCAAAAACATATTTAAAGTGGGCTAGGGAATTTCAGGTTCTGTGGAAGTGTGCCCAAGCCTTGACGCTCCAATAAACAGATGCTTCCATCCATTTTAGTAAAATACACCAAAAGTGCCTTCACTCGAGTAATCAATTGAAGCCATATTTTACTAAGCTCAAAATTTTATAACTTGAGTGGGACTCAAACCCTTGCTCTCCAATCAACCGAATTGAAACGTCTTCATTTATAATGTAAATCGTTCGTTTTAGTGCCTGGGCCGAGATCAGAGGCTGGGCGTTTTGCACCCCATTAGTATCAACCTGGGCATGCTTGGCTTACACCCAGCGTTGATATAAGGTGTGTTTCAGGTCAGGAAGAGCCTGAAGTTTCACCTTCTGGGCCTCCTGTCACCCAGCCTTGTCTTTAGCATCTGTTCCTACTATAAAGTCATCCAACCATGACACATACCTCACTTACCTGTTGGTATTTTCCCTTGTCAAGGAGTTTTTCAAGTCAGTTGGTTTTGGACCAATTCCCCCAGAGGATTTGGCATAACCAACCAATAGTAGGTGAATGTTTGGCGCTGTCAGTGCCCCAAACCATCCCTACTTGGTTAGGATTCTTCAGTTGACTAATGGTGCAACAAAGTATTGTTTGATTATATGGTGGTCAAAACTGGGGTTTTTTCATCCATTACATATAGCTTCAATCCGCTTAGTTAAATGATCCACAGCCAGGAGGAGGAATTGGTGACCATTAGAGGCTCAAGAGAGAGGTCCCACAATATTAATGCTAATAGTATGAAAGGGTTTGCAGGGTGGAACCACTGGATGATGTGACCAAAGATTAGGTCCGGCTTGACTTTAGTATACCTGGCAGGACTTCAATATATTTTGGATTGTAACAATCACTCCTTTTTAGTAACATTGAGTCTTGAGCCACTGGTAAGGCTTCTAAACTCCTCCATGGTTGACTTGCCAATGTCTCTCTAATATAAATTCAGTTTTCTCTGAAGGTCATACATAGGGAACCTATTTTTAGGACACAAGTTTTCACAGTTGTCCATTTTTGACTTGAAGGCCTGCCAATTTTTTGCCAATTCATTTAAAAGGTCAGAATTTCATCTTTTCATAAGTGTGGTTGAATTAGGAGGTCATAAAGTCAATACTTCTCAGGGGTAGTTAAAGTTAATATGAGCAGCAGGAATAGGAATCTGCCTTTTAGTGTATGGGCCCTGGTCAGTTAATGGTAGAAAATTTGTAGTATTGAAGATTTAATGCTTATCAGGCTAACCTTCCAATGGGGTCCTTATTTGCTGTAGCCATTACAGGAAAGTATGGTCAGCAATTATAGTGAAACATTTTTCTTGTAGATAAGATTAAAAAAGACTTAATAGCCAATAATACTGTTAAGCATTTGTGTTCCATAATGCTATAGTTGAGTTCAGCTCTGGTTAGAGTTTTGCTATAGTAGGCGATAGGATAATCTAATAAGTTTTTGTCATGCTGCAATTGGATGGCTCCAATGGCTATATCATTAGAATCAGTAAAAAGAAGAAAGAGTTTATCAAAGTCAGGATGTATAAGTACTAGAGAGTGGGAGAGAGACACATAATAGATCAAAGGCCTGCTGTTGCTCTTCTTTCCACTGGAAGGGTATCTCTTTCTTTTATAGATATACAAGAGGCTTGGAGGGGTTGGCAAAGTAGCGGATGAACTGGTGATAATATCCCACTATCATTATCTAAGAAAACTTGTACATCTCATGGATTTAGGTGAGGACATTTTGGAATTAGCCAGGACCTTGTCATCCATTGGGGATATTCCAGCTTTACCTACCTTATGGCCTAAGAAATCCATTTTATTCTGAAAGAAAGAGCATTTTAATGGCTTTAGTTTTAATGAGGCTTACCTTAACCACTGGAAAACTTGTATATGATCTATGTTGTCAGGAAGTTGATATGACTGGATGATACACTAACCATACTGGTGGATCAGAGAGGGAATTGGGACAAGTCTTGAGATTGATGAAAAGAGGTATACAAATAATAGTCTATTAACATGTCGACCAATCAGTGAGGGAGAGAAAAATATGCTAATACTTGATATAACTGAGAGTTTTGAGTAAAAAGGAAAACAAATAGAAGACTACCAAGCCAAGGATGCGTCCAGCTTGAGGAATTGAGATATAAAGAGACACACGGAGGATTGAGAGGGGACTTCTTTTGGAAATTAGGTTGTTGCAGAGAGGTCTGCATATTGGTAAAGTATAAATGTCGAAATAAGGGGCAATAGCTCCATGTAAAGCTTATTAAGTTTATATTAAGAATTGGCGATCTTTATATAATCTGATTTGGTTGCTCAGTGGCTAATACCCTGTGCAAACTGACTTGACGGAATCAAGACTCTATGTCACGAATTAACATATGTGTCCAGTAAAGGTTCTCAAAAAATGGTAATATTGTCAAGATAAACTAACATACAAGAACGTTTTAAATCACCTAAAAGTCCATCCATGGCGCATTAGAAGGTAGCAGGGGCATTACATACCCCTGCAACATTTGATTGGGATCAAACAAATTTTTAACTTGAGATGAGGGCGCATTTTTCGTAATCCTCTGGTGATAAATCAATTTTCCAGTACCTTCTGGCAAGATCCATAGCCAAAAAATAGTGGGATCTCAACTTTAAGTGTAAAGTAACTATACATGGCAATTAATATCTTTTCTAGTTATTGAATTGAGGCGGTGATAATCCATGACAACACAGTAACCACCATCCTTTTTCTGAATTAAAAGAAGGGGGAAGCCCACAGGTTTTTAGAAGACATAAGTAGCCTGGCGTCCAGCAGTTGCTGTAACTCTACAGCCACTTGTGCTTCTTCTACTTTGGATTTTTGGTATGGTTAGGATTTGAATGGAGGGTGAGCCTAAGTATCAATTTTGTGAATTACCCCAGACATTTTTCTGTAGTCACTTGGTTCTGAGAAAAAAATATCGCTGTACTCTTCAAACAGGTTTTCAACGGTTTTACATTCCTTATGGGTGAGATTGTCCCCAATTTTCTGTCATCCAGAGCTATGGTAGGTGGGGATTAAATCCTAAATCTTGTAATGATCCAAAACAATTCAAGTCAGCAATATTCTCAATGGAACATAGTTTTTCATAAGCAATAGGGAATGTCAAGGGACTTGGAGGGTATGATTTATTAAGTTCCCTAATAAAATAGAGATATATTTCCCATAGGAAGAGTCCAAAAATCCCAGGGCAGGCCAGCGCTTCCTTAATAGAAGGGTTTGGGTGTCCACTAAGCTCCAAAATGTGATTAAAAGAGGTGAGAATCTGAATCCCTGTATCCACAATGACTTGTAAGCACAAGGGTATTGTAATAGGATGGGGGGCATACAAAGGGATCCCATCTTCAGCATCCACAGCCTCTGAGGTAACTTAATTTTTCCCCTAAAACTTGGTATTAAATTTTACAAATGGAGGATGAGTATTGAGGAGTCATGTCCGGTTTTAGGTACTCCTTTATTTTTGATGGGGACTTTGAATACTAACCAAATCTGATACCCTAGGTGATAGGTACTTTTCCTTATGGTTGATGATGCAGTTGAACTCCCGCATCAATTGGGCTCCAATAAGCAACTTATAAGTCTCATTTTCTAATGTGATGGGGGGCAGTAATTAAGAGTTTCCAAATCAAAGGGGTAAGGAAGAATATGCTCCAATCTCCTTAGTAGACTGACTACCTGCTGATCCATATTCAGCCTCATGGATCAAGTCTGGAGCCATTTTTATCTTTTGGATAATTTGAAAGAAATAATGTTAACTGGTGAGCTGGTATCAATTATTGCCAGGACTTTTACCTTATGTACGACTACCTCAACTCAAACCACCAAAGATCTAAACTGGTAATTAACAGTGTTGTAATTTTGAATGGTATTGCTAGGATCCGTCGGACTATTTGCACAGGTCAAGCCCTCTGAGCAACGGATGGATGATGTGGAGATTGTCAGTCCTTCAGACACACTTGAAAATATACTAAAAAATAAGAGCAATTGTCCCAGCCAGTTCTTTTATTTATTTCTTATAAATACAGCGTCCTTGCTGTCCCGTCTCATCTGCCTAAAAAACCTACCTCTCTCAATCGCCCATTTCAATTATATACATCAGTTGCAGGCAATACTATTTCTCATTGCTTTCGTTATTCTATTCCTTCAATTTTCCTCAAACTTGGCTTATTATTCTTAATCCACTGTCGCCCTGTTTGTAGGTTATTTACTTTGTATTCATTGAGTATCAACATCGCCTTATTGCCTTATATAGAGGTGATACAATAAACTCATTATATCTGATAAGACTCGTTATATCCCAATATTGCCTCATCTCAAGGCAATCGAACATTTGTAGCTGATACTGTGTTCAGCAGTTTCCACCCGTCTGTCCAAAGACTATCGTCCAGTCATATCAAAATTGTGACATTACCCCTTCCTTGACTGGACAATAAGATCCTATTGTTTATAAGGTTTGAGGAACTTTGCATTTACTTGGTTAATAATCCAACCACTTGTAGGATCCTTAATAGTATACGCATTGACTCCAGTCTTCTCTATTATTTCAAATGGACCTATCCAAATACTAGCAAGTTTATTCTTCTGCCCAAATCCATGCTGATTGTGAAAGAGAACTATATAAACTTCCTTAAATGGCTCCAACCCACTATGGTGTGCCTGATAAGCTACCTGATTCATAATCTTCTTAGCTAAACTGAAGGAATATGCTTCAGTTTGTAGTTTGATCAGAATGTTTGCGAGGTTAATCAAATAGCGGTGGGGTTCTAATTTGCCAATATCTTCTACACACGCATAAAGCAACGCTGGAAGAGCTGGGTGTCAGCCATATAGTAATTGAAAGGGACTTTTTCCCGTGGTAGAATGGTAACTAATGTTATAAGCAAATATGGTGTTGGAAAGGAGGGAGCTCCAATCAGAAGGGCGATCCATTACTGATTTTTGGAGTATGTTCACCAGAGTTCCATTCACTCGTTTGACCATTCCAGTGGACTTGAGGTGGTATGGGGTCGTCAGAACTCCGCTGATCCCCATAAGCTCATTCAATTTAGGAAGTATGTGCAAGGTGAAGTTGGTGCCAATATTAGTGATAATAAACTGAGGGCAACTGTACCGCTGAATAATGCATTCCAGCACAAATTTAGCCACTGTAACTACCCCCAGATCTCATATCACCCTTGCTTCAACCCACCAGGTCAAGTGGTCAATAGCCACTAGAATATACTTACAATGGTTGGCTCTTGTTGGCAAGGGCCCAACGACATTGAGGGAGACTGTATGCCAAGCAAATTGTGGTTTCACTAACCAATATGACATTGTATAATGGAACGGCTTCTCCACTTGGCACTGATGGCAACATGAAATAGTTTTGAGCACATCAAAACTCATACTTTACCAATAATACCATGGGCATAACAACTCCATAGTCTTATGCACACCACCATGCCTGACCGCCCTGTGAGCGCTCATAATGATTTCCAGCCGTGCGGAGGGTCGTGGGAAATTTATCATAGAATTGGCAATTTGTTTATACAGTTCTCCATTCCATTGGAAGGTATTCGTGCGTAATTCATTTAATATTTTGATTACTTGAGGCGGTTTGTCGTCGTATTTTCCGCTGAACATCTGATCATACATCATGTTGCTAAGGTCTGCTTTCACCGCAATAGTCAGTAACTGAGATAAACAGTCCACATTCTGATGCTTTGCTCCCAGCCAATGGAGAATCTCAAAATGTAAGCCTGTAACTTGAAAGCCCATCAAGCCAACCATCCTTCTGGTTCTTTGAGATTCTGCAACCAGCGTAATGATGCGTGATTGGTTATGACTTTAAGCTTTACCCCATGCAGATAGACTCTGAATTGTTTATATGCATAGATTACTGCTAAGCACTCTCGCTTGGTCACAGTATAGTTATGCTCATGACAGTTCAGACCATGACTATAGAATGCAACATGATGTTCTTCTCCCTCATCATCTTTCTGAGAAAGTATTTCCCCAACAGCGGAAAGGGATGCATCCATCTGAACAATAAATTCCCAGTTGAAGTTTGGAGATTGCAACACCGGTGCACTGCTCAATGCTGTACGGAGTGCATCAAAAGCAGATTGACAATGTTCCATCCACTTGAACACAACATCCTTTTTTAACAACTTGAATAGAGGGCCCCCAATACAGCTAAAATTAGGGATAAAGCGTTGTTAGTAACTGACCATCCCCAGAAATATCTGTATGTTGCGCTTACTATTAGGTGTAGCCATTTTGCTGATGGCCTCCACCTTAGCTGGTTGTGGCTGCAGCCCAGTTGAGTCTATCACAAAACCCAGGTATTCTAGCCGATCTTTGAAAAAGTTACACTTTTGAGGTTTAATTTTAATGTTCACCTCAGCCAGTCGGCGTAATACTGCTTCAAGGTGGTCTAGGTGCTCCAAAAAGGTCCGAGAGAAAACGTTAATATCATTGAGGTATACTAGGATGCATGACAGTTTCAGGTCGCCAATAATAGTGTCCATGGCACGCTGAAAATTAGCAGGAGCATTACACAGTCCTTGAGGCATCCATGTTGGTTGTGAAAGGCCTTTAGAGGTGATCACAGCGCATTTTTCCTGTTCCACCAAGGGTAACTCAATTTTCCAGTAACCTGATATTAAGTCCATTGCAGAAAAGTAGCAGGCACCACCCAATTGGTCCAGGGCATTGTCAATTCTTGGCAAGGGGTATGAATCCTTTTTCTAATACTGTTGAGCTTCTGATAGTCTATTACTACCCAGTTGGTGCCGTCCTTCTTTTTTACTATCAGAACAGGCGAAGCCCATGGGCTCTTGGATGGCTCAAGCATCCCTTGTTGTAATAACTTGTCAATTTCTTCAGTAACCACATCTTCCACTGCCTGAGAGCAATGAATCAGCTGAGACCTTATTGGAGGATGATCACCGGTGTCCAATCAATGGACCACCCCCAAGAACACCCTAAATTGTGATCATCAACAGCGAAAATCCCCTTATATTTCTAAAATAAACCATTGCTTGATCTTTTTGTTCATCTGTTAATCCTGTTAAATTACTCTGCGGTACCACCATGAGTACATCAACTGATGGTTCAAGCGGTAGTCCAAATTCATCCAATGATCCAAAATCATGAACCTGGAGGACCTCTTCTATGGGAATCAGATGTAGATACGCTATAGTTTGGTGGTTGCGGATTTTCATTGGTTCGCTCTGTAGGTTTTCAACAAAACCTTTATCTCCCCATGTCCCAGGAGTATAATTCCTGGAGCCACATGCAGCTCAAACCATGTTTGATGATAGAGCCCAATAACTTCCACATATAACCCACTCGGCACTTCTACCTCTGACTCAGTATTCACTAAGACTTGATGACTGGAAGGGATGGATATAGGCCCTGCCACTTGAAGAGGTATCCCTTGATATTCATAGATCTGCTGAGGAAGGGCTCGAGTTTTTCACTTCAGTCAATGGTAGCAAACAGGCCATACCCTGTCACTATAGGCGAGGTTGATATGACTTGTATGCACCGGATCTTTTGGTACTCCCTTAGTAGTAAAGTAAATGGGGATCCGCTGACCCAGGATGTCAAGGGCCTCCTCCATCATATCAACAATAGCCCCAAAATGACGCAGAAAAGCGGTCCTTATTAATATGTCATAGTGTTCATTTGGTAACAAAATCGCTGGAGCCACAATGATTATGGACCCAAAGTGCAGAGACAAAGCACTATAAGCTCCCTCAGAGACAGTGATTACAGCTCCAGCAGTTCCATAAACCATGTGGTGGTCTACATCAGGTTTCAGCGTTAATTTTTGCATTAACTTAGTGAAACTATGTTGACTGGAGCACCAGTATCTATTATAGCGCGAACTCTATTTTTCACTACAAAAATATCAAAGTATGTACACTCAGAATAAGAAGAACATTGCTGTTTAATATGTGAACATTTATGGGCTCTCTTTTCCCAAGAACATTCTTAATCCCCTCTCCGACTTGGGGGTATTCTCTGACAATGGCATCTACCATAAGGGTGACGTTTACTCCTTTCAGAGTTGGTGCATCCACGGCAGGATTGAGTTGGTCTGAGGACGCTTAATCAAGCATTTGACAGTCATAGGGCTTTGGTTGTTTGAGAAATTCTTCTTCTGCCGCCACCTTAGCTTGAGCTCAGGTTACTACATTTACTCCTCCAACCAGCTGTTGGTATAGAATTCCGTCATTGTGCTGAGGAATTCTTGCAGGGTATGCTACTATTGATTTAGGGACGTGTTGAGTGAGTATCGCGGAGGTAGAGGGTTTCATCTCTACTCTACTCCATATTTTCCCAGATAGTATTGGTCTTGTTGTACATAATTCATGTGGCGATTGTGGCAGAATTTTGCCAAATGACCAGGGCGACCGCATTCATAGCAGTTAACCCCATAAGAACCACGTCCTGAGTTATCATAAGAGGGTCCATACTGGAAGGGTTGGGGTTGTTTGTTATACCCAGTTCCTGGTCAGTACGCTGATTGTTGACGGTTGGCATAATTGGTTCCAGGTTGATAACTAGATTGCTGACGGTTGTCATGGTTAGCCCATTGATGCTGATCGTACTGTTGATTATAATTTGGCTGAGGACGAGGTACAGAGTTATAGTAAGACCAAGGATTACTAAACAAAGCTGGAAGCGGCTGATAGTATTCTCCGGAATAAGAGGGTGCTGGGGCAGCGGTAGTCTTATGATCTGAATTTAGCAGCGAAAAGTTAGGGGATACCTGACTAAAAACTGTACAATTTTAAGCAGAGGTACGTCATCATCCAGAAGCGGTGAAATAACATTAGAAAGTTTGCAATATGGCTTCACCGTACTTTCTTTTACCACTCAAAGTCACTTTTGAGTGATTTTAAAATTTTAGTTTTATTTATCCACAGCCGTCTGCCCAAACCTATTCTTTGATGTCCTTGGCTCCGCCGCCTGCCACCCCAGTGTGGGGCAGTGGTGCACCCCCACCTAGCATTTTCCACCCCGCGGGCAAGCGTGTTTGGATGGGCTCAAACAGCCCGCCCACTGCTTCCAGCCGTTTTGTCCCCCCACGGAACTTAGCGCTTCACCTGGCGCGCGTCCACCCTTCTCGCCCCCATCCTCTCGCCCTCCCTCACTCTGCCATTCGCTTTTGCATCAGAGTGGACTATGGGCGTTTGTTCCCATATTCCCCAATAAGGCAATTATTGACCTAGCCACTGTGGCCTTTGCACCGGCTGGCTTTATAGACTTCCGCCCTTTTAAGGGCTACTTTGATGTTGGGTTCCAATCTGAGGAGGATGATGAAGCGGCAGCACAAACTCCTCTAATTTATAGAAAAAACCCCATTCCCACAACCTGTACTCGCCTCCCTTCAGACACCACGCTGGTGATATCCTTTGCAAATCTCCCATCCCACCTTCCACCCCAGGTTTTGTATGACCAGTTGGTCGCGGGGCTTATGGCTTATGGCACTCATCCCAACCTCATCTTTGCCATTCCATCTGGTGCGGAGCGCCTTGCTGCTCCTCATGCAACAGCCACCATCATCCCACACCACCATACCATAGCCCAACAAATCCCACCCCGCGCTAGTGTGGCTGCAGCGCCTGATCATTTCTTTTGGGCTCAGGTCAATAATGGTAGGCAGATTTGTTCCCTCTGCTTTGGCCTCAACCATGAAAAAAAGCATGCCCTCAGGCCAATTCCGCTGCTGCGGCTTCTGAGCCCCCTCTGGAGGTTCAGTATGGGGCGCTTTGCTGTCCCCTCCCACCCTCCAATCTCGTTCAGTGGGCCTGCGTGGAAAATCAGCCCCCCAAAACCTCCAGCCTCACTCTCCCACCTAAATCCACCCCAGCCAATGAGAGCAATGCTTGGACCACCATTGGCACCCAAGCAGCCGCCCATTCGCCTAATCCCACCCACCCAAATTTGAATGCCACTATTTCAGTGAACCAAAATCCATGGGATCTATTGGCTGAGACTGACGAATCAGGTAATGTCCTCATTAGTAAGCATACAGGTCAACCTCTCTGCCAATTCAATTATGGTGGGCAGAATTTTTCCTTTCCAACTTTGATGAAACCCCTACCCCTCACCATTTCGCTCCTCTTCCCAATACAGCCCCCTTCCAAAGTGACCACCAGCTCGCCTTAGCTGCGGTGGCCTCTCCTCAGTGCCCAAAACTATGCACCGCGGTGGCCCAGTCAGTGGCTCAGTTCCAGCATGGCCTGCCCACTCTCTTCTTCCCCCTGAAATCCCTGAATCTGCCTGCAGTGACATCTCAATACTATTTGATGATGCTGAAGTTGTTGTTATGAATGTTGCAACGCTTGCTTCATTCAACCCCTCAGCCAAAATCACCCGCCACAGTATCTCCCTTTTCACCCAACTTCCTGAAGCCCGCAAAGAAGCTGAAATTCTCTTCGCGGCTTTTGTTGAATCACTTTCCTGTCATTATCTTGAAGAGAAAGTGGAAAAATCTTACTATACTGACCTCCACCCTCACTATGCGGATGCCCCAACGCCCTGGCTCTCTGCTCTGGTCCAGTACTGTAATCAACATCCCATGATCAAGGTGGGTCTTTCTGAAAACCAACCCCCAACCCCTCCTCACCCTCTGCCATGGTGGGTTAGCGGTTTCTGCTTCCCACTTGGTTATTAGTTTTATTTTGTCATTTTGGGTGTTGTGATTTGGTACTGTCTGTCCCCTGGTCGGTGAACCTCGAATATACCTAATAAATTGAGTAAATTGAATAAATTGAATAAATTGAAAATTGAAGTATGGCTTCACCGTGGAAGACATGGCAATGCACACGTCAGCTTCTGCTAAGTACCCAGCTCCAATCAGTACATGGGCTTCTGTTGTGAATTGATCAGAAAACTCGATGAGAGTCTCAATTTGATGGAACCCAATTGTTAAAAAAACTGCTTTTCATTGTGACATTTTTGAGTTCCCCCCAAACAAGCAGAGTACGGTTTCCTTTACATCTTTATAGGAGATGGAACTACTGGGGAGGTAACAGGTGACCTGATCGGAGCTTCCTACATCCAGGGCAGATATTAGCAACTTAGCCTTCCAATTATCGGAGGCTCCTTCCACAGCAAACTCAAATCATTTAAAGAACCCATGGATGTTCCCATTGCGGTCAAATGGGGGTATCTTTTTTGATATTAATTTCCTCCTTTTGTTTGAGGTTGTTAGGTCCACACTGAAGAATGGAATGAGACCTGAAAGCGGACTCTCTATGAGGAGCAGGATTAGTGGAAGTGGGGATATTCATTTCTTCAGGGGTAGCATGACCGTTGGTTGTAGGTGGTACAGCCATTAATGGAGGTAAGTGGTGTTCCAACTCATATGAATATCTGGTGCTATTATCATGAGTGTCGTAGCTATGACCAGCGCTGTTTTCTCCTAAATAGGATGCTTCTTCTTGATAGTCATCATCCTCCCAGTGCAACAACTGAGAAGGAGTAGAGAATCTTTGTTCTGCATATTACAACCACTGTGTGGTATCATTTAGTCGTTCAGTAAGTTCTTCATTTTGTTATCCCAAGATTCTTATTTGACTAAACGTACTATCAAGTTGATGCATGACCGCGTTACGTTCTTGAAGGAGTTCAGCTTGGTTTTTGAGTACCGCGTCCAAGGCAACTTTGATTTCCTCATATGAAGCTGATTTGGGGTTTTGGGAGGACTCCCCAATGACATGTCTTGGGTAAGGCATGATTAGTGACTGGAGTTCCGGAGTGTTGGGTGGTTGATCAATGTTCCCCCTGTAGTGAGCACCACTGTTGTAATTTTGAACAGTATTGCTAGGATCCGTTGGGCTATTTGCACAGGTCAAGTCCTCTAAGCAACGGACAGACAATGTGGAGATTGTTGGTCTTTCAGACACACTTAAAAATATATAAAAAATAGGAGCAATTGCCCCAACCAGTTCTTTTATTTATTTCTTATAAATACAGCGTCCTTGCAGTCCCGTCTCATCTGCCTAAAAAACCTACCTCTCTCAATCACCTATTTTGCTTATATACATCAGCTGCAGGTGATACTATTTTTCATTGCTTGGGTTATTCTATTCCGCTGATTTTCCTTGAACTTGGCTTATTATTATTAATCTGCTGTCGCCCTGTTTGTAGGCGATTTACTTTGTATTTGTCAAATATCAACATCACCTTATCGCCTTATATAGAGGCGATCCAATAAACTCATTATATCCGATAATACTCATTATATCCCAATATTGCCTCATCTCAAGGCAATCAAACATTTATAGCTGATACTGTGTTCGGCGGTTTCTGCCCAGCTGTCCCAAGACTAACATCCAGTCATTTCAAAATCGCGACAAACAGCTAGTAGACTGTCAGTAGGGAATTGCAATGAAGCAGGTGGAGGATTCTTCCATGGCCAAGCTCAGGGCTGTTCAATGCGTTTGAGCGTTTTGTTTACCAGAGCTTGGCTTTTCATAGAATCATTAATCTCCAAGTTTTGATGGGTAACTGACCAACATAAGAATGGGGAAAGATGAAGATGTTTATTTCCTTGGATAGAAAGGGGTACATTAATTTCTTCAGGCACCGCTAATACAAAACAACCTAAAGTGCTGGGGATAGAGCTAGAGCTAGAATAAGGGTCTTGAGGCACTTGATTTCCGTCAGCATAGGGAGCCTCTTGACCTATAATGACTGATCTTTTGCCAAAGTGTATTGAAGGGCGTGGCAAAAGTCTATAGCGTGGTTGATTTCTTGCTATGGGTGCAGTATAATGCATGTGTAGGCGACTTAGGGGGTGTAACTGCCAGCACTTGAGACTGAGGCTTATTCTTAGAATTATTAAACGAGTGGGCCCAATAAGTTTGAGTAGGTCAGATAGAATCTCCAAAATAACTTCTTTAATATAGAGGAGAGACTTCCAGTTAGACTTTACTGCTTTGAGTAAAGTAGAATGCTAGAAATGCTTTTAAATGCCAAAAATGAAGCAGTGATAACTTCATCTAAAAGAAGTTGTTTTCCTGCAATTAACAAATGTGCTTTAAGGTAAAAATGAAGAGCAAACTCAATGGCTGTTTCCCCAATTAAATCTTATATCCTTAAAAGATTGCTTTTAGTGGGACAAAGTTAAGTCTCTCACAAAATTCTAAAGCAAGGAAGCATTGGCATTAACTCAAGTCCAGCGATGAATTTGATAAGGTACCATAATGTCTTAAACTATGTAACTAAGACAGTCAGATGTTTGAGTCGCTGGGTGTCAATGGCTTCTTACATAGCATTTCCACAATAAAATAAGAAAGAGAAGATGCTCCCTTCACCTGGGACATATTTCTCTTTGAATGATGGTTTAAATGTGCCACTGGAGGAGGTTAAAGGCCAACCATGTGCACTGACATTGGGAAGATGTTTTCACTTAAAGGAAGACTATATTACTGGAAGTATCATGAGGGTGGAGGGCGTCCACTTTGGTTTGTAAGGTGTTAATATCCTCAACTATTAGATCTACCCATTCCTGGGTGGCACAAAGGGCTGACTTGGTGACAA
This sequence comes from Massospora cicadina, assembly GCA_022478985.1. Taxonomy (NCBI): domain Eukaryota; kingdom Fungi; phylum Entomophthoromycota; class Entomophthoromycetes; order Entomophthorales; family Entomophthoraceae; genus Massospora; species Massospora cicadina. The sequence goes on along the minus strand of JAKSZP010018404.1, from coordinate 250,386 downwards.
CAAGAGGGGATAACTGCAAAATTTTGCTTAAGAGCGCAGTAATTGCATCTTAAAGTTTTAGGTTACCGTTCAAGGGTAAGAATTTGTTTCTCCAACCTGTGCACCATATAGGGTAATTTAGTCAAGAGTTTAAGGCGTTTTTGATCTAAATAGAGATCAGATGTCAAATTGTATTATTCATTAAATTTTTCACCACGAACTTGGGGTGTACCTGGCAGAGAGCACCAGTTTTGTCAGGACCACAGGTTTAATACCTTCTATCCCTCAATAATTTGAGGCCAGAGGACCTGAAGTTTTAGGGAGTTATAATATACCTTTATGCTTTTTTGGCTTACAAAATCATTACTCCAGATGCTATGTCTGGTGTGGTATTTCCTAATAAATATGTGAAATCTTAACATAAAACTGTGAAAAAGGGGAGAGCCCTCTTTATTTTAGTCAAAGAATCATTATAAAGGAGTTTTTCAGTAAATTCCTAAGATAAGATCTAGAATAATAATAAATTGTGGATTCAGTGATAGGTTAGTCATTTTGATCCAATATATTTGCTGGCCTCATAGATTGGGTTTGAACCTCAATATTAGGGAATGAAATGTTGCTGGGGATTGTCCTCAATAAGGGCCTATCTATCTGGCTGACTCGGGATCTATTCCTGTTACTGATTTCATTCAAATCTCCCATTCAGGTTGAAATCCTAACAGGAGCCTTAACCTAGTATCAATTCTATTATGGGCAGTTGGGAAGTTGGTCTCAAAGGTACATTGGCGTGCCCTTTAAAGGTAAGGGTATCAGTATTTGGGGATGGGGCTCAGAATTTTTGTTTGGAGTGGGGTATAGCTTACCACTGACGGATCATCCTCACCCTTACTGCTACAATTTAACGCTTTATTTCATGGAATTAAACTTTGGCCTGTGGCGAGTTATCCTTGGAGAAAAACTTGGGTGACGAGTTCCAAACCCAAAAATTCTGTAAGACTCATCGTTCACTTGAATAAACAAGGAAATGGGAACACATAAAGGCATACAAAATAACTAACAAAGGTAGCTTAAGGGTAACTTGACATTCAAAGGTCAGTTTTTATAGAAATTTAATAAGATGGGCTAAGGTGAGTGAAAACTAGGCTATCTTCAAGTTCTGACCCTTAAACCCAACCAAACTGACATTAGACTGGATTGGGTCAAGTATTTTATAATTAGAGATTAAGTATAGTATGGATCTTTACTCTTTAATAACCTCGTCCATCATTTTGGTATAAAAGCCATATAGTTACGTAATATGGGTCTATATATCAACCAACTAGCGCACCAATAAAATCAGTCTACCTTTTTATTAAGACCTATATACTCTCTTGTCATCAAAGTTTAAGGAACTATGAGATCCCCCTCAACCAAAGTTAAAAGAGGGCATTGATATAACTTTATATAAAATGTTAAATCTACCTTGGAAGGCTCCTAACTACCCTAACTTAGCTGAAAGGGATTATAGGAGGATAAGGAAAATCTCTCTCCATAAGCATCCCTATGATACCTCTGTTCTGATACAGCTCATGATTAGAGTAATATAGCATTAGGATAAGGGTTGAGGATCTTGGGAGGATGATTTTTATCAAGGGCGGCTATGTTTACAGAGGCTGGCAAATAACTGCAAGCCTCTTCTTTGCTTTAGGTTGGTAGGTGAATGATTTGATTAAAGTATCTTTAGATCAATATCTCAAGCTGTAGATAATTTGCAGGCTGTCAAGAGATTGGTATAACTTGACAATAAGCCATATATTTGGTGGATCATATTTTATTAGTTGAAGTGAGCCCCAAGATATAGGTAGTAGATTATGTCATCAGAAGTGAATCAAATGGAAGCCTTAATAAGTTTGGATTGTATCTAAATTGCTGAAGAGAGCTTCGAGATTTGGGTAAATTATGTCAACCCAAAGTAAGTCAGTAGAGATAAATTTTAGTTTGGCAAATAGAGTGATTTTTGGCAAAGGCTTTATGATGATTCAAGATCATATGAGTTTCAGAAAACAATTAATAGCTAAGCCAAAGGTTTAAAACTGACCAAAGTAAAAAAGATATAGGTGGGAAGCAAAGACAATAAAGAGAGGTTTTTTGGGAGAGGAGCGAGAAGAGAAAGGGTTAGCAGAAGTAGTCCATTATTTATATAATAATTAAACTAATATCTATTGGGGGATAGCTCCTTATTAGAACTTTATTATCTATTATTAAGGTTTGTCAATCTTCATATTGTCCAACCATTTCTTAATGGTGATAGGCCTGTAAAACCATCCCAGCAAATTTAATAAATACTACCAAAAGTTAACAGTGGTGCTCAATACAGAGGCTACTGGTCAACTGTAGTACAATGGCAACTAGGTCATCATGTTGAGCCCCACTATTTATTTTAGAATCTAGTAGAATTTTAAAACTGATACTCCAGGGAGCTGATAGAGATATCTAATAAGGAACTGGCATTATTTATAGTGATGGAACCAGGAGATGAGGAAACTATAGTAGACTTGAATTTAGCATCTTGCCTTGCATTAAAGTTAGGCCAACAGGACAGATCCACTAATGTAACCTCTCAGCAACTGTGAGGCATCATGGAATGGCTCATGCAGGGTTACCGCCTCTATTAAGGAGATGTGGGTGAACATGCTCTTAGTCTTTTATAATTAATGAGACCAGAAGCCCATCATGAATTGTATACAATTTACCTCGATGCTACCAAAATGTGGTTTTCTCACCAGCCCAGCTCCCATGGAGTTGAAAAATGCCTGGTTGTGTACTTTTAGCCTTTGATCTGCCAACTACTATGTAATTGGCCTGACATAACATTGATATTGGCAATGTCATGCATTTTGTCTAAGCATAACTTAATGACATTTTTCTCTTACCTGAACTCCTTGACCACTCTTTCTCAATATACAGGAGATGCTAGTGCAGGTAAACCGTCATGTTGCGGATGTCCACAACCACTTGGATTAATTAGTTTCATTCTTGAATCATGAGTTGCCCCAATTAATAAAAGAATTGTTAGACTGGCGTGGGCTTTTGGGTAAATGGGTACAGGATATCATGACGCTGGGTAGTAACACCAAGCAATTTATTCTGGAAATATCTGAATGGGTGGAAGGAATTGATATGGCTATAGCTCGGATGAAGGACTGGGTTACCCTGTTAGAGTGGCAGATGATTGATCATGCTGATACAGTGGTGATCAAATTTAGCTAACTTAGAGCTGAGTGGAGTAATCAGCGGGCTGCTGACCATTTGACCAGCTCTTTCTTGCAACCTCAGAATATGGGCAATTGCTAGTTCAGATCAATTAACTGGATAGTTCTAGCTATTCAGCTTGAGGCTGAGCCATCGCTCTTTTATTTTTGAGATAGTGGAGTATGCTGATATGTGAGTGCACTTAGAAACCCATTGACAGTCTAATGAGGATCTGGTGCAGTAATGAGCCACTTTAATCAATCAAGTGAATGAAGTGAAACAATAAGATCATGACAGTGAATGGCAGAACTTGAGAATGCAGGGCTCAGTGAAGGATGTCCTTGTACAACTTCAGAGAATGGTGTGTGAAATAAACATAGAGTGAGAATTCTGCCACAAATTACAGAAAGAAGTTGAGGAGATTAGGCAAGGGGTGAAGGATGGGCGGTGTTGCTGCAATTAAGTCAAAGTGGAGCAGATAAAAGATGAACTCTTTGCTGCAAAGACTGGTGAAGGAGTTAAGGGCACGGCCAGGGGTGATTCTGGTGAGTAATTTTATGGTTCAGCCAGTGAGTACCCCCTGGTTGTTGCAGAAGTCCCTCCCAGAAATCCAACCTCTTCTCAGTCAACTTCAGTGGATTCACCTCCGACCTCATAACCCTATGCTTGCCCACAAGAAGATGTTCCCCTTGGCTAACCTGAACTTAACTTGTCTGTTCCTTGAGCCAAAAGCATGGAGCTGAGCGAGTTTTTACAGAATGAGAAGTTGTCACCCTTCAGTTGAGATGGGAACATGTACAGATTGTTTAAATGGTTTGAAATTGCTTTGGAAGGAACATCAGAATGGCATAAAGCTAAACTGTTGTTGTCCACCCTGGATGTCAAGAACGTCAACCATTTCATATGGTATCTTAAGAGTAGTACCATAATGTTCCAAGAGGTAAAGGAAACTGTGTTCCGTCTGTTTTGGGGTGTGATGAAGATGACGCAACACAAGGCCAAATTTCTTACAATAAAGTTTTAAAAGAGTGAGTCCCCGGTGGAGTTTGCAGAGTGGTTCATAGCTGAGTTCACGTGTTAGTGGGAGAAAATATCTTAACCAATGAGGACGTGGGCAAAGTGATGATGGCAGCTATTAAGCCATATCAAGAGCTTTATAATGCTATGGCCCACATTCTTCAGGAAGATGCGGAGCTTTTATAAATCATTAATTTTTATGGCGTTTCTCTGTCATATTTAGTGCTCCAAATGTGGAACAGAAAGACCCTGTGACTGCCACTTTCTCCCCATAGAAAAATGGAACACAACGCCCCAGTTATAATCCATTGGGTAATACACAGCCACTTAATACTTTGGCGGGTCCTTTCCATCCTTTTTACGCACAACCAGCTCATCCACAGCTAAATTACAATTCTGCGTTTAACTTCCAACCCAGAATTTTAGGTTTGATACAATGATGAGAGCCATTTATCAACGCTTTTTTCTTGTGTGGAAAATAGGACACTATGCAGCTAACTGCCCTGCAACCTGCATGTTTATGAAGTACCGCCTTACCTTATTGAACAGAGAAAAGTTCAAGTGAAGTAAAGATGAGACGCTCTACCTCCACTAATACAAATTTGTTTATTCCTGACAATTCACATGAGTCACTTTGCATCAGTCCTAAATCTTGCCCTGATGACTTATTATATCAACAAATTTCCCATAATATTTCAGCCTCAAAATAAGAGAGCGACTATAACCTACAGACTCAGAGTTCCACTGAGATGTGCAAAATCCATATGACTTGCAAAATTATTGAGCAAAATGGCACATGTGAAGTCAGACCCCCAACGGACATTGCTTCCCTAAAGGGTGTGAACGTTGCAATTCCAGTAGAAAAGATGCACATGAGTATCCTCATGTCAGCGCCAACATTGTCAATTTCCTTGGTAACAAAAAGCATCTGGAAGTTCATGTAATAAACATCAAAAGTTCTTCTAATTTGGAGTGTACCTACTGTGTATTTTCATTCAGAATAAAAAATATGAGCTATTATCAATACTGGCACTCCAGTCAATATAATATCTACCAAGATCGTGGCTAAGCTTCTGATGCAGCCTGATGTGGAACATTGAGTAGTGTATGGGATCATAGGGGCACAGAGCACTGTGTCAGAGGGTGCTTACTGCGTGTTACCTCTGAGGTTTGCCTTGGTCAGGTATTTCACCTCAGCGGTGGTTATACCAAATAATAATTACAACATGTTGATTGGGGCCGCATTCATGTGGCAATTTTGGGCATTGGTCAATATGGCAGCAGAAACAATTAATATCCTGGGACAACAAATCCCAATCTATTTTACCTTCAGCAAAGTCCCGCAGGACCCAATCTACTCCAGTCAAATTAATCTTGCATAAAGCGATGGGGTGATTCCTGTCCAATATCAGCAGATGAAACAGAGGACCCAAGCCTTTACTAACCAGATTTACAAATACAAAAACATTCCGCTATGGGCTGCAAGTGCCATCAGTATACCTTTGGGGCATCAGGTTATATTAGGGATAAAGTTTGAAATAGATATTCTGGAAGGTCTATATGGTGAAATTATGAGGCCCTATCAGCAATCATGGCTTAAACTCCATGTGGCTCCTGGATTACAGTCACCATGGCATGGGAAAGTAAAAGTACTGATATAAACCTATAGAAGGAGTCTATGATGGTTCAAAGGCACCAAGTGATGACTTATTTACACTTGATTCCTATTGATGAGGTTATTGTATTCATGATTTTGGGTCTTGGGAGGACCTTGGCCTACTTTAAAAACCTTATTTGGCGTAATGATAGTGGTTCTGAGGAAAGCTCTAACTAGGCTGTCAGAGGAACAGAAGGATAAGGTGATGGCCCTGTTTGAAAAATACTGAGGATTTTTTGCATCCACTGACAACAATATAGGATGTGCACATGGAGTCATGCATTAGGTAGACATGGGCAATCACCCCTGTTCAGTCATATGCTATTTTGGTGCTCAAAGGCTGCAGAGGAAGTTGTCTCCAATGAGGTAGACAAATTGAACAAGCAGGGGATGTTAGAGCCATCCAAGAGTCCATGGGAATTGCTGGTGCTAATTGTTAAGTAAAAAGATGGCACAAACTGGGTGGTCATCAACTACTGGAAGCTTAATAGCATCACAAAAAGGGTTCCTATCCTCTCCTTGAATTGATGAAGATTTAAATTGATTGGGAAGTGCTAACTATTTTTCTGCCATGGACCTGTTATTGGGGTACTGGAAGACTAAATTGCTGATGGCAGATTGGGTAGAAATGCGCTATAATCACCTCAAAGGGGTTGTTCCAACCCACATGTATGCCTCAAGGGTTATGTAATGCCCTGGCAACGTTCCAGCGGGCTATGGACACGATCTTTGGTGACTTGAAGCTGTCCTGTGTTCTAGTTTATCTCAATGATATCAATTTGTTCTCAAAGACGTTCACTGAGTATCTCAACTACTTAGAACAAACATTCAGCCAACTTGCTGATGCTAATATCAAAAACAAGCCTCAAAAGTGCCATTTTTCAATGAACAATTGGAATACCTTGGATTTGTAATAGATGCAAAAGGGCTTGACCTCAGCCAGAAAAAGTGGAGACTATACTAAAATGACTTGATCAGCTAATAAGTGGGATATCCAGGTATATCAGGGGATGGTCAGTTACTGCCAGCGGTTCATTAATTTTAAATTGTATTGGGGCACCGCTCTTTGAGTTGTTAAACAGAACGCCACCTTTGACTATACTGAATGATAGTAAAATGCTATTGATGTCTTATGGACCACATTGGCTAGAACGCCCATTTTACAATACCCTAAATTTAGAAAGGGATTTATTATACAAATGGATGCTTCCCTTTCCGCCATAGAGGCACTATTATACCAAAAGGGTGATGATAGTGTGGAGCACCCTGTTACATTTTGTAGCCAAAGCTTAAACTTTCATTAACATAATTACATTATGACTGAGTGGGAGTGCTTAGTGGAGATATATGCATATAAACAGTTCTGGGTATATGTTAAGATTTATGAGTATTGTTAATTGATTACAGCTGATAACCCCTAAATTAATTAACTGCACAAGTTCAGTGTTGTGCAATTCTCCACATTGTCTTATAGTAATATATAGTCGATTGGTAATAGTATGAAGACTATTATTCATAGTTGAATAAAGCACTAGTATTGGGTCTAACACTTGACCAGTATTTCTCCGCTAGTATGTAATATGTCCTCAATAGGGATTTGTTCTCTTATACCGCCTAACTTGATTTACGCTCAGATCATCGTTTATGGATTCTATCTAGTGACACACAGTCAGCAGCAATCCCTGATCTAGCTCAGCTTCTCTTTTCTGAATTCACGCTCATATCCTTGCTTTTATCCTAAAGAGTCTCCAATTAAAGCACACAGCAATAAATTCATTGAATAAGAATAGAACTAGAAATGTATTCTGGTAAAGTATATCTTTTATTATACTAATTTCTGGTAAAGTGTGTTTATTAAGTGATTTCTTAGGGGAATTTATTTTGGAAATTCAGAGCCCAACCCTTGGTTGGCACCTCATTGATGAAACGGCAGCCATTGCCATTGAATTACAAATCGTCATCTCATCAGTGATGGTCTTCCCCATCCTGGCTAAGATTCCGTCATTGGACATCCTTAAGACCTTATATGAAAAAGTTGGAAAACATTTCTTTAACATTTTCCTCTTAATCCCAGTGAACCAACCATTTTTGGCAAGCGAACTGCTTAGGTAATGGGACTTGTTACCCATTAAGTCTGGTTGCAAACTAACTAATCGATTTGCTAGTTGCAGGTGGCATCACTCGCTTTGCAACTTGATCCTAAAATTCCAAATTGATCAGTGATGAAACCTGATTGATCCTAATTGGTACACCTAACATTAATCATCAATCAACTATCAGATGCCCCTATTTCATCAGCAACTCTTCCCAATGAGATCTTAAGCATTCACCTGGATCAATCCCGGTGGATATGACCCAGGCAAACTACCTAAACTCAACTGAACATTGTTACCCCAAAATCAGGGTCAACTGATATGTAATTCACTTTGCTATAGGTAATTATTCCCTAGCGACCCCTGGTAATCTAGTTGGCTGGGAATATGGCAAAAATCCCGACACATCCCCCTCTTGCCTAGATTTCCAGCAAGGAAAGGATTGGGACATGAGAACACCGCTTTGGACACTTGGTCAAATACTTCTTTTGTTCAAGTGGAGTATGGTCAATCAGTACTCAACGCTTCTCAGGACGACCTTCAGAATGCGGCTCTCTTCCACTTCCTCCTTGATACCGCCTACTATGAGTGCAGTTCTCACAACCTTCTGTTGTGCCAGGCTGATTGATTTACTCAATAATGATATTAATCCTGAGATCTGGTTTTCCTCCTGTCAGGGTATATGACCCACTGTCATATTCAGTATTCTTTGTCCAGCGTCCTTGATTTCCTGATTTTCTCCTCATCATTAACAGGAGATTCTTGCCATCAATGTTCATTTTGCAGCGCAATTAAGAATGCTCATTTATATTCGCCCTTGTTATTTTCTCATAGTAACCTCTTGGATCATATCACTCTTAATTCTTCTCTGGAGAGCTTATCCCTTTAATTCTGAGATTAATTTTTTCTGAACTTAGAGCTTAATTGATTCCAGAGTGCATAATGTCAACTATCATATAAGTATGAAATCCCCCTTCTCATCCAGCTCATATGTCAAATTTGGAGTCTCAGTACCACCTCTGCTTAATAGCATGCCCAATAAAAACCTTCAGCTCTTCCAGCTGATGAGTCGATCTTCACATCAAAACCTCTTCTATGGTACTTCCAGGACTCATACTCCTAGTCAAGTACTTGTGGCTAGTCCTTCCATGGAATTACCAGAAACATTATCCAACCCTGATGAAACCATGTTAGTGATTGTCTCAAATGATTTGTAACCAATCCTTCCTCTGTCATCAATTCCCAAGTTAGATTTTGAAACTCTCCTGGATTTGGCTCCATTCACAGCTTCTCCTACCATCATTGAACCTCCTGAAGCAATGAACTCCACTCTCAATTGATCCTTTCTTGCCTGATGTTGGAATTTCAGATAACCACATTTTATAACCTTCTAATGATTAATAGATTTGACGATTAATTTATAATTGTATAGAATTGGCAACAGCAGCTGATTGATGAGATTATTGTAAGGGATCATGCCTGACGATATTTTATTAGTCAGCAACCTCTAATAGCATCAGGGATGATGACCAACAATAATCACATCAATAAACTGCTGTTGCCAATCCTATACAATTATAACTTAATCGTTGAATCTATAAATTGTTTAAAAGGATGGATTATGTGGTCATCTAAAATTCCAACATATGATGAGATGGCGAAAATGACCAAGTATATCGAGGAATCTAAAAAACACAAATGTGAGTGTGAGCATCCAAGTAGAATGAGGCCAATGAAAAGGCATGCAAAACTCCAATTGGGAAGACTTCTCAACCCCTAAAATATGCCTAAACCATTCGCTGGTGCATCAGAAATGACTCATGAAGCCACTTTCATGGCTTCTTGAGTAGCTGGACCAGAATATTCTATAAGTGGAGCAACAGAGGAGTTTTGAAATATGCCAAATTTGCCCACCTTTCACTGGGATAACGCCCCAGAGTTTTTCAGCCTATTTGAGATGACCATGTTTAGCTATGCAGACTGTCAAAAAGCGGTGACCGTGATGAACTGTATTAGCACTGACTGCCAGAATTTGGTGCTACCTCACCTCAATGGGGACAATTGGTCGTACATGGAAGCAAAAGCAGCCATTATGTTGGAGTTTAGAAGCCCTACTTGGATGGCAAATCATAAAAAAGAGCTCATTGGTATCCAATTCCGCAAAGACAAGACCCTGGCTAGTTTTCTGACCAGTTTTACCAAGAAGCCCAGATCTTTGCAGGAGAAAATTTGTTGACTGACTGATGAATGCATAGCCATGCAGTCGGCACTTTGTCCCTACTGAAAATTGCATCAGATTATGGTGGTGGTGAGAGTGACTCAAACAACGACCTCTCAGATGGTGGACCATCTGAAGATTCTTGGAGCCACGTTTGATGCTCCCAATCGCAATTTAAAGTAATTAAACAAAGGCTCAATATATTGGCAAATTCGCTGAATCATCTATAGAAACTGAAAGCCAAATTGTGATGGGAAGTGACCTGAAGTTAAAAATGAGCGGAAAAATAGTCAATCTACTGTTTTAATGAGAAAGTCTGGCCATGTAATTACCCAGTGTTGGGACAGAAAGCTGAAGGATCAGAATAATCTCGTTCAGCCCCAGAAACTAGTTCAGATTCAGGTAAAGGACCAGCAGTCTATATCAGGGACGTTATAGTACTGCTGATAAACCTTTACCGCCTAATATAATGAATGAAGAAATTAATATCTCTGACCTATTTTTGGATGATTACTCACCAGATACTCTCCATCAGGGGGTTAACATGGATGATAACATAATAGTCAAGCCAAAGTGAAGGGGATCAATCCCAAAATTGTTAATGAGATTGCTTGACCCTACGTATGACAGTTAGCGGAGAAAGTTAGGTCTGCTGAGAGCCCTGAAGATACAATCAAAACGAAGTTGGATGAAGCAAACGTTTTTTTACCTATCAGCGCAATCAAGGAGCCATTCACTGATTTATATGCTCAAATAATATACACACTTGGTTTGGCAGATAAGGCTGTTATCCATTCAGTAAATACTTTATTGCAGTGCTCAGAGTGTACCTATGTCGATATTCTAGTCAATAGGATAATAATACAAGCCATAACGTTAGTGGAGCGCCAATAAACATCGTTTACACCAAATTAGTGAAATTTACGAAGATCTCAAAAGATTTGGAGCATCAAAAAGAATATGGAATGGCTGGACCAGACAATACCATTTCATGTGGAGCCTACAGTGCGCTACCACTTCAGTTTGGATCGCTGATGGTGTCAGCTCCTGCCATAGTGCTGGACAATCCAAACTATGATATACTTATCAGGACGGAGTTCTTGAGGTAGTATGGGGTAAAATGTGATTTTGAAGAAACACCCAGATGATATTGGGGAAGACGTTGCCTTTGGTGTACCAGTGAAAGGGATAAATTCCGCTGACAAGGAGGAATAACTTTTTCAATTTAATTTATAATGATGGTACTATACCCATTTTCTATAAACAAGTTGGACAAAAATGGAAAGCAATGCAGATGGAAATTATGGAGAATCGTGGGATACCTCTAAAGATGAACGCAACAAACACTATTCCATTGGAGGCTCAAATCTTAGTTAACACCAGGTCAACGATGGAACTTCCAGAACAGCTATATGAGGAAATCATCAATCCATGGAAAAATTGAGGGTCAAACTGTGGGTTGCACCAGGGATCTTAATGCCTGGTCACAAAGAGATATGAGTAGTATTAGCCATTCTGGGAGAGAAGCCAATGAAAATGAAAAAAATCAGATTATTGCGTTTCTGCATTTGCTCCTGACGGCGGAACTATATGCTTTTCATGAATTTGGATCGTTTTCTGAAATGGGATTGTCAGCGGAAGATATCAAAAGTGTCAATGGATTAGTGAATCATGAGCATCTAGCCAATCTGACTGAGAATCAGCAGGAGGATGTGCTCCAATTATTTGAAAAGTATCAGGAGTTATTCTCTCAGAACAATCATGACTTAAGATGTGCAAAAAATGTAAATTACAAAGCTGATACTGGGGAATATCCACCAATAAGAATGAGACCTGTTTGTAGGTCAAGAGAAGTGGAAGCAGAGGTCAGCTATGAAATAAGCAAGTTAGTGGAACATGGGTTACTCATTTCATCATTGAGCTCATGGGTGAGTCTGATCCTTTTGGTAAAAAAGAAGGACGGATCAAATCAAGTAGTGATCAACTATTGTAGATTAAACAAGATCACTAAAAAGAATCCTATCCGTTGCCTCAAACTAATGATGCATTTGATCGCCTGGGGGAGGAAAAATACTTTTCAGCTATGTATCTAATTTTGGGATATTGGCAAATTGATTTTCCAAAAGAAGGTCAGGAAAAATATGCGATAATTACCACACAAGGACTATACCAGCTGACCAGAATGCCGCAAGGTTTATGCAATGCATCGGCGACTTTTTAGCATGCTATGGATTCAAACTTAGTGACCTGAAGCTATCCTGCATGCTAGTATACTTAGACGATATCAACGTCTTCAGCAGGACTTTTAAAAATCATTTGGAATTTCTGGAGGAAGTTTTCAAGAGGTTGGCAATGGCGAATTAGAAAAACAAGCCAAAAAATGTCATTATTTCAAAAAAGAGCTCGAATACTTAGGGCTTGTTATAAACTCTAATGGATTACAACTGCAACCTATGAAAATAGAAGCTATTGAGCAGATATCAATCCTAAAAAGTGTTCAGGATATTCAACTCTTTTAGGGGATGGTCAGGTACTATTGCTGATTCATCAAAGTCTTTGCTGGATTTTCTAAACCTTTATTCCACCTACTCAAGGATCCAAAAGGGATTTGTATGGAATGAAGAGGCACAGAAGTCATTTGATAGACTATGAAAATACCTCATGAGAAGCCCGGTGTTAAAATATCTGAATTTTAATCAGGAATTCATAATTCAAGTGGATGCCTCATTAACGGCAATTTGAGACAATCTAATTCAATTAAACGACAATACGATGAACATACAGTAGCCTACATGAGCAGAACACTATCACCAGCGGAAAGAAACTATACCATGACAGAGCGAGAGTGACTGGCGGTCACTCATGCCTATATACAATTTTAAGTCTACATACATGGGACACACTTTAAAGTCATAACCAACCACTCATCCCTGCGCTGGCTTCATAACATGAAGGAACCAGAGGGCTGTTTGTCCTGATAGGCTTTAAAGCTGCAAGCATACAATTTGAAATTATTCACAGGACTGGAGTGGTACATCAGAATGCCAACGGATTTTCTCTATTGCCAGTTGTTAATGTGATCTATCATCAGGCTGATGTACTGTTTCAGCAAATGGTCAGAGAATAATTTGAGGATGAACCCCAAGAAATTTGGAATGCATTATGAAAGGCCATGAAAAGTATTGAATTTAAGAAAAATCAATTATACAAAACAATTTAAGGAAAACGGGTAGTATTCCTAAACCATTGGAATGAGCGGAAATCATTTGTGCTGCATATAAGGTCATCAGCCATGCTGGATTAAAGAAAACCGTAAAATATATGCACCAGTATTATTACTGGGAATCAATCAATTATGATGTTGCGGATTACCTAGCCTGTTGTGTGGAATGTCAGCTTCATAAGCTGCATAAGAGCATCGTAGGGTACTGGCTAGTACACCATGATTTCACATGGCACACGGTGTCCATAGATGTTATGGGACAATTGAGTATTAGCACCAGAGGAGTGAAGTATATAATCATCACTATAGATTATTTAACCCAATGGGTCAAAATGAAAGCCCTCAGCAAGGTAGATACAATGAGTATGGCGAAGTTTATACTTGACCAAGTGATCTATCAGCACAGATGTCCCCAAATTATTCTCAGTAATAACTGAACCAATTTTAATTCACATTTGATTCCCAGGCTAAATGAATAAATGGGAATCTGGGGTATTGTATCTGTCCCCTATTGTCCAAAAACAAACGGAAAGGTGGAAAGAGTGAATGCAACTCAAGCCTCAACATTACAAAAATTGTCGCAGGGAAAACTTCTGCTTGGGAAGCATATCTGAGTTTGGTCACCTTTGCTTATAATATCAGTTACTATTTGGTAACTTAGAAAATGCCGTTCAAATTGTTATATGGGTGGAAAGCCACATTACCACCAATATTGTATTCAGCAGTAGGGCCATCTTTTGAAATGAGTGCCAAACATTATCTATCCCAACTGGTCAATATCCTAATTGAATTACAATCTCAGGCATTTGAAATGATAATGAAAAAAGAATCAACATAAAGAAAATGGATGACCAGAACCAACCTACATTGAAAGAATACCCTGTGGGCGATAGGGTAGCCTATTGCAATACCCATGAGTTTGTGAGGAAAAATAAGTTGGACGCCCTATGGATGGGACCATTCAAAATTATTGCCAAGTCAGTGAATGATGCCTATACAATTAAGAATATTGAGGATGGTTGCATTGTCAATAGAATCCACGTAAAAACTTAAACTATTGGACTTAAAGGACATAATAATAATGAAAAAAGATAAAAAGATAAAAAATAAAATGTGCATAAAAATGTAAAAAATAAAAAATAAATATTTTAATTTGAGCAGGGATGCATCTAGCGATGTTCCCACCTACCAAGCGTGGAGGAAGGGAAAGATGGTGACAGGCATGAGTCCCAAGAGTTGTAGGATCAGGACGGGCTGAAACTAGATCCGCCGGGTTAGTCCCTATCAACAAGAGGTTGAAACCTGTCCTGGGGTTTGTACTGGTGGCAAGGTGCCAATGAAACCTGTCCTGGGGTTTTTACAGGTGGCAAGGTGCCAACGAGACCTGCCTGGGGTTTATACAGGTGGCAAAGTGCCAACAAGACCCGTCCTGGGGTTTTACAGGTGGACCAGTTGATCTTTTAGCAAAAGTTGCGAAGATGGGACTGGCGTGGCATGATGTCATGGGAACCACACTTGAGAAGTGGTGGCAACAGGTAGCAACCAAGTATAAGAAGTCATCAAAACTGAGCAGAGCATATGGGCGTTGAGTGCGGACAGAGATGCACTCCGCTGAGGGCATAGAGATATGACAAACCAAATATGAGCTCAAGCTAAGGTGGCTTCCATCCCCAAGGGTTCTATCTTCCATTAGATAATCTGGTCAAGAGGGGGATATGTTGGAATTTCAGATGACCACATAATCCAACTTTTTAACCAATTAATAGATTTGACAATTAACTTAAAATATATAGGATTGGCAACAGCAGCCAATTGATGGGATTATTGTTGGGCATCGTCCCTGATGATGTTAGAGGTCATTAACTGATGAGATTATTGTTGGAAATCATCCCTGACGAAATCAAGCAATAATTTGATATGGGAACAACATTAATAGTTGAATTATAGGGAATTGTTCAGAGCAGAATGAATTGGAGTTGTTGAAGACTACCAAAGCGTTCAAACACTGGAGGAAGAGAGTGGTATCCTCATCAGACAAAACAATTGGTTTTGAGTCCCTAATACCAATTGTATAGTCACCAAACACCTGAGGATTACACTGCCTAAGTAACTCAAGGCAACGGTACCTAACAAGATTTGGTGCCTAACACTTGAGGGTCAAACCAGTATAGGAGCACAAATAATTCCCAACGGATAGCTGAAAAGTTGTGTGCTGATTCTAGCTATAAAAACCTTAGATTGTTCCCTAATAAAAGCAGATTAAAACTTGATAATAACTTTATTGTTTTGCATTGGTTGTATAATATTACTCTTGGGATAAGAATATAAGGATCAGATATCCTTAGGTAGATTTCATCAAGTCTCCATTTGTCTCTGCTAAAAGAGAATAGTGAAAGTGTTCCCTATTAGAACCAGAATATCTTCAAGAGGAAGAAGCACCAGTATAGCGTTGGACTTTTCACTCAACGTGGCTTTTGAGCAATCAACCAAATTAATAGTCTTCATACTATTATTGCTTCAGTTCATATTATTAATCAACGCAAGTATCCACTAATCTGTGCGGTTGATATCTAGGGCCAGAAGCGAGTAACCAAAAAAGCTCCAGGTTCTAACACCTAGTCATACTTAATTCTGGAGTTCCTTTTCTGACTCAGCCAGTATTACGAGACAGATGTTTTGGCAACTAAATTAGCCATCAGAAACAGCAAACATTTTGAACTCCCTATGCAGAATTAAGGGCCCAAGTAACTGAGGCTTTGTCCATAGCTCTTAACTCAGCCAATCTCAAAAACATCCTAGATCAAGATGTTACAGCCTATGCTTTTTACTTTTCCAGCCAAATTCTTAGAAGTTGGGCCATGAAGCTTCCAGCCTCTCCTGGCTTTCATCGCTCATTATGCTTTTACTTCCAAGAAGCTCATAGTCATCATCTGCAGATGCCATTTGCTCCCTGCACAACTATCTCATTTCTGGTGCGTCACATTGGTATCTTCCACTGATGGCGGTGATAGGGGGCATGATTTGGCAACTTCTTCCTAGTATCGTTTGCTCGTTGCCATCCCATAAGTCTGGTGTTCTTGATGGGATTAGAATCCTTTCAACAAACTTGGTTTTGTGTAGGTCTAGACCTCGCTAGCATATGATCTCATATAGATTTTGACATGCTATTCACTACTACTGTTATCCATCCTCCCTCCCCAAGAGACGACATAGGCAGAATCATCCTCAAGTTAAAAATAAAAATAAAAAATAAAAATTATGGAAATATATCTTTTTCTATGCATTTTTTATTTTTTTCAAGATTTATACCAATCTTTTATTTCTTTTTCTTCTTTTTCTATGGAACTTGACCTTTTATTCAGTTTGATGTCTATCTTTTTATTTTATTCCCCCAAACTGGTTCCTAGGTATACATAGACCTACCAATTTTCATGATTCAGAGGTCTTTTTTTAGACTTAACCATATAGTTTGGTTTAGCAGTCCTTTTTTGGACTTAACCAATCATTAGGACGTAACTAACTTAATGTTTCAGCGGTCCTTCAGGAACTATTTTCATTATTTTTTCATAAATTCCTTGCTTTAAATACTTAGCATGGACTCAATTTACCATTCTTCTATCCAAGAGGTTCTTGATGGAGTAGGCGTCCATTGCCATCTTGGCAATAATCTTGAATGGACCTGACCACAGTGTATCCAACTTGTTTCTGCTCTCAAAACCATGCATATTGCAATAAGCAAATCTTTTGCCTATTTTGTATTCTGATAAGGCTTGTTGGTTCTTAACATCCATCATTTTTGCTCGAATCCTTTTCTTCAAAGTCATATCAAATGCTCGCAATTGCATTTCAATCAGGATATTCATCAAGCTTTCAGGTACTTCTTGGCACTCATCCCCAATGTTGGTTCCACCAGCGAATATAAAATCTGTGGCAACGCGGCCTTCCTTCCTATAGCAACTCAAACAGCATTTTTTATGCCACCATATGATGACTTATATTTTTGCAAACATCACCAAACTAAGGTAAGTTCCCTACATGGAAGTTCTTCCTGCGACCAGCTTCCTCAGCATCATGGCCAGTATCCCAATAACTCGTTCTACCAGTCCGTTTGTCTCCAGCTGGTAGGGTAAGACATGACTCCTTGGGTCCCCATCATTTCATTTAATTGTGGGATCACATGCA
This sequence comes from Massospora cicadina, assembly GCA_022478985.1. NCBI lineage: Eukaryota > Fungi > Entomophthoromycota > Entomophthoromycetes > Entomophthorales > Entomophthoraceae > Massospora > Massospora cicadina. Next base: position 232,786 of record JAKSZP010018404.1, on the reverse strand, counting down.
ATGTGAATTCGTTCCATTGTAACTCAGCAGGACCTGCAGGCATACATGTCAGTATACTACCTGATCTAGGATATACTTTGCAGTGCTGTTAGCATCTACTTTTGCCAGAGCCTTTGTCTGACCCATCTTGTCAGATGGTTGATTGCAACTATGATGTACTTGATTCCTCCCTGTGCTCATCATCAGTGGTCCCATCACATCAATGGACACCATATGCCTTGGAATCCGGGGTGGACCATTTGGTATCCAGTCATGTTCTTATGCAGTTTGTGCAACTGGCACTCCACACAACAAGCCAGATAGTTTGCCACATCATAGTTGATGGTCTCCCATTAGTAATACTAGCAATACAATTGGTAATTTTCCTAGGCCTCTGTGCCTGACAACCTCATGAGTGGCTTGAACAATAGCCGCTCATTCTGATGGCTTAGGAATGGTAATTGCTTCATATTGATTGTCTTAAAAAATTGTCCGGCCATGATCTCAGTGTTTTCCATCTTTTTCAAGGCACACATTGTATTTCTTGGGACTCAGTCCCTATTTCTCCATTGACCATTCTCTGGAATAGCTCATCTGCTTGCTGTTATACCACCTGGATCATTGGTAACTAAAATAAGCCATACACATTCTGATGAGAAGCCCCAGCTCAGTGGTTTTTCTCATAATTGTAAGCCTGTAGCTTTAGTGACTTTTGGGCAAGTTATCCTTTTGGTTCTTTTAAATTGTGCAGCCAACGCAACAAGGAGTGGTCTGTCACCACTTTGAAGTGCGTTCCATGGATGTACACCTGAAACTGTTTACAGGTGTAAATAACTGCAAGGCATTCACCCTCTGTTACAGTGTAATTCCTCTCAGCGGCTGAGATTGTCTGGCTCACATATGCCACTGAATGTTTGTCCCCCAAGTTCATCTACTTAGATCAATATGGTGCCAATTGCCATCAATGAAACATCAGTTTGTATTATAGATTCTCGATTGAAATTCAGGTATTTCAAAATTGGAGAATCCATTAAATATTGGCATAATTCATTGAAGGGTATCTGGGCCTCTTCACTCCAAATGAATCCTTTTTTGGATCCTTTAACATATGGAGAGGAGCTTGGCGATTCTTCTAAAATCCTGAATGAATCTTCTATAGTATCTGACCATTCCAAGAAACACTTGGATATCTTGGACACTCTTTGGAACAGCCATTCGCTCTATGGCTTTGATCTTCTGGGCTTACAGCTGCAGCTACTAGAGTTAATTACAATTCCCAGATATTCTAACTCTTTCTTGAAGAAGTGGCATTTCAACTCAATCTTCAGGTTGTCCTTGGATAGTCACTTAAACACTTCCCCCAGGTGGTAAAAATGGTCAGTGAAAACCCTACTGAATATATATATCATCCAAGTAAGCCAGGACGCATGACAACCTCAAGTCGTTTAGTATGGAGTACATGGCCGTCTGAAACATCGCAGGCGCATTGCACAGACCCTGAGGCATCCTCGTTGGTGGTTGATAAAGTCTCTTTGTGGTAGTAATTGCGCATTTTTCTTGGTCTTCTCTAGGCAAATCGATTTTCCAATAGCCTGATATAAAATTTAATTCAGAGAAATACTTTGCTTCTCCAAATTGATCTAGTGCATCATTGATTTGTGGTAGTGGATAATATCCTTCTTCATAATTTTTTATAGCTTCCAATAATCAATTACCACCTGATTAGAGCCATCCTTCATCTTCACAATAAGGATAGGGATCATCCAAGGGACTTGACAACGGAACTAGAAGTCCATGCTTCAATAGTTTGCTGATTTCTTCCTCTACTACCACTTTGGCCACCTTCGACCATCAAATCAGTCTCATTCTTATCAGCAAATTTTTACTGAGGCTTTCCCTTGTGGATTACATCTCAATCGCATTCCAAATCACAGTCATCCTGGGTGAATTCTTCCCAATACTTGTCAAATAATTTGATTACCTCCTCCTGCTGTCTGTCCATCAGATCAGTGAGTTGCTCCCAATTGACTAATAAATCAATATTTTTGGTTACCCTGGCCAATAATCCCATTTCATCGAGGGTCCCAAAATTATGGAATTTCCGCAATTCAGTTATTGGGATTAGATGAACAAATGTGATGATCTGATTCTTCTCAATCTTCATCGGTTTTTCACTCAAATTCACCAAGAGAACTTGAATTTATCCATGGCCTGGCATGATTATTCCAGGAGCCACCCAAAGCTCCAGTCTAAACTTCTCCAAGGGGCTTCTGACTTCTCCATAAATTATCTCTGGTATTTTCAATGTCAACCCCGTGTTGATTATTATCTGCAATCCTGGAAGTATGGTTCCTGCACTCTTGATCCTCAGCAGAATTCCCCAATTTTCTAGGATTCCATTGGCATTTCTCGTCGCTTCCAGCCAACTAGTTGGTATTAAATTGAGACAATGCCGTCATTGTGAGCCAGGTTGATGAAGTTATTTCTCCTACTCAGTGGAGCTTCCTCATCTTTCTAATAAATCAATGGTAACGTCTGACCCAAGATGGTAAATCTATTATCCTCAAAGATACTTTTAATTTCCTATTTTTGTAGAAACTCCATCCTGATCAGAATATTGTAGTTTTGGTTATCCAAAGCTATTTCTGGAGTGGATACCACCAAGGATCCAAATCAAAGTGGTAGTGCTATATGCTCCACATGAGATGCTGGTATTTGTTCAGCTGTCCCATATTCTTTCTTATGTTCAAAATTGGGCGAGATCTTCATCCTCTTCACCAGCTTGGTCAAAACAATGTTGATGGGCACTCCACTGTCAACTATCACCCTCGCCTGCACTCAATTATCTAGTATATCATATATTTACACTTGGAGTATTGTAAAATAGTATTTACTGAGTGTATAGCGGCATTATTAGCCAAATTGAGGATGTGAATTATTTGTGCTGATATATTAGGAAATGATTCCTTGATCATGCTGAGGGGGATTGACAGGTTTGCCTTATCTAATTTGACTTTGGTCAATTCTTCTAGATTATCTGAAGCTCAAATATTGTCTGCCAGTTGTCATGCATACAGGCAAGTAACTTCCCTAATTATCTCATGGTCAATCCCTTCACTACAGATCTTGTTACCGCGTTTACATCTAAATTGACTACTTAATATAACTGATTCTGCGCGTCCTCATCAAAAACTGATCACTAATGTCAATTTAGTCGTGCATAATATCAGAAGGAACAGGTTTTCTGCAGCTCTAGACTGTTCCTCATCTAGGCCACAGGCTTTTCTCCCAACTCCTGTGCAGGTTTAGACTCTTTTACTTAGACCACATTAATCTGATCTTTAGGTTTCTTGCAGTGCACAGCGAAATGCCCTTTTCCTCCACGCTGGTAACAGACTTTTTCCTCCTTATTGATCTGTTTAAACGCTTCAGGCTTATTTCCCAGTACGTTTGGCTATTCAACTCCTTAGTGCCCTCGGTCCCCTTCATTGGATTCAAATTTAGTACTTGATTTGATTTAAAACTTTTATTTGGAGCATCGAAGGTAGCTCCCAATATTTCCAAATGATCCACCATCTAAGTGGTGGTAATCTCTATTGCGAACACAGAAGACATCATTTAATGAAAACTGCAATAGGGCTGCAGGGCCACTTTTAGTAAAATAAAAGCATCAAAATCATTCAGCACTTTCTCTCCAACCAAAATTTGCTATTCTTAGTAGAAACAATCAGTGAAACTTGCTAAGGATTCATCCATATGGAATTGAATGCCCATGTATCTTGCTTGCACTTTGACATGTGCATGGGACTTCCAAATTTCTTCATAATGGCCGCCTTAGCCTCTGAGTAAGACCTGATGTCCCCTCTAGATGGGGCAACACTAGGTTCTGAAATTCAGTATACAGGCAATTAATCACCATTAAAGCATTTTAACAATGATCATATCCAAACATTGTCATAACAGATAAACAGATCATGTAGAGGCTTTATGCCAATGAAAAGTAGGCAATTCCAGTGTTGCTTTAAATTCCTCAAAGGTTTCTTTAGCCACTTCCAAAGTTTGGCTACTCGACTAACTTGAGGAGTAATTTCAGATGCCATCTCCAAAATAGGTGTGAAAGTGGGCGGCATATTCATTGGGGTAGTCATCTTTCCCACTGGAGTCTTTGGAGTTCTTTCTTTGGCGTCATTCTTTACATATGGCTCACATTCACATTTGTGAGTCTTCAACTCCTTGACTAGATTAATCAGTTACTTTATATCTGCGCTGAATGCTCTTAAATGAACGGATCTGCTTCATGCTCCATTTTTCAGGAATAAGACTTCTCAAATTAAAAACCCCTTATTTATCAATGATGTTAGTTTTTCAAGTAGCTCATTGATAAAACCAATAAAATTTTCAACCCCTTCCTTGATCTTGGTAACTCTATCCTCCAAGGCATCAAATTTTCAATGATCCTCTGAATTCAAGGCGTTCTGGTTGACAGTTGCCAACTCCCTTCAAAGTTTTCTTATTTTGTCTTTATATGACATCATTTAGATTTTAAATATTTAAATTTTATTTGGGGAAGGCCGACCACGGGATGGACACTTCCAATAAGACACTAAAATCAAACTTCAGTGAGAGGAGGGCACCCCAGAGAAGCAAAAGCTATCTCCTGTTGCCAGCTGGAACGCCAAGAGAATGGGAGGGGGTAACCCGTGCAGGCTGGCGCCACTATTGAGCACATATGTAGTAAAGGGTCTGAAACTATGAACCAAACTGGGAACCAGGATAGACCAACTGGCAGTGACGTGGTGGGAGGCACCCAAACATCCACTCTTGAAAGTGGTCCACTAATTGCGACTGGAACCAGCGTACAGATTCTTGGAGGGTGGGGGTGGAGCTTGAAATATCATCTAAGACAATCATGGTATAGTCCACATAGTGATTGCGACTACCAAGGCACAGAGGGAGGGTGGAAGAGGGGAAACTATAGATAAAGCAAACATGTCCTTAGACAGGCTGAAGGGCTGTGCCTGATCCTGGCGAAACAGATGTTGCACCTCACGCCATATCGCTTTAGATGGAGGGCACACTTCCAGGCGGTGAACCAGCATTCCATACTGGCCACACACGACACAGGATGAATGCAAAGCGTTAGAGCGTTTGGCAGTACGGTATACCCATCTCAAGCAGCGCCACACATGGGAACAAATATGCGGCTGCAGAAGAGGGTGGTGGGCATACTTCCAAATGGCTTTCTGGGTATCGAGGGGGTAGGGGAAGTCCACCATGTCCAGATAGTCCACCCTGGCTATGGTAGGGGGTCGCATGGATATCACTCCGTTCAGAATGGGAAGTACTTGTACTTCCTGGGTGAACTGAGGAGAGGGACGCCCCCTCTGGGCGATGTGCCCAAAGATGCGAATTCTCCACTCAGTGCTCCGCATGGATAGGAGTATCCTTTTGAAGTGGGGCGACGTCCCATGTGGGCTCACAGAAGAAGGATGTGAGGCAAGGTACTTTAACAGAGATTGAGGGTGGGAAGGATTGGTGAGGCCCAGGGCGTGGAAGAAGTTGGAGCGGGCCATGCGGAACCAGTGCTGGGCTGAGATTGTAGGGTTAGTAACGGCGGCAATCCAGGTGCCAAGGATTTTGGCAGCATGGGTCTCAAAGTTGAGCAGACCCATACCACTACAATGGCGAGGGCCAAACATGACATCCAGGCGCACCGGCAGTGGGTGGCCTGCCAAAGCCACCCTTGCAGAAGGGTGTATAGTGATTTGAAAAAACATGGGGAAAAGGCGATGGCGTGGGCTACAGACCAAACTTTATAGAGGAGCATAGAGTTGGCTAGCACTACCCTGCCTGTAAGAGAGGTCTGATGGGCTCTGAGGGAAGCTATGCGTTTAGTAACGTTATCTAGGATATGGTTTTCCATCACCGTTGAGGAGTACCCTCCTGCCTCCAGCTACACCCCCAAATGGTGGACAGGGCCAACGGTGGGGCTTGGCACAAAGGGGAGCACAAGCGGGGCGGTGTGGGGTGGGCAGGGCAAGCTATCTCATGCGCTAGTTGATGAGGCGGTAGGAAACAGTGCGCTGGGGCCCAGGGGGCTTGATACCAACCAAGGAGAACAATTTCGGTTTTGGAGGCGCTGAGTGCTGCATTACTTACCCTGGAGTAAACAAAGATAGTATCTTCAAGCGCGCGTGCATCATGATTGTAAGACTCCCCAACCACAAAATCATCAGCAAACGCCAACATCTTGACTGGTGCTTGGCCTTGCACATGGACACCAGTATGGCAGGCATTCGCATTGCGAAGAAGTGGGTTAAGGCTGAAGTTATATAAGAGTGGGCTAAGAGGGTCCCCTTGGCGCAGTCCCCTTTGAGGGCGGACTACATCCGTGAGGAAGCCCGGGCCATGCACATCCATTGTGGCAGACTCCATTAGCAACATCACCCAATCAATGAAGCGAAGGGGGAGGCGGAACTTGTATAGCAGGCTCTGTGGTAGTCCCAATTGACTCTATCATAGGCCTTCTGTTGGTCTAAAAAAACAAGTGCTATAGAAGCCGTGGACTGGCACGCGTTGGCCACAGAGTGCACGTTGTCCCAAATCGACCTTCTGGGTATGCACCGAACTGTTCAGGGAAAATGAGATCTGAGGCAGCAGCCCCTAGACGGTTAACCATGATTTTAGTAAAATTTTTGTGTCTGTGTTATTAAGGGAAATGGGGTGCCAGTTGGCCAAGTCCATCTTATCCCCTTTTTTGTACAATGTAATTGTAAAGGCCTCTTGCCCTCCAGGCAGGAGGCGCGTTTCCAGAAGGCATTGGTTAACAGAGGCAAGCAGCAAGGAGGATAAATCTTTGAAATAATTCTTATAGAACTCATAAGGGATGCCGTCTGGACCTGGGCATTTCCTATACAGTGCACCACAAATGGCAGACTAGAGTTTGTCCTGAGTAATCAAATTCATCAACTCTGGGAATTGGGAATGGTGCAGATGTGCGCGCTTTCAAGAAAAGTTTCCATTTTGGCCAGCGGAATTGGATCAGATTAATACAGTTAAGAGTAATAGTTTTGTATTTTGATCGCCTTTTGGATGAATATCCGCGATGGAGTGGTCTGGCCTTGCACCTGCGTGCAGGCCAAACTCTGGAGTGGTGCAAAGAATTTTTGAAAAAAGTAAGCAGAACACGTAGTACCCGCTGTAATATGTTTAGCTTTATTCTGAACATAAACCCAATGCTTGGGTTGTCTCACCAGTGCATTTAGGTGGGTGGACACTTTCGCCCACATGTGACTCCAAGATAGGCTGTTGCCCGCAGAAGGGACGTTGGACTCCAGATGGTCCAACTCTGCCCGTGTGCGCAAAATGACCGCCAAGGCGGCCCATGAGTGATGGGAGGAGAGGTGGCGAGCCTGGCAGATTGTGCTCGCCTTGAAGGTTGACCAGGTGGAAATTGAATCTTCACATAACGGTGTGACAAACTCCAGAGATGAGCTCATGGATTCCACCCATGAGGAAAATCTTGGCGATGCAATTTTGGCTGGGTGAAGTTTGCACCAATTTGGCGCCTGGGCTGCTGGGTTAGATAAACAGAAGGAAATTGATACTATCCCATGGTCAAAGAAAGTGATTTTTGTTGTGGTGAAGTGGGAAATTTGGGTATGAAATTTAAACGTTGCAAGTATAAGGTTGATGCGGGTCATGGACCTTATTGGCCGTTGTGTATGTGGGGGTGCAACATGTTAATGAGTAGTAGAGCATGGCTCAGAAAAGTATAAAACAACATTAGGTTGGCTTTGATAATGAGAAGTAAAATGTGCCCTGTGGGGGTGTAAGCAATGAGGGCCAGCAGTCTGTGGATGGGTTCATCCAGCAGTTCATGTCTCCAACAATGAACAGGTCAGGGGGTAGTGGAAGGGAATTGACTGTTGAGAAAAATTCCTGATGTTCTTGCATATAGGTTGGGGCATAAATGTTAATGACAGCGTGCACTTTGTAATCCCACGAAAAGGTTACAAATAAAGATGCAGCCATTTAGGTATGTATTTGATGTGATAAATTTAAAATTACTGTTCATGTGAACTAGCACCCCACAGTGCTAAGACAAAAAGGAGAGGGAAGGGAGGAGCATGGGTTTCCATGATTTTTCAGTACTGCGCGGACATTGGGTTTCCTGAATGGCCAGGATGTCCACGGGTAAATTTTTTTGTAAAAAACTCAGTTTCCAAGCCCAGGATGGTGAGGCCTTGAGTCCAGCAATGTTTAACGTCCCTAAAGTAAAGGCTCCCCCATTATACCTTAGGTGCGAGGTGAAGGGCAGCTGAGCCCTTCAGCCTTCTCTTTTTCATCACGTTGCTGCTTGGCAGCATGGGTATTTGATGATACAGAGTATGTTTTAATATGGTTAGCTTTAGCAGTGGGATTCGCTTTGGCTTTTGCCTTCGCTTTTTTCCCTGCTGTGGGATGAGTTTTTTGTGTGTGTGCATTTGCGGTGCACCAACGCTTGGAGGTAAAATTTTAGAAGGATTGTTAGTGAGTGACTCAGTCTATATCAATGATTGGGCACATTAATTAGGTGAAACCAAATCGCCCATTGGGTCTTCAGCTTGGGTGGCCCAATTGGCTTGGGCATCCCAATCTGATTGGTTGAGGGATTGATCTGCTTCTGCCGCAAAAGTCTCAATGTCTTCCTGGAGCTGGGCTAGCAGGATTGCAGACGCAGTCTTGACCTCCTCCTTGGCCGCCGCCTTGTAGGCCTGTTTGGCCTTCTTCTGACCTTGTGGGGACACTGGTTTTACTAGAATGTGGCAGCCTTGCGCTTACCACAGGAAGGCTGCATCAGTGTCTAGTGGCAGTTCATAGCAGGCTTCTGCACCACCCGTTGCTTCTGAGAAAACTTCTTGATGAGTAATGCCCTCTTTGGAGGGGCAGGTGTGGGCCTTGTGGCCAAAAGCATGACATAATGTGCAGATGGGAGGCGTGCTATCAACGGTGACCCAGAATGGATGGGTGTTTTGCCAATTGATTCTAACAAAGGTGAAGTGTGGGATTTGGGTTAATTCCTCCGCAATCCCCACAGATGGGGTGAGAACAGCAATCACTTTGCCCATGCACAGGTTTGGCATTAGCGTAGAGTGCTGCATTTTAAAGGAATGTTTTTCTCTGTATATGGTGAGTCCAGCCTTCAGGTGGTGCTCTAGCACGGTGTGCTTGACCGTTGTGGGTAGGAAGTCAAAAGTCACAAAAATATGATTTGATTTAGTCCAGTGGGTGCACGTTTGTTTCATTTACCCGTTGACCATCTGTGAGGTCTACTACTACACGCACCTTTGCAGCTTTGTCCGCCGCTTCCTTAATTTTGAAGCCAAGATCCAGGCAACCGCGTGGCATGAAGTGGGGTGTGACGTACACTACATTTGGGAAATGTGTGTGTACATCTCCACAAAGCATCTCCCAAAGCGCCATTAGCTGAATATCCAGGAAAACATGCACCCCGTGTTCCACCAATGATAGTGGTTGGGAGTGAAGAATATTGATAAACTGGTTAAAGTACGCTTGAAAAACCAAATTTTCCAGGGAAATGGTAACTGCCAGTTTTTTATTACTAATTTTATCTATTCCGCTGGACTCGCCAGGGAGTTTATGAAATTTGGTTGACATGGGGCTAACACCTGTGCCCTTAACTTTAATCGCCCAACTGCTCCCCAACATTGGGTGTCAACTAATCTCCTAGATGAAATTATCAAGCTTTACCTAGAATTGAATTGAGTAAGTTGCAAAAGTGTTTGCAATGAGAGAGAAAGGTTTTTTCCTTATATGTCATCATGTCCTAATATCATCTAATTAACTAAATCCCTGTAGTGAGTACAAAATTCTTTAAAGGTTTTTTTAATTTTTCATGGCTTATATGCCCCTAAATTAATTAACTTCACAGGTTCAGTGTTGTGCAATTCTCCACATTGTCCTATAGTAATATATAATCAATTGATAGTAGTATGAAGATTATTATCCATAGTTGAATAAAGCACTAGTATTGGGTCCAACACTTGACCAGTATTTCTCCGCTAATATGTAATATGTCCTCAATAGGAATTTTTTCTCTTATACTGCCTAACTTGATACATGCTCAGATCCTCGTTTATGACTTCTCTCTAGTGACACACAGTCAGCAGCAATCCCTGATCTAGCTCAGCTTCTCTTTTCTGAATTCACGCTCAGATCCTTACTTTTATCACAAAGAGTCTCCAATTAAAGCACACAGCAATAAATTCCTTGAATAAAAATAGAACTAGAAATGGATTCTTATAAAGTATATCTTTTATTATACTAATTTCTGGTAAAGTGTGTTTATTAAGTGAATTCTTAGGGGAATTTATAGTGAGAATTCAGCGCCCAACCCTCAGTTGGCACCTCATTGATGAAACGGCAGCCATTGCCATTGAATTATCCATTGTCATTTCAACAGCAATGGTCTTTCCCATCCTGGCCAAGATTCCATCATTGGACATCCTTAAGACCTTAAATGGAAAGAGTCAGAAAACATGTCCCTAACATTTTCCTTTCGATCCCAGTGAACCAACCATTTTTTGCAAGCGACCTGCTTAAGTAATGGGATTTGTTACCAATTAAGGCTGGTTGTAAACCAATTGATTGATTTGCTAGTTGTAGGTGGCATCACTCGCTTTGCAACTTAATCCTTAAATTCCAAATTGGTGGTGATGAAACCTGACTGAACCTAATCAGTACATCTGATAGTTAATCATCAACAACTATTAGATGCCTCTATTTCATTAGTAACTCTGCCTGACAAGATCAAAACATTCACCTGGATCAATCCCCAACGGATCTGACCCAGGAAAATTACCTAAACTCTCCTGAACATTGTTACTCTAAAATTAGGGTCAACTCATATCCAAATCACTTCGCTATAGGGAATTATCCTCTATTGAGCCCTAGTAAACTAGTCAGCTGATAAAATGGGCAAAAATTCCAGCAGTATACCTTCACAGGGTGAAATCCAGAGTGGTAACAGATCATTCATCCCTGCATTGGCTGCAGAATCTTTGGGAACCTGAGGGATGGCTTGCACGATGGGCATTGAAGCTCCAAGCATATGACTTTAAATAGTACTCTGGCCAGGGAGAAACATCAGAATGCTAACTGTCCCTTGCGTTTACCAAAGGTCACCATTATGGAGGATTTGGCTGACATCATGTATGAGAAGATGATTGTGGCCGATATCACAATGAGCCACTTCACTTGATCAAGGCGTGATGGGCTTTGACACAACATTTTCCTTCACAATGAGGAACTATATAAGAAAATTGGATACTGACGCTGAGATTCCCAAAACCTTCCGCCATGCCAGCAATTATTATGGATGCCCATAAGGCGGTAGGTCATGAAAGGTTGCAGAAAATGGTGGAGCTTATGTAACCTTTTACTATTGGGAGATCATAAATTACAACGTGCTTGAGATGGTTTCTTGTTGCCATTAGTGTCAATTAAAGAAACCTTTTCACAAGAAAACCACCTATCAGCTGATTAGGCTTCATTTCGCATGGGATACTGTTTCCCTTAGTGTGGTGGGGCCTCTTCTTACTGGCACAAACTGGTCTAAGTATATACTAGTAGCAACCAAACGCTTGACAAGATGGGTGGAAGCAAGATCATACTATGATTTAGAGGCTGTTTCGCCGTCAAGTCCATTATGGAGTGTGTCATACAGAAACATGGCTGTCCGCAATTTGTTCTAATAGAAATAATATTAATTTCAAATTGCATGCCCTGCCAAAGTTGAATGAACTAATGGCAATTTGCGTGATCTTAACTACACCATAACACTGAATCTAAAGGGATGATTGAACGGCTCAAAGGAACACTGGTGAACATCTTACACAAACTTTTAAAGGATCGCCCCTTAGAGTGGAGTACCCTCCTATCCACCACCATCTTTGCTTATGAGATCAGCTACCACTCTTTGACAAAGAAGTGTCATTTCCAGTAACTTTATGGTAGATATCCAGCTTTGCCTGCATTGCTTTACTCCTGTGTGGAGGAAACCAGCGGAGTAGAACCATCGCGTTATCTGACCAACTTAACAGACACACTGACAAAAGTTTAAACTGAAGCTTACTCTACTAGTTTAGTAAAGAAGATTTGAGAGCAGGTGATTGACCAAAGTAGATTTAGCGGACTCCCCAGTTTGCTGTTGGAGATAATGCCTTGTTCCATGACTAACATGGATGTGGAAGGAAGAACAAGCTCGCTAACATATGTACTGGACTGTTTGAGATGATTAAGAAGACTGGCATTGATGCCTACAATATTAAGGGAATCCATGGGTGGTTAGAAATCAATCAAGTACACGCAAAGTTCCTTTAAGCATATAAGCATTTAGAGATTATCATCAAGTCAGAAGGAGTAATGTCAAGAAATTGGTATGACTGGATGATAAATACATTTGGCGGATCATATCTTATTAGCCAAGGTGAGCCTCAAGATTGGGTGATAGATTATGTCAACTGGAAGTGATTTGATCAAAGTGATAATAGTTCAGTCGGTATAGGGAATCCCTGTGAAGCCTCAATGATGGGACAAACCCCTAAAGATGTAGTGAATAAAGAGTTACTAAGCTTATGGGCAAAAATAAACCAAGAAGATTAAATATTTAGAACTGAACAACAGAATGGAAAGGGGGAGGCTTTTGAAGTAGGAATAAGGGGAAAGGTATTTGCAGAATTCTGCGGTTTTATATATAGTAAAAAAAGTTTACTGGAACGATAGTTTCATATTTTATATGTCATTATTATTTACCAAGGATTGGCAATCTTCATATCATCTGCCCATTGCTCAATGGTGTTAAATTTGTGCAACCAGCTTAGCAGATTTAAAAATTTCACCAAAAGTTAACACAAGCCTCCATTAAGCTTTGTGTAAGTAGTTGGCAATTTGATTGAAGTATCTTTAGACTAATGTCTCAAGATGTAGATAATTTGCAGGCCTTTACTCAGCTTTAGGTTGGTAGTTGGACAATTTGATTGATTTATTCGAGGTATGCCGACCAGGGGACAGACAGTACCGATCACAACACTCAAAACGGCAAAACAAACTACTAACCAGGTGGGAAGCAGAAACTGCTTAACCCACCATGGCAGAGGGTGAGGAGGGGTCGGGGGGTTGGTTTTCAGAAAGACCCACCTCGATCAAGGGGTGTTGGTTACAGTACCAGATCAGAGCAGAGAGCCAGGGCGTTGGGGCATCTGCATAGTGGGGGCTGAGGTCAGCGTAGTAGGAGTTTTCCACTTCTGCATCAAGATAATGATGGGAAAGTGTTTCAACAAAAGCTGCGAGGAGAACTTCAGCTTCTTTGCGGGCTTCAGGAAGTTGGGTGAAAAGGGAGATACTGTGGCGGGTGATTTTGGCTGAGGGGTTGAATGAAGCAAGCGTTGCAACATTCATAACAGCGATTTCAGCATCATCAAATAGTTTTGAGATGTCACTGCAGGGAGGTTCAGGGAAGTCGGGGGGAAGAAGATGGTGGGCAGGCCATGCTGGAGCTGAGCCACTGACTGGGCCACCGCGGTGCGTAGTTTTGAGCAATGAGGAGAGGCCACCGCAGCTAAGGCGAGCTGGTGGTCACTTTGGAAGGGGTAGTAGTTGGACAATTTGATTAAAAGATCTTTATATTTTGTACTAAAAGCTGTATGTAATTTGTAAGTCTTACTTTATCTTTAGGGGTGGTAGTTGGGTAGTTTGATCATTTTTTAAATTGCAGTTCAAGCTGTAGTTAAGTTGCAAGCCACTCTTTAGCTTTAGGTTGATAGTTGGTAATTTTGATTAAGGTATCTTATAAATTGGTAGCTCAAGCTGTCATACCAAAAACTCTCTTGAACCGCTACACTCACACTTATGCATGCTTGTCTAATATCTTATACTTTTTTAGAAATCTTTATCAAATTTATTAAAAACCCTACTTCTGGAATAGCACTCAGTGGTTCCTGTACAGCTTTGTTTATGTAGATTCTTTTGGAGTTATTATCCAGCTTCCTGGTAAACTTCCTACAGTATCATAAGTGGACTTATTTTTACTTTTATTTGCCCTTTAAGCTAACTGATGTACTGCCAAATGGTCAAAATGGATCTGGTAAAAGGTATTGGTATCAGTAGGAGCTGAACCATCAACTTCCAGATTACTATCAAAACCCCATAAACTTTATTATGGGCTAATCACTATAAGGTTACCATTGATATGTTAGCCAATAATTGACTAACTTGTTATCGAATAAAACATGCCAAAGTAAGCCTATGACTATCTATTATAGCCAAACGAGTTTACCATAGGTTTTGATGGACTTTTAAGCCTTTTTCATATTTGATGGGGTTGGATAATTGATTACTTAATTTATGACTCACAAACTAATGTTGTAATACAATCCCATCTCCGTTAATAAACTTTACCCTAAAATGGGCTGCATTGTAGTTGACCCCATGACTTCCCATTTGAACCCCTCTTCAACCAATCAACTATCTCCCATAATTGTATTGCAATATAATCAATGATCCTCATCATGTTAGCTCTGATGTATCTTTAATAAATTTATTTAAATAAATATTATTTCTCTATTCAAGATTGAGAATCACTTTCATTTTCAAACTTTGCTGTCTGTTGGAATTTAGGGGTTGTTAGTTGCTTGCTGGTGCTTGGCGCCCTAAATTTCAACTATATGCGCAAAAGAAATCAATCTTTACTGCATAAATAACTACTTTTTGAAAGGGTTAAGCGTTTTTATATAAAAATGATGAAACCTATATAACACTAAAAAGCTCTTATCTATATAGTTTATTAATGAGCGCGCCAGGTTGAAGAAACAGCCTGTTACAATACTGCTTAGTATTTTAAACTAACTCTGGCTCAGACCAAGGTAGGCATAATTCAATATTAACTTTGAGACCATTTAGGAAATATGGGTTTTCAACCTATCAGAGCTTCCAAACTCACCTCGCTTTGCCTAAAACGGCAGATGGAAGGTCTATTATAGGCAAAAAAAACTCGTGGGGTAATAATTTGATATATTTTAACCAATCACCATGAGAGAAAATTGTTGCACCTAGGGGGACCCCGCCAAGTCTATAAAAAATGGTCCCTGCTTAGGTGTTTGAGATGAACTAGAAGTGGGCCAGTAAGAAAACACTGATGAACTCCCTGATTTTGCCGCATATTCAGTGAAATTTGTTTACCTGAACTTGTGCTATCCAGATGATTATTATTAGTAATGGTTATGCCCTGATTTAAAGGGTTCTACCGAGAATCAGCCATAGTCTTTTGGCCAATTTTATCCATATTATATGAGATGAAACACTCTTACTACAATATTGCACTTGTATTTGTCTGATACTGCTTATCCATGTGGTTTTTAGTGTAGTCTTACTTATACTAAAGGATCAATACTTTTTCCAAAAGGTTATTTTATATGGTAGAGCTAGAGTGGACCAGCCAACAATAACCTGCCAAATTGGCGCATAAAGGGACCCCATGATACACAAGTGGTGCTAACAACAAGGGCCTGTAAAAGTAAAAGTAAGAAATTGTAAACCTTTCAAAATAAAACTGGCTCAAGAAATAGAGATGGAGAAATGAGCATTCCATCATCTTTTATATCAATCCTACTACTTTTAGTCAAATAGCTTTAGAGGAAGTTAATTATAAAATTCACCTCAGTTTGAGGGTTTCAAGACTTATAAATTCACCGCAGAGCAGCTAAGACAGAGTGGACATATATTAATTTTATGGATTCTAACACTTTAACCATGAACAATCTGATCTAACATCCTCCATATTTCATTGACATCAGAACCAAGGCCAACTATTCAGAGAGATGAGAATTTTTGGTCGTTGAGCAATCATCAAGTAATAAAACAAGCTAATAATCTATCCCAGGTGAGACAGTACCTTGCTGGGTATCTCCAATTCACTGTGCAAGATTGCCAATTGACCATTTTTTGCCACCACACCCTAATTAAAGAGGTGATTGACAGAAACAAGCAAAATTTGGAAGCATGGCGGAGCTTGAATAGTCTGCTTGAAACCAGTTTCCAAGGAAATTGTCAGGCAATTAACAACAAACACTTTATATGCAAATTTTGCAATAAGTGGATGAATTTATTGCCATTTTACTCTGGAATGTGCTGACCAAAGGATATCAAGCAATGAGTAACTGTGGGGTCACCAAAGAATTGATTTAAGGAATGACTTAATTTAAAAAGGAGGTTGATGTAAATATATCACACCATGTGACATTACTTGACAGGATGAGGCATTCAATCAATTTGATCAATATACCCAACACAAACTGGAGTTGGCTGCACAACATTTAGGAAGTCACATCAAGATTACTAACCACCTACAGTTGGAGTTCTAACAGCTTAAAGATTGACAAGTAGCCATGCAGCAGAATATCAAAGTATTGAGAGGATCATTTAGGCGCTTCAACAAGAAAGTGGATAACTCCTTCAGTCAAACACTGAGTTATACATTAAGTCCTGAGTTTTATAACTTTGAGACCTCCCACAAAATTATAGTAGATAAACTGAAAACTAGTATGCATGAAGTGTGGAGAGATCTTATATAGCTATGACAATATAAACATAGTGCCTTTAAGAGCAGGAGAATCATAACGCTTGGGAACAACAAATTAAAGGTAATTTGCAAGATGATAAATGATAGTATCCTTAATCAAACTATGCCCCATGCTCAACTAGAGCTATTGGAGAAGAGCCCTTGGAAGAAGAGGCTTTCAAAAAAATGATACATTGACTACACGCTCAGTGCCTACCTTTTAATTTGATTTGCCTCTTTCTGTGGAGATGTCAGCTCACAAACTGAGTTAACCCCGAGATAATAACCCAGTACCTCAGGTTAGTATTGCACCAGTGACATTCAAAACAGGAGAGTTTCTATCCAGTGTTATAAAAATTTAATTCAGTTTATCTCTAAGTTTGACAAGCATGAAATTGTGCAGTCATATTTAAAATTATAAAATGACCATGCACAGAGCAGATGACCATTTAGAGCCACTACCATGATTAAATGTTTAAATGACCAGAGCCAAGATCTGATTATGTCTAATTACCTGATGAACATTGGACTTTTGCTGATATAGAAAGTGCAGTTCTATATGTGTTTAGGTTCATAAACAATTGTCCACTTTGAAGGCTGAATTCACGACAATCCAGGTTAAGAATGAAACAATTACTGAATTTGCTGACCAATTTTACCACAAGGCTCAGGTGCTGCGGGGTGCTAATGACATGGTGGACTTTGAAATAAAGATTGCATTACAGAATACAACTAAAATTTATCCTGAGCTGCACCATTTATTGCTTCCAGTGCATGTGAGCGATTTAGATACACTATCTATGATTATATACCTGTAGAAGTGTGAAGTTACATTTGTACTACCTAACATGCAGAAAAAATTTTGCTGGCCTCGCAAGTTGATAAAAATAATAAAGGAACTATGTAAAGCTTTTCTCCAAATTGAGTAATTCTGGAAATTTTTACAGACTAGTGAGATAACTTGTTAGATCTATAATCTAAGAGGCATTATATGGCCTCCTTCCCTAAGCGCTGCCCTGGGGTAAACCTTGGGACTTCTCAAGAAAAATTAAAAGTCATAAAAATTCTTTTCCAGGAGAAGTGGGACGTTCTAGTGCTGGTCATCATCCATTCCTGTACTAAATTTATGAAGGAGATGTGAGCTATCCTTAAAAAAACCAGAAGTCAATAAAAACTTTCCTGAGGTGTCAGCCATCACCAGAAGTCAGTGCAATGACATGAAATGCTAGGTACAAGAAGTTGTTTCTAAACTATACACTTAAAAAAACGCTGAACACAATTATTTTGGGGAGACTAAAGAAACTCAATCCTTACCTCCTCTAAAAGGATTTAAAAACACGCTCCTAATCAGGACCTTGAAAGCCTACTTTCATAATGTAAGAGAATATATCAAGACTATAATTAATCAAGTCAATATTCCTTTCATTTTTGAGATAAATAGGGATAAACACTACTTTTCTAATTGTACTTTAATAGTATTTTCAAATAAAATTTGGATTTAAGCCATTGTTGATGCAGTGCCCCTGTGAATGTAATTTCCAGTCAGTTTGCCAAAAGATTCAGAATATTTCCTGATGTGGCAAACATAAGTGATATGGAATGGCTGGGCCTACAAGAACTATTAGTGAGGGAGCGTATAGTGAGTTACCAATGAGGTTCAGTTCTCTGCAGGTTAGTTTCACTACTATAGTGCTTCCTAATGTCAACTACCAATTTCTTTTTGTTACTACTTTCTTAAGTTTATGGTTTCGTTTCAAACTATGAGAACACTTCTATTATCATATATCAACTATACTCTTTATTATTTGAGGGATGATAAGACTACTTTTCTTTCTACTAAGCGTCACTTTTTGAAAACTACAATACACGAGAAACTTAGCTACCCTAGAAAAAATAACAAATATAGAATATGGTAGTAAAACCTGCCAAGGATCCCTTCAACTCAGCGGAAAAGATCAGAACTCAACCTAAACCTTCAGCAACCCCCAGATTGTCAACGTCTGCGTCCACCAGGACCACCTACTCCCAGTTAGCAGCCACCAAGGCAAATGCTGCTATACTACATTATGATAACAGTGTGCTCATTTTAGACTATACATCTGATGCACCCAACTTACTCACCCTGCCTTACATAAAGAAAAAAGGTAAACAATATTCAGTTGAATGTCTCCTCCACCCAATCAGTAATGGCGGCAGAAATTAACATTATTACAGTAACCACACATTGGTGTAAGATGTTTCAACTATCTGCCAATCTATCAAATACTGACTATAAAAACCTGCATAATTAAATGTATATTCCAGGTCAAATGACCACATCAAACACATTAAAGAACCTATTTCTCACTTGAGCAAACCAAGGATTGAGATAAATAGTGAGACTTTTCCAGGAGGAAAACCCAATCGCTCAAGTGACTTACAAATTTCAATAATTAGTTTGATGTTAAGCCTGAAATAAATCACTTAAAGCTAATTGCTTCAAATAGTAATTTGACAATCTGAACACCACAACCTGAGGTCCTGTGGCAAGAATTTAAAGAAAACAGCTTAAAATCTAAGGAGAATCTGGTGCCTCAGAGCATGGTTCCAGCCCATACGGCACTGGGGGTTGACCCCAACAAGGAAAGATCCCAAAGGAGCCTGGCAACCACGTCCATGGCATCCCCCACATACTGCGCCAGTGATTTCAGCATTGACAAGAACAGGCATGCCAAAAATGCTGCTAGGGCCTGGAAAAAGAATTTATCACTTTCTCCACTTGATGTCAACCCTTGCAAAGACACTTTTTGGTGAAGATCAGGAAGAGTGTGCTAAAGATAAAGCTTAAAGAGCCCTCCCCTGCTCCACTCTGTCATGGAAATGGCAGAAGTTTAGACTGGCCTGCCAGTCAGAGTGCGTAAGCATCCAGAAAGCAAGCCAGAATTCCAGAGGCATTGCTGACCGTATGACTAGATATGGAGCCAGGAAATAGGATACCACAAAATGGTGGCGGAATGTCAGGGTTAGGAGTATCCCAACAGCAAACCACACCAAATAGATTATGGACCCAGGGGTTCTTCTAACAGGGGTGGAAACTACTGGTTTAGTTACTGCGAGATTCTTGGTTGTTAAGACCATTTCATTGGGGGTAAAAGAGAGGTGAATCTTCTCTTGTAGTTGGCGAACATAGGGCCATAAAATCCCTGTATATTGCTGCCAAAAGGTCATGAGAACTGGGTTGTAGAACTAAAAATTTTGGACTTGTCAAGCCCAATTGGTGATAGAGGGAATCATAGTAACCAAGAGAATTGGTAAGGCCCACCCAGAGTGCAGAGTGGTGGACCACCAGGCAAACACCATATGGAATGTGGTTGTTAGGAGGGAGATAAAAATCTGGGGTTTTTCAATAAAATTTTTATATGGGAAATAAAGTAAGAAAAATTGACCAACAATCTTCTCAGTGCCTTGCAACTTATTTTTAATAGTGGTCGAATGGTGAAAACGGTGTCAGGATCCATAAATTCAGCCTAACCGGCGAATTGGATGGTAGAGGGGGGTTTATTCTTTGGGAACCATCATCGCAAAATTTGGCAGTGAGCTGAGTCTCTGTCAGTTTGACCTCAAACATCTGGACCAGGGGTCAATTACATTTCAAATGGTTATCATGACAGCATTTGGATTGATGAGCGACAGGAATCCCCCAAGGCCATCCAATATAGGGATGGGACCATTTGGTTGGGAATGGGTTTGGGATGGCCAACCCGCCCACGCTCAGTTGATTAACCATTCATTTAGTTGATAGAGGCCCATCGGCACAAAGCCTGAATTACTATCAGAGGGGTTTAAGATCTCAGAAGTAGTGCCCAATATTTGTTCTGCTGATTTTGGAGTCAAATCAGAACTGTCAGGCGATCTGGCTGATGTTTCATTCTTCATGCTTTTACAACCATTTGAATTTTGGCCATCAGCCTGATTGCTGCCCGAATTGGATCTGACTGATTTCAGTTTAATAATCTTGGCACAGATTTCACTGATTCCCCACAACAGTTCTGCTGAGGTGAGTGAGGAAATTGGGGGTGGGATCCAAAGCGGACGAGCTGTCACCCATTGCTCATCAACTACATGGGCAAAATCACCTTGGGTGATGAGGGGTACTTCCATCCTCTTCGGTGTTTTCTTACTTGGGAATGGAAAGATAGCTCGATTGAGAGCTAAAGGACACTCCCCAAGACTTACATTACCCTTTCCTTTTCCCAAAGGGATAGCCCCCCACCAGGAAACTGCACCAGAGCCACGTTCTTATGCACTTTGGGAAACTTGATAGCCATAATCATCACGGCCTTCTGCGGTGGGTGGGGAGCCTCAGGGTGGGATGTGTGAAAGCATCAACCAGGTCCATACAATTCACGCAATCACACGCCTTGACCCAACTGTTTTCATAAGCTGGATATTCTTTCCAGGCCACAAGGTATTGGACTGATCATTGCGACTTCCGAGATGCCAGGATGGCCTCCACTTCAGCTTCTTCCTTGTTGTTGATGATGATTGGTTCTGGGTCCATGGGAGTCACACCCTTGAAGGGCGACAGCTGGGATACATGGAAAACTGGGTGCTGCTTCCAATGTGCGGGAAGCTTCAGGCGGAACGCCCCATTACCCAATACTTGCTCCACTAAGTGAGGACTCAAATGCTTACTGGAGAACTTGTGGGAAAGGGTTTGAATTTGCAAATGCCGGGTATCAAACATGATGTAAGAACCCACCGTAAAATTGTGACCTGGAAGGTGCTTACGGTCCCTGAATCACTTATAGTCATCAATTGCTTTGGTGAGGTGTTCCCATACCAAGGCTTGAGTTGAACAAATACGGGTAGCATGATCCACTGCAACTTGAACTTCAGGTTGCAAGCATACCCCAACTGAAAATGACGGGTTATAGCCCAGCGTTGCTTCATATGGTGAAAACCCCGTGGAGGCGTGGATCCTGTTATTGTATGCAAATTGAATGAGAGGCAAGTCACCGGACCAGGTGTCCTTTGCTGCTGTGGCATAGCACCGCAGGTATTGTTCAAGGACTTGATTAACCTGCTTGGTCTGACTGTCATACTGGGGGTGATACACCGTGGATTGACAGGGGGTTATCTTCAGGATTGAGAGGAGTTCATTTTTAAAAGCGTGCAGTAAACTGAGTACCCCAGTCACTAACAATTTCCTGGGGAAGACCAAACATCAAAAACACATGTCATACAAAAAGACGGGCAGTCTCTTCTGAAGTAATCTCAGAAGTGTAAGGGATAAAAAGGGTGAATTTTGTGAAGCGATCTACCACCACCAAAATCACTGAGAACCCATTAGAATAGGGGAGATTGATGATAAAATCTATGGATACCGAGGTCCACGGACCTTCCACCTGTTGTAAAGGGTGCAGGAGGCTGTTTCTTCTGGAACGATCTGACTTGGCCCTAGCACAAGTAACACAATCAGCGATCCAAGTTGGAACCTCTTTGGTCAGTCCTGCCCAATTAAAGGTACGCTTGACCAGATCGATGCATTTCTTGTTACTGGGGTGCCCAACTGTTGGAGGATCATGGTGTGCATGGAATACTTTCGGGCGAAGGGGAGAAACCCACACATGAGAATGGAAGTAAATGAGCCCCTCTTCTAAAGAATATAGGGAGTGTTTGGGGCTTGAATGAGTAAAGTGTTCAATCAATTCCACGCCCTCAGGGCAGGCATTTGACTGGCTAGCACCTGGGCCAATAATGGATCGTTGGGTGACAACATGGCAGAGGAAACAATGGAAGGAGCAATCGATAGGATTTGAGTAGCAGGGATCATGGTAACGAGATCCTCTTCCTCAGGATCTGAGGGGCAGTGAGCGGGACTACAGCTTAGGAAAGTGGGAAGGACATTTAGCGCAACCTTGACAAATTCATATTTGAAGTTGAAACTGCACAGGTCCCAATAGGTTCAGGCTTGCTGGTGTGCCAATTTTTGGGTTTTGCAAAAATACAAGAGAGCTTGGTGATCTGTGCGAACTGTTAACTCATGACAAGCACCTTGCAACAGGTACCACCAATGAGTTAATGCCCATGCAACAGTGGCCAGCTCCTTGTCATAGATGGCCCAAGTCTGCTCCGTAGTGGTGAATTTTTGGGAGAAATAAGCGACCAGATGTTCGAGACCATCGTGGTCCTGAAGCAGCACTGCACCCACAGCTACCGATGAAGCATTGCATGCAACAATATACAGTTTGGTGGGATCAGCATGTCTCAAAATGGGAGGAGACATGAACACTTCCATAATTGCTTTGAACGCCTGCTGGCATTTGGGGGTCCAACAAAAGGGTACGTTTTTCCCTGTGAGGGGGTGGAGCAGGGCGGCCAACTGGGAAAGTGCGGGGAAAATTTCTTATCATTGATATAAGCAATAGCGCAGGAAAACCGGAGATCCCCTAACGCATTGTCAATCATTTGTTGAAATGTAAGGGAGCATTTTTCAGCCCAAAGGGCATTACACGAAATTGGAAAATGCCTCGCCTCATTTGGATTGCGGTCAGCCATTCTTGTCCTTCCATTACTTGAATCTGATTGAAAGCATTCACCAGGTCAAGTTTCAAGAACACCCAGGATTTGGCAATTGCCTGACTGATTGTCTGCTCCAGGGGCAATGGGTAGGGGTCTGTAACTGTGATTTTGTTCAGGTGACTGTAATCTATGCAAGGGCAGAGCGATCCATCCAATTTTCTTGCAAAGATGATAGGGGAAGCGATGGGAGACGTTTCTTTAAACAACCAGCCTTTTTTTAACATATCGTCCAACCAGGTATTGAGTGCAACTTCTTCTTCCGCCATATGGGGATACAACAGGCAATTGATGTTCACCAATTCCACAGTTGTCCAAAATCCACAATTGTACCTAGTATGTTTTGGTAGATGGTCCGCCTTTTCCATGTCAAAAATTCTGCGATATGGCATTAAATTTTTGGGAAACATGGCCAGAATGCCCGCGGAAGTGACTAGGGTGGTGATAGAGCCAGTTCCTTGGATTTTCTCGAGGGTGTTGATCAGAGGGAACTCTCCTTCTGAATCATCATTGGCAAATGACAATGTATTTGATTCCAAATGAATCCTTACATGTTGTCAGCGCCACCATCCCACCCCCAAGATCACCGGAAATACCAGGTTTGGCATGGCTGAAAAACAATCGCAGAAGTTATATTGGTGAATTAAAAAGTATATCAGTCAGCGAACAACATATGAAGACTGATAAGCAGAGGAGGCCACCATTATTGCGGAGCCCACATCCATATCCAGTTTTAGTTGTTGTGCCAACTCTACATTCATGAAGGCCATTGTTAAGAAATCTTATTATAAAATTCCTTTTCTGATATGAGGAAACATGGCGAGGCAAAGCTTTGATAGTAGTTGCGGTGACGCCTATTTGATCTATTGATCTTTGAGTGGTAGACCAAACCACGTGGTGAGCGGAAACTGAATCCAAAATCGCTCTAAAGACTGCCTGAAGCATGTCAATAGATAGTTCCAATGTGGGAGCCAGCTCACAAAAGGTAGAGATCAAAGAAGCCAAACTGGGGGCTTCAGCCATGGCAAAAAGCAGTTTAAATAAATGGTATGATTGAACCAAAAGGGGGTTCAAGGCGGCTGATACAACAGCCATCAGGGAGGCAGGGTCTCCTTTTTGTGTGGAAGAACGCAAAAGACTTTTCACCCAGCGACGAGCCTCCCGTTCATGGCATCTAACAATGCGAGACCTTGTTGGGCCTCAGATATCACAGAAGCATTATTGAGTGCGATTGTTGAGCGCATTTGTACTTTGGTGATTGCGTCCAGAACCTGATTGGCGATTTCTTGGGAAGGGATACTCGATATTTTCCCCAGTATGGAGGAAATAGGAGGAGATGCGACTTCACCTCTTGGGTAGCTTGAAGGAGTTTTCCCAGAATAGAGCGGATGCTTCTCCCAAAGTCAGAGAGTGACCACACAAGCAACAAACAGCATACAACTGATTGCACGTTCATCTGGTAGAGAGTAACCACTGCGGCGCCAAATTCAAAAATCAAGGCGGAAGTGGCTGGAAGTAATGGTTGTCAATTATGTCATGGAAATGGCAGAATAAGTTTAGACCGGCCTGCCAGTCAGAGTGCGTAAGCATCCAGAAAGCAAGCCAGAATTCCAGAGGCATTGCTGACCGTATGACTAGATATGGAGCCAGGAAATAGGATACCACAAAATGGTGGCAGTATGTCAGGGTTAGGAGTATCCCAACAGTAAACCACACCAAATAGATTTTGGACCCGGGGGTTCTGCTAACAGGGGTGGAAACTACTGGTTTAGTTACTGCGAGATTCTTGGTTGTTAAGACCATTTCATTGGGGGTAAAAGAGAGAGGAAATCTTCTCTTGTAGTTGGTGAACATAGGGCCATAAAATCCCTGTATATTGCTGCCAAAAGGTCATGAGAACTGCGTTGTAGAACTAAAAATTTTGGACTTGTCAAGCCCAATTGGTGATAGAGGGAATTATAGTAACCAAGAGAATTGGTAAGGCCCACCCAGAGTGTGAAGTGGTGGACCACCAGGCAAACACCATATGGAATGTGGTTGAAAGGAGGGAGATAAAAATCTGGGGTTTTTCAATAAAATTTTTATATGGAAAATAAAGTAAGAAAAATTGACCAACAATCTTTTCAGTGCCTTGCAACTTATTTTAATAGTGGTCGATTGGTGAAAAAGGTGTCAGGATCCATAAATTCAGCCTAACCAGCGAATTGGATGGTAGAGGGGGTTTATTCTTTGAGAACCATCATCGCAAAATTTGGCAGTGAGCTGAGTCTCTGTCAGTTTGACCTCAAACATCTGGACCAGGGGTCAATTACAATTCCAATGGTTAGCATGACAGCATTTGGATCGACGAGTGACAGGAATCCCCCAAGGCCATCCAATATAGGGATGGGACCATTTGGTTGGGAATGGGTTTGGGATGGCCAACCCGCCCACACTCAGTCAATTAACCATTCATTCAGTTGATAGAGGCCCATCAGGCGCAAAGCCTGAATTACTATCAGAGGGGTTTAAACTCTCAGCAATAGTGCCCAATATTTGTTCTTCTGATTTTGGGGTCTAATCAGAACTTTCAGGTGATCTGGATGATGTTTCATTCTTCATGCTTTTACAACCATTTGAATTTTGGCCATCATCCTGATTGCTGCCCGAAATGGATCTGGCTGATTTTAGTTCAATAATCTTGGCACAGATTTCACTGATTCCCCACAACAGTTCTGCTGAGGTGAGTGAGGAAATTGGAGGTGGGATCCAAAGCGGACGAGCTGTCACCCATCGCTCATCAACTACATGGGCGAAATCACCTTGGGTGATGAGGGGTACTGCCATCCTCTTCGGTGTTTTCTTGGGAATGGAAAAATAGCTCGATTGAGAGCCAAAGGACACTCCTTGAGACTTACACACTCTGGAACATTCAGTTTGGCATATTATGGTCTCAACCCAATTATTTTCACTCCCAGGACTAATTTAGCTACTTTGGGTCAATAGCTAAGGCCTTCCCTGTCAACATCGCCATCAGAAAAATGGTGGAAGGCTAGTTTATCAATGCGGGTTTTATAACCTCAGTGGGTGCAGTAAGCGCTGTGACACCAACATTACCATCCCATATGGATCCCTATGCATCTCCAAATTAGGTCAAATCTAAATAAGTTCTCCTGAGTGACCTTCTTAAATTTACTGAAAACGGTCAACCTGGAGTTATTGAAGATTTCTCATTTTTAAGGGTTTATGAAATTTAGCTCAGTCAAATCAGAGGACTTCTGAATGCCAATGTACAATTATTTGACTGAACAAGCTCATTTCATCAGAGCATCCTATATCACGAAACCCACAGTAGCATGGAACATGGAAATCATAATACATGTTGCTTTCATCGGATTTTCCCTGAGATTCTCTTCATTATCCTGATCAAGCATAGCCAAATTTCTTGTGGTGCAACTAAATGGGTCATCTTTACAACAGCTGCACCATGAGAAAACAATCCTTGTCTACCAACAACCAGCAACACAATGTGGGCCAGAAGAGGTCTCATACAGTGGCAGCAGCGATTCCTCACTAACCCATTGGGCTCCAGTAGAGGAGCTATCTTCAACCGCCCTCCATAAAGCGGTAAAAAATGTGCAGCTGACCATTAAAACAATATCTTCTTGGATCTGTAGCACCTTTACTAGTAGGGACCCCCACCATTCTAATTCCCCCATTATCAGCACAAACCTAGTGCAAGCCCTATACCCCTCACCAGTTAAACTGAATACTGGCCCAATGGACACACCCATGGAAGATTTCCCTTAATCAACTTAGATGGAGCTACCCGCAACTCCCAGGAAACAAATTCCCACCTCACTGACAGAAGATTACTGGAGCACCCCGCTTGAGGAATAACTACCAACTCAGTGTGCCCTCAATGACTTCTCAGATTGCACCTCTGACCTCCTTCTTGGTGATGGAAATGGTGGATATGGACTTAGAAAGGTCAGATGAAGGCCAAATGAAGGGACCCAGGGAGCACCTGATAAGTACTTATCAGCAAAATAATGGGGTGACATAATTAATTGGCTCGCTATATCCTCAACCCCACCAATAATGAACCCCATCCACCATCACCACTTTGCTCAGATGCCGCCAAGAGTCAAGCTCAGAGACTTAAAGCAAGCTGCCTCAAAGATTCATATAGAAGCGCTGGTAGCCCCTCAGTATATGGAGGGGACAGCCTATGAGGTCCTATGGGGGAACTTAAACCCTGCAGTCCTTTAATGCCAAAGGACTTCAGGATTACAAGCCAATAAGCCTGCCTACTCTGAACCCTTATCTCAACTCATGTGGATCGCAGCCATCCAAAAGCCCCACAACTCCCCTCAGAAATATAAACATGGAAACAAAAATTTAGAAGTAAATCCCGTTGGGCAAACTATGCATCCTTTGTTATCCTGAACCCCCGGGTGAACACCCATTAAACTTTGAAGCACTTAGATAACTTCCTAATTTTGGCCAAGTTGTCTGCCCCAATTTCTACTTCTTTGCTGTGAGAATTCACCTGCTAGAAGAAGGACATGAGAAGGACCAGAAACTGAAAGAACTCGCATGCCTCCAGGTCCCCTACAACATGGTGCTGATGGATAATTTTAACACCACGCTGAGTTGCATCTGGGACACCATCCCCCTCCAGGCAGGATTGGCAAGGTACCACATGACTCTAAGTCTTCCTCCAGATCAGCATATTTACTGATGCCCTCCTACCTCCGCATCTGACCTTGGCCGCTTGACTCAGAACTATTACAAAGAGTGAAATTTCAGGTCTGCATCACAAATTGACATGCCCTAATTGGCCTCAGGCTGGTCAGTTGAGTCTCCACTCCCATGACATGCAATAGCACCACCAGGGGACATAGATCGCTCATGGTAGTCTTTACAACCACCCTCAGACCATCGTGCCATTTTTGGTCTAGGATTTCTATGGCGACCCTTAACAACCCCAGCGCATGCAAAGAAACTGATAGCGGCCATCCACAAGCTGATAACCATTACATCACCCCATTTGCGCACCCCAAAATAACTGGGCAAAGACAAAGTCAAGGGTTTTGAGAGTTGAAAAACGCTCAAGATCCCAGATAACCATGAATTGCACCAAGGTCAGATGAGCCAAATCTAGAATTAAGCATATGGAATGAAACTGCCAGCCTACACCTTTTCTTCAATGGTTGGAAGCGTGGGAAGATGCCCAGAAGGCGTACTGCTTTAAACTCACTACTCATGAAGAATGGGTGGTGAATTTTATAATCTCAAATTACTACACACATTGGAAACTCTCCACCCACTTCTTCTACAAGAAAAAAGGCCCTAGTGAAAGCTCAGGCCATTACAACCTTGAAGATGGGAAGCACGTTAATTATGAGAAAGAAAAAAATCCTCACTGAAATTATTTATTCTACTCAATTTGGTTCCAAGCATCCAGAGTGAACCTGGTTGATAATCACGAGTTCATCAAATGGTCTCCAGTACCACCAGATGACCTCTTATAAGATTAAGATTATAAACTCCTCATGCCGCTCACACTGCATGAAATAATGAAAATTATTCTTGACGCCCCATGCCTAGAAGCCCCTGGCTTGGATAATATCCTGATTGAGGTATACCTAGTGGACCCTGTTGCAGTCATGAAGGCCTCCAGCCCATTTTTCTTGACCCTTATGGTGGAAAGGGGAAGTGTTGTCAAACTCAAGGAGCTCAATTATGCCCCTCATACATAAGAAAGTAGACCAAGAAGACAATTAAAAGTGGTTTCCAATTTTATTCCTAAACACTTACCATAAATAATTATCAAACTCCTAGAAAACCACATGACAAAGGGGCGACGCCCTGCTTCAACCCAGCTCAGCATGGGTTCATCCTAACGAGATTGCTATAGAACAACTACAACAAGCTTCTTGTGACCCTGTTCACCAACTCTCCCCAAACTGTAAGTCTGTGGGAGCGCCCCCTCCGCTTGGACGGGGTGGCGTTCCCTTTTCCATCCAAAAAGGGTCTGAGAAGGCCAGCTTTCCCTCTCATCTCCCAGGAGGCCTCGCCCATGTGGTAGACGAGCAGTGGGTAACATCTTACACTTTGTTGAACCCGCCACCCATCCTAGCATTAACATCAGCCAAATTGGTTTAGTGAATCAAGAGGAATTTGTGCCAAGCTATTGGAGAGTTAGAATCTATATGGGTAAAGGTTTGAACGAAGTCAATGGTAACAAGCCTTTGGCATCAAGGCCTGAGAACCCCAAACCCTTGGCAACAAAGCCTGACGGGCGCATACCTTTGTCAAATAAAGCGTTTAGTGTCAAATCTTTGGCAAAGCTCGCCAATGGCATTAGTCCATTGGGAAATGTTGCTGCCTGTTTGAAACCCTCCTCAAAAGCATCAAAACCTTTGTACAACATACCTTGCTTGATCAAACGGATGCTGGAGCAACAGGGTGTGGCGGGTTGGGCACCCCAAACCCGTTCCTGATCATTTGGGAATGCCCATATGTGGGATGGCCTTGGGGAGGTTCCTGCTGCCCATTGGGTGCAACGCCATTGCTCTAATTGTCAGAACCGTAGAAAAACACAAAGGGGTGTTCATGGACAAACCAAAGATGACCTGGCTTGCTGCCAATATCTTCAAAGTCAGTTCCAAATGAGTTTGTTTCCTCCTCTCTTGAAGTTAACTGGGTTAGGTCAAATATCAGGGGCCATAATCTCATGCTTTCTTGAGCTATTCCCAATTGATCATCAATTTAAGAAGTTGTAACACATTGAGAAAATTGACAGTCAATTCTCTTATTTAAAAATTTATTTAAAGATTTTCCTATGCTCTCATTTAATTAAGATCGATAAAATTTTTTCCTTGCAAACCCCCACAACATATTTAACGTGGCCTCATGGGCCTCATATTGACTGGGAGATCCCAATCATGGTAGTAATTTTTGTTCCTAACATAGTCAATTGGGCCTAACATGTTAAAACTTTGTGGAACTCTCCCTGATTGTGGAGGCCATCCACTAGCAGGATTTCAGTATTTTGTGGGGCCAACTATCCCTACTCCAGGTGAGGATCTTCCCCTTTGTCAAAGTTGTAATACCCAATTATCCTATGATAAAGCACCAAACTACCAAAACTGATCTCACAACTCCCTATGACCAGGCTTGTTGGTCCTGTAGCTACAACTGCCTGGTTTCTCTCTTAGTTGCTTTTTAAACTTGTGACACGTCAGCATTCAATCATTACCTATCTCCCTGCACACTTTAACTTCGTTCATGTGACAATGCCCCTGACATTCTGGCTCTCCTTTTAGATGCTTATGCATCCCAGCTGGCAGGCCAGTCTAAACTTTATCTGCCGTTTCCCTGACACAAATACACAGTTTTGTGGCGCTCCTCAATATGGAAAAGGATTTTGATTAAGTAAATTGGCATTACTTTGACGTCTCCCTAATCTGCCTCTACATACTACCACAGGCTAGAAGGTGGATTTAAACACTCACGACCAGCTACACCAATGTTATAGCCCTAAAGAGCTTTACAGCGGCAGTTATGGTGAACAAGGTCTCCACCAAGGGGACCTTTATATTCCAATATTATTTTATATAACACCTTTGACCACCTCCTGGACCTTCTCCATAAACAACTCGTGGGTATTCAAGTGCATGTAAGCCCTCAGCTGCGCCATAGCCTTCATTGATAATATAGTAGTGGCAGTCAGATGAAAAATCTACCTTGATCTGACCAATGTCGCCTTAAATTGCTGTTCCAGGTGTTCAATTTGATAGTCAATACATAAAAAATCACTATAATACAATCAATGAACCATCCTTTCCTCTCTCTTTTTGTCTAGAGACCACATGCATCACCTTCCATCACCTAGGGGTCCTCTCCACTCCTTAAGGGGTCGCAATCAAGGATAACGTGCTTCAAATGCTGAAAGTAATTAATTTCTATAAAGATAGCTGGAACCGCTGGTGTATCACCCCCAGGGATGAGCCCTGATGGTGTACGTTTTTCTTCTAATAAAAGGTATGGGTTTTCTCCAACGTCTGCCCCTTATTGGACAGTTTCTACTTAGGACTGAACGTGATACTCCCTTGCTGGATATGGAGATCCAACCACCCAGACACCGTTCTGTCAATTATTTCCCAACCCGCTTAGAAGGTGATTTGGAACGTTTCAGAGGTGATGACCCACGCCACCTTGATAATCACTGGGTTTCTCAAGACCATCATCTGCTGGGATGTGACCACAATGCCGCAGTGGGCTCTATACCAGCTGCAGTCATTAACTTCCTCCCTAGGTCTCTCTCAAGCTATGCCAACGGCTATCAAATTATGGATAAAAAACCACCCAGGACACCGCCTCAAACTGTACTGGAGCTCAAACTGAAATAATGCATTCCTGAACCACAAGCAAGTAGGTGCACAAGTTTACCACGCCTTTCTGTACAAAAGAAGTGGCCCTGCTCCATCTCCCTCTGCAACACTCTAGTCCACAATGTGAGGATTTTCACTCCCACCTCAACTAATTGGACAGACCACCAATATGTTCTACTTCCTTGAACTTCTGTTTCCCAGCATCAAATACAATCTCAAATTGCACTTATGGGATGTTACCCCCAGTCCTTTAAGTGAAAATGTCAAACATGCTGTGTCAAGTTCTTCACTGATCATACAGGATAGGGGATCGCACTGGCCTCACTTTACAGCATAAGAGCTGCCCAAGGTGCATCAAGCTGATCAAAACACACTTGCACCAATTCTTTACCTGCCCCCACATCGCCCCTTTTAGACAAGGTTTTGAGAACTCATCAGAGTGGAACCCTAGCTTGTGCACCTGGTATAAGATATTATGTTTGTGCGCTTTCTCCATCACTGCTACTCATCCCTCCAAATCCTGAAATTTAAAGATTCAACATAGATGATTTATATTTTATACCTCTGTGCTGATTTTGACTCTCTGCTGTGAACATTGCTCCACATGTAAACCCATTTTCAGCTGCACTTCAAGATGGCCCTGAAATTTCTGCCAAATTGCAGCTGCCAGAAAATCCAATTGATCTGATGCCCAGCTATTTAGAATTTTCTCGTTCTATTTACAGATCCTTCCACCCATCCCTTTCCCCACCTCAAGCTATTAGGAGCTCAGGCATAAATATATTTTATATTCGATGAAACCCTCCTAGGTTGGAACCACTTGGTACTTAAATAGGAATAATCAGAATCCTTTAACTCATAGGAATAACTTCGTCAGTATGCTTTATAATGATGGTTTAGTCCCCATAAATTGCCAACTATTGTGCCATAGAAGTTCTCCCCTACCTTCTTTCATCCCTAAGAATTTAGGCATCCAACTTAAATCTCTAACGACCTTATTTTTATACCCTAGAGAACAGTGGGTGGTTCAATTAGACTAATATAGAGTTACCCAAGGATAGGTAGGAGAAATTTAATCCCCTTGGCAACAGGCAAGGACTAAACCTTTCTCTGCTCTGCTTTTGAGATAAATTCTTCAGAAAAACCAGAAGATCTGTGTATAAATTGCCAATATAACTGCCTCCAAAATTTTTGTTAACGGGGAAAATTTACATCATTAGACCTTATTCTGCCAGAAGAAATTTGGGAAGTATATAAGTTTAAAATTTGACAGAGTTTGGCTTACCTGAACTGCGCCTAAAAAATTGTGCAGAAATCTCTTGAGAACAACTTAATGGACTAACTGAGGGTCATAAAGATCAACTATTGGCACTCATACATAAAATACGCTCAAAAATTTGTAATGGTTGACTATACCTTAGATGCACTGTGGGGATCCGCATCATGTTGATACTGGGGATTTACGACCTATTCAATTGAATCTGATACATAGAAGTATTACTAGCAAAAAAGAGGTCTAAAAGAATATGACAAGCTTATATGTCAGGGAATGGTTGTCACCTCGCACAGCCCATGTGCCAGTATGGCGCTTATTGTTAAAAAAGGATGGCTCTGTTAGATTCTTTATTGATTACCACGCTTAAATAAAATTACTAAAAAAGATTTTTATTATTTATAAAATAGATGATGCCTTGGATTAGCTAGTAGGAACCAAATATTTTATCACTTTAGATCTCATTAGAGGATACTGTCAGATCAACCTGCCTCTTAAAGACCATAAGAGTGTGCGATTATCACTACTTAAGGGTTGTCCAATCAACTTAGATGCCCCAGTGACTGTGCAACACGCCAGCTACCTTCCAGCAGATGATGGATACTATCATGTAAACTGAAGATGGTTTGTGCTTTGATATATTTTGATGCTATAATAGTGTTCTAAAAACGTTTAAACAACATCAAACACTCTTGGAAGAGGTATTATGGAGGATGGTCTAAGCTCAGTAAAATGAGCCTAGAAAGCGTCAGATTTTCAAGTCCCATGGAATATCTGGGGCACATCATTGATACTTGAGGAATGTGGCTACAACCCAAAAAGCTCAAGGCCATCAACCACATGAGAGAAACTAAAAGTAAGTGAGATATCTAAGTATTTCTCAGAATGGTTGGATATTACCACTATTTTATAACAGGAATTGCACAACTTACTGATCCTTTAATCCATCTTCTTTAAGAGGAATTGATAATAATGGTCACAAGGATGCAAGGACACCTTCTACTATCTGCAGAACTCCTT
Source organism: Massospora cicadina (assembly GCA_022478985.1). Lineage (NCBI taxonomy): Eukaryota > Fungi > Entomophthoromycota > Entomophthoromycetes > Entomophthorales > Entomophthoraceae > Massospora > Massospora cicadina. Next base: position 198,954 of record JAKSZP010018404.1, on the reverse strand, counting down.
GACTGAATCCCCATTCTGAGGTATCCTAACTTTTATCAACTTTTTATAGTTCAGTCCTATGCATCTCTCATAACTATAGGAGTGGTACTCACTTAGATAGGGTTTGATGTGGAGGAGCATCTGATAGCCTTCTGAAGTCATGCCTTAGTCAGGCATGCATGCATTTATATAGTAACTAAGTGAGAACTCTTGGCTTTCATATACACTTGTAAACAAGTTTAAGTCTAAATACATGAGACCAAATTCAAAATTGTCACTACCCATGCTTTCTTGCAGAGGTTATACAATCCCAAGGAATTTAAGGTCAGTTAACACGATGGGCCTTGAAATTAAAGGCCTACAACTACAAGATAATCCATTGCTCAGAATACCCATCAGAACGCTAATGAACTCTTGTGACTGCATGTCATCAAAGAACTCACTCTCTTTGTAGATCAACTCTTTAAAATGTGAAAGAAAAAATTATACTGACAAAAATCTTGTCACTCACCGCACCTTGGATTGGCTCATGAAGAACACTGAAATCTGAGATGGACAATTATACAAGTTTGCGGGAATGACCAGAGACTATAACCACTAGCTAAACTTGTTTTGAGACAATCGTGAAATCTCATTGCACCATAGACATGGAGCTTGTTGAAGATTTTAAATTTAGTTCCTCAAGGGTATTTTTGGGAGTCTTAAGGTTTGCATTAAAGTTGTGTTAATGAGATTACACAAATGTCAAGCCAACTAGCATTATAAGCCCATGACTACGTACTGGTTGTTCAATCCTTATTGGGTCAGGCGCAAAGTATTCATCATTGTTCTAAAACCTTTCCCAACTCGTTTTCTTAACTTTAAATATATCATAGTAGCAATCGATAATCTCATTCAGTGGGTTGATGCTCAGTCCTCATGGATCTTGGTATGATATCAACTGCAAAGTTTATAATGGAGCAAATGATACACTGGCATGTTTGTCCATAAGTTATCCTCACATAAAATGTCATTAATTTCACATCTTATGTTGTTCCCAAGCTAAATGAGTTAATGGAAATTTGTGGATAGCAACTTACTATCCCTTAGCATCCTAAGGCCAACAGAATGGTGGAACATTACAATTGTATCTTAGTACAAACTCTTTGGAAGTTCAAAATTTTTTTCTCAATGGTCCATCTATGTAAACTAAATTGTTTTCAAATACAATACTCTTTACTATGATTTGAGATATTCACCTTTCCAGCTTTATAATTGACAACCTGCTCTAATACCTTTTTTACTCTCTATCATTACCAATTAGGATGAGATTTGGCTATCTGATACTTTGACTGACTTTTATGTTCCCTAATTAAGAGCAGACTAAGGCACAAAGAGCACCCCTGACCCAAAAGATCATTCATAAGGAGAAAAGGAATTATATTGGCTCACCATAACAAACTTTGCAGTCAACAATTGGGTCACTTACTGCAATAATTATGGATCTTGTATGATTGAATAAGTTGGCTACCAGTGGAAAGGACCTTAAGTTGTACTTGACCAAGACCTTGTCAAAAGCTACACTATTTAAAGCTTGATTGTTGTAAATATAGTTAATCATGTCCATTCCACGTTTCTCTGACCCTAATGCAAACCTGATGACCCTTGCATCAAAGTTTTAGTGGTAAATTAAGTCAGGGGTAAGAGATGTTGGATAGTCGTTGAATTGATTCATATTTTAAAATTAGAGTCATAATACAATCTTTTCTTTACTATTAGATTTTACCCTAAAATGATTATTGTAGTTGATCCCAAGACTTCCCATTTAATACTTACCCTCACAAATCAATTATCTTTAACAATTGCATTGTAAAATAGTCGTTGTTACTATCATAAGAGCACTACTGCATCTTAATGAAGTAATTTATTATGAATATTATCAGTTTATTTTAAATTAAGGATTACTTTAATTGTAAAAATTTCTCATTTATTTGTGTAGATCTTTAGCGTGGTCCATCTATACTAAAGGATCAAGAAATTTACCACATATTAATGCTATATTGTAGAGCTAGAGGTGGACTGGCTAACCATAACCTGTGAAAGTAGCAAGTAAAGGGACCAATTGCTAAAGTATAAAAGTACACTATCACCTAATAGTGAAGTGTTATACCACATAATTTCAAGTTTTATTCTTTGTTTCACTTATTCTTTTGGTTAAGTGAATAAAGTATCTAGTAACCAATCTTGGATAACAACAAAGCAGAAATATCAGTACCTAATTTAGGATTTGTTCAAGAAATTTGTAAAGTGGCTACCTTAATTGTTATTAACGCCATGGCATAGTTTGGTCAAGATTCCGTTGTATCTTGTTCAGGAGCAAAGTGCCAATTCTATAAAAGAAGGAAAAATCGATCTAAGATAATATTGTTGATAGGAAAAATAATAGCTGCAACAACAACTATGGTACAAAAGGTAGCAAATAAAGAGTCTCTTGAATGAGGATTGCTTACATCCTCATACAAAATAAAATCAATTGTAGTGTCTAATTTATGTATTCCACAACCCCCAATAAGAAAATCAGATGGCATAGGTAAGTAAGAAAATGATGAGGCGCTGACTTGCGCTAAGCTAAGGAGGGACACGGCTTGATTTTCAGGTTTTTAAAGATGTGCTTAAAAAATTGTGTGATGAATTATGGGCCCCTTATTCAAGGGTAACTTTTTTGGAAGACTATGTCAAGATAGTACTATCTTAGAAATTTAATATTCTATCCTTTGTACTTTTCTTTCTCATTGCAATCACTTTTGCAACCTATTCAATTCAAGTCTGAATCTAGTTTGATAATTTCACAGAGGAGATTAGTCTGCGCCCATGTCAGGGAGCAGTTGGGCAAGTAAGGTAAGAGGAGCAGGTGGAAGGCCCGCGGCCTCCAACATTCATAAACGCCCCAGAGAAACTGGCGTGATAGACAAAAATTTTAAAAAACCAGCAGTCACTATTTTCCCAGAAATCCTCGCATGGCAAGCATGATGCAACCAGTACATCAACACGCTGCACTCCCAGCCACTTTTGCCGGTGGAATATGGAGTCCACGTGTTTCTGGACATCCAACAAATGGCTTTATGGGAAAGATTTTGTGAAGATGTGCACACCTTTTTCCTGACCGCAGTGTATGTTGTACCTCACTCCTTGTCACATGGTTGGCTGGACCTAGGTTTTGAAAACAAAGAGGCAGCAGACAAGGCTGCTGTGGTGCGCGTAGTGGTCAACCTCCCAGAAGGGCAATGGGTCATTGAAACCAAATGCACCAAATGGAGTAAATCAAACCAAATTTTCCTCATGTTTGACTTTTTGCCTACTACGGTAAAACGTGACATTTTGGAACAACACCTGAAAGAGAATCTCACTGTATATGGCGAAGTACAATCTTTCAAAATGCAATGCTTCACGCTGATGCCACACCTGTGCACCGGCAAAGCCATCACAGTTCTGACCCCAACTGAGGAGATTGCGAAGGACCTAACCCATATCCTTATTTCCACTTTTAATAATATTGAAGGGCATACCACCCACCCATTCCAGGTGACCGTGGACAGCGCACCTCCATCTGCACCCACTGTGATGCGTTCAGCCATAAGGCGCACGTATGCCCCACCAAGGAGGGCGTCACAATCCAAGGAGCACCCCTTGGTGGCCACAGCCAGTGGAGAGGCGCACTACAAACCAACTGTAAGCACCAAAGAGGCTTTCCCATGGGGAGCACAAGGATGCTACCTACTGGTAAGGCCCATCTCCCTTCAAGAGTGGAAGAAGGCCAAGCAGGCCCGCAGGGCTGCGGCCAAAGCCACCACCGCTATCCTACACTCCCAACGCCAGGAGGACATTAAACCTTCGCGGTGGAAGCAAACTTGGGAATCCATTAACCAATTAGATTGGGAAGCCCATGCCAATTGGGCCACTCAATCCGAGGATCTGATGGGGGACTTGATCTCACCAAATCGTTGCACCTAAGCTCCAGTTAAAACTGACTTGGGGCCCATCCCAACTGAAATTTTTTTTGACCCACTCAATGGTACACTGAACTCATCCGCACCTCAAAAAATTTGTCCGACATCGGGGAAACAAAAAGTGAAGGCTAAAGCCAATGCAACTCTTTCTGCAAAATTAACAAATATCCTGATAGCATTGCTGCTAACACCCATGCTGCTGTGAAGGCCCGTGGGGATCTAGAGGAGGCTAGTGGGCCCAGGTGCCCACCCCCTCGCACCTAAGGTGTGATGGGGGAAACCTTCACTTTAGGGATGTTGAATATCGCCTGACTCAAGGCCTACCCATCCCGGGCTAGGAAACTGAGTTTTTTACAACAAAATTTACCCATGGATATCCTGGCCATCCAGAAATCCCACTGTCCACGAGGTTCTGAGAAGCTTAGAAAACAATGCTCCTCCCATCCCTATCCTTTTTGGTCAGAGCACTGTGGGGTGCTAATTCAGAAAAATAATTTTTTATAAATAAATATCATCAGAAACCTTCCTCAATGGCTGAGTCCTCGTTGTCACTTTCTCATGGGCTGACATGGTACACGCTATTGTCAACAACTATGCCCCAAATGGTGCATGAGAGCATCAGGAATTTTTCTCATTGGTCAAATCCCGCCCGCTACCCCCAGACCCTTTCGTAGTTGGTGACATGAACTGCAGGCTAAACACTCCAACAGACTGGTGGCCTTCCTTCTCCCACGCCCCCCAGGGCCACGTTGAACTTTGCGTTCTAAAGGCCACCCTTGGGTTAATGGATGTGCAACCGCGGCAAGCCCTGCTGCTTGAGAACATGATGCGCCCCCACATCCACAACGGCCAATTAAGGTCCATGTCCCACATTGACCTTATCCTTACGCCGGCGAAATTCCAACTCCACATATCCCACTTTAAAACAACAAAATTGGAATTCTCTGACCATCGACTAGTCTCAATAACCTACCATTTACCTGTCACAGCTTCTAAGGCCCCACAATGGAGCAAAATCCGCCCCTCTGAGATCACATCACCAGGATTTTCCACATGGGTGGAATCAGCAACTTTGGCAAAAGAGTTTGTTGCACCATTTCGCGCAGACCCCAATTTTCACATGGGCAACTTTCAAAGATGATACACTCCGCTATTCTCACTACCTCTCCTCCAGACGCTCATGAGCCACATCGGCTGTCATTTTGTGCGCTCTGGCAGAGTTGGCACACCTTGAGTCCAATATCCCAGCTACAGGATACAGCTCTGCATGGGGCTGGAAGTGGGTGGAGGCAGCTGCCCACCTCAATGCACTTGAAAGGCAACACAAACACTGGGTTTGTGTTCAGTACAGGGCCAGATGCATCATAAAAGGCGACAAGTGAACCGCAAATTTTTTAAAAAAAATTTCACACCACGCCAGAGCGTGGCCTGCACACAGGTGAGAAGATCGGATGATTCCATTGCAGATACACCAGCTGAAGTGGCAATTAAAACACAAAAGTATTACTCTGAGTTGTACCAATCCAATCCAATTCAGCCAGCCAAAGTGGCAGAATTTCTCAACTGAGCCCACATCCGCACCATTTTATGATACCCAGAAATAATGAATTTAATTACTCCAAACGAATTATGGACAGCCATTTGCGGTGCACCAAACCAAAAATGCCTAGGCCCATATGGCATTCCATATGAATTCTACAAAAAGTACTTCAAATATATATCCCCACTACTGCTGGCCTCACTTAACCAGAGCCTTTTGGAAACGCGCCTCCTGCTAGGAGTACAAGAGGCCTTCACCATCACACTCTTCAAGAAAGGGGACAAGCTAGACTTAGCCAACTGGCGCCCCATTTCTCTAACAAACACAGACACCAAAATTTTAACAAATTTATGGCTAACCAATTAGGGACTGCAGCATCTCCCACCATCTCCCCAGAACAATTTGGTTTCATACCCAGAAGGTCGATTTGGGACAACGTGCACACTGTGGCCAACGCGTGCCAGTCCACAGCCTCTGGGGCACTTACATTCTTGGACCAATAGAAGGCCTATGATAGAGTAAACTGGGAATACCTCAGGGCCTGCCTCCATCAATTCCGCTTACCCCCTTGCTTCATCAACTGGGTGATGCTGCTCACGGAATCTGCAACAATTGCTGTACGTGGCCCTGGCTTACTAATGGAAGTAGTCCGCCCTCAAAGGGGCTTGCGACAAGGAGACCCCCTTAGCCCACTCTTATACAACTTCAGCCTTGACCCACTACTTCGAAATGTGAATGCCTAACTCACCGGGGTCCATGTGCCAGGCCAAGCCCCAGTCAAGATGATTGCGTTTGCAGATGACTGTGTGGTTGGAGTGTCTAATAACAAAGATGCACGCGAACGTGAAGCCCTCATCCAAGAGTATTCCCGGGTAAGTAATGCTGCACTGAATGCCTCCAAAACTGAAATCATCCTCCTTGGTTGGTATCATAACTGCTGGGCCCCTGCAACCAGCGCTCAGCCCAGCCCATCTGCTCGCACACGCGCTCGCCCTCCCAGCTCACCCCACACCGCCCCACTGGTGCTCCCCTTTGTACCACATCCTACCATAGGACCAGTACGCCATCTGGGCATGTGGATGGAGGCAGGCGGATACGCGTCAGCAGTAATGGAGAGTCATACTCTAGACAACGTGACGAAGCGCATCGCCTCCCTCAGAGCCCACCCTACTTCCCTTACTAGCAGGGTTGTTTTAGCCAACTCTATGCTCCTCTCCAAAGTCTGGTTTGGAGCCCACGCCATCCCCTTCTCCCCAAGCTTCTTCAAATCTTTGCATGCTCTGATGCAAGGATGGCTATGGTCAGGTCGCCCTCCACCAGTACGGTTAGAGGTCATGTTTGGCCCTCATCAGCTCGGTAACATGGGCCTGCTTGACTTCAGAGCCCATGCGGCCAAGATCTTGGGTACCTGAATTGTGGCCATCAACGCCCCTATGCTCCCCTCCCAACACTGGTCCCGCGTGGCCTGCTCCAACTTCTCCCGCGCCTTGGGCCTCAACAATCCATCGAGCCTCCACTCCCTGATGAAGTACCTGGCTTCACACACATCAGCCACAGGTCCTCACAGGACTAAAACCCACTACAAACGTATCCTACTCTCCATGCGGAGCGCTGAGTGGAGAATTTGTATTAGCAGACATATGACCTGAAGAGGCTGCCCCTCACCCCAGTTCACACAAGAGGTACAGGGGTTACCCATCCATGATGGCGTGATCCCCACACAGCCCCATGTCCTATCCAGGGTGGACTACCTGGACATGATGGACATCCCTTACTCCATTGAGACCCAAAAAACTATCTGGAAATATGCACACCATCCTCTGTTGCAGCCTCATATCCGTTCCCATATGTGGCGCTGCCTGAGGTGGGTGTACCGTACAGCTAAGCTCTAACGCTTTACACTCATCCTGCGTCGTGTGTGGCCAGTATGGAACGCTGTTCCACCGCCTGGAGAAGTGTCCTACCTCTAAAGTGATATGGCGCGAAGTTCAACGTCTGCTTGGCCAGGATCAAACACATCCCTTCAGCCTTTCAAGAGATATGTTTGCTTTATCAATGACCTCCCCCCTTCCACCCTCCCTCCATGCTCTGGTAGTTGCAATAGCCATGTGGACTATCCACACAATTGTCTTAGATGCCATCGCAGGCTCCACTCCCACCCTCCCAGAAGCTGTCCACAGATTCTAGTCTCATTTGGTGGACCACTTTCAGGCGTGGATGTTTGGATACCTCCTACCACGTCGCCAACAGCTGGTCTCCTCCTGGTTCCCAGTTTGGTTCATCAAATTAGACCCTTTCCTCCACATGTGTTCAATTGTGGCTATGGCCCATTCACACGTTCCCTCCCCCTCCCCATAAGTGGCGTTCCCGCTGGCAACAAGAGATAGCATCACTTCTCTGGGGTGCCTTCCATGTTACTAAGTTTTGTCTCTTTTGGGTTGACATTCAGAAGTGTCCATCCCCTGGTCAGCCTTCCTCGCAATAAATTTAATAAATAATAAAGGATGGTTAATACAAAAATTAAGGCGCAGATCATGGCAATCGAGGTTTTAAGGGATTGAGTTGCACTGCGAGAAGTGAGGATTTAACCTTATGCCATATTTACCAATATTTGATGGATTCGTCCAAGGGATTCTAACAGTGATTTAATTCAATTTTATCAAATACATACAAAACTTGGGCCGCGGGTAGAAGTAATTTCAATCAAACCTTTTTATTTAGTTACTAGTAAATTAAAAAAGTAGTTAAATATTATAAAGTGATGGCTGGTCAAAAAGATACAACAATCCCTTTAGTGAGGGATAGATGAGCCAACTATATGACGTCTTGAGTCATTTTTAGCAGCTTCTCTCCCCACTAAATGGAGGCATTCTTCAAGAATGGGTTTTTTCATACTTTGGATTCAAAGCTAAACTAGCTAGGTTGATAGATCTCTGAAAAGGTAGATAATAATTGAGAAATATTAAGTGACAAACTATTGTTCCTTTTTCCTCTTTGGATGGTCATAACTGCAGCGTCAAATGAGAGAAGTAATTTTTCATAAGTCTCAACTAATATGGGAATAAGGCATGTCAGAAATTAGATGTAGTGAACTTTTGGTGGACAAAAGCTAAAGTTGGATCTCAGAAACTATAAGCTAAGTTGCTTACAAATTAAAAGCTTAATGGGTAATTTAACTTTATACACAGTAGCTCTATTTTTATAAAAAGTGGACCTAGAAATTTTACAAGTTTCTTACATTTTTCCCAGACTAGTGAAATATATTTCAATAAATTTTGTCACTGTGACAAATAATTTTATAAAATTTTGAAATGGTTTAGTAAGAAGGCTTGGGTAATATTGCATAAATAAGATAGCTCCCAGATATGAGATTATGAGTTCATTGGCTTTTAAATCTTTCTGTTAGTTAAAACTTGAGGCAATGAAGGTTAGATGATAATCATAGTCTGACTCTGGCCCCTAATGAGCGTATATGAGGGCATGATGGCTTTTTAAACTTATGTTTTAGTTCATGATGACCTTCAAGCATTATCCAGATGTCATATAATAGAGTGATCTTGCGATTATCAAAAACTATGAAATTTGTAACAAAAATTTGATATAAAGTTGTTTTAATACATTGGCTTATAAAATCGATGTAGAATCTGAGGAATAAGCTAGAAGAATATCATGGACTCTGAGGTCTTTAAGAGGTAAATTAACTTATAGCTGATAAAGAACATCAGCATAAAGTTAAGGTCCATATAAAAATTTTAACAAATGCTCAAGGCGTTAAAAAAACTTTTCTTCATTTATTTTATGCTTAACATTACTCTTGACTTTCTCCTTTTTGACTATATCTTGTACTCTTTGACAAACTTTGTTTTACTGTTTTGTACTGTAAGAGGCCAATTAAAAAAATTAGTACCCTAAACCCTAAAGTCCCACATTAATCACCATAATATAAATACTAAGGATATGTGGCAGATAGACAACGCCCTGGCTTAACAGAAAGTAAAGATTTTTTGTAGAAAGGTTTTAACTTTTATAGTTTTAAGACTTAATAACAACGTCACCCTAAAAAGCTGTGGCACTTCATCTAGTTTACATACTATTATGTAACATTTACTGTTTCTTAAATCTTACAAAACAAAAAAATAACTAGATAACTCTAAAAAATATAGAAACCCAACATTACAGTAGATTTGTCAGAAATATGAAATTGAAAATGACCTAATCTATTCAGTAGAGTGCAGTAAACGAGCGCATACTTGTAAGTCCCATTTCAATTCACTGCCAGAATTTTGCATAACTAACTTTCAGCTATACTAAAGTGCTCGCATCCTTAAAAAGCTATGTTATGATGGGTTTTACATATTAGAACTTGCCTTATTGAAATGATTGATAATTGAGACTCAGCTACCAAAAAATGCTAATGATTTTTTATATAGTGTGTATGCATTCTTAATATAGTGTTCAATATACTAGTAAAAGCATAAGATATGGTAAGTAGACAATTCTGATTAAAAAGAAAAATTCAAAATTTATCTTTTTATTAACACCTAAAAGGATTTGTAGTGTAATAGTTTTAGTACTTACCTAGTTGATGCTCAATATAATTTCTGTACAATTTAATATAGTTTAAAAAAAAATTTATATAAATTTAACGCTAGTATAATAAGCAGCATTGAGTATGTATTGCCACAAAATAGAATCTATTATATATAATGGGTAAATTTGTGTCATAAGACTTACGTATCAGGATATATGGTGCCATGCTGTTGCAAACTTTTTAATCTGCAATATTAGGTACTCTGCTAGTGTGTCCGGATATGTATGAATATTGCTGACCCTTGCTCTTTTACCATCACTAGCTACCTTTCAATGTAAGTTAACGGCTCTAACTACCAATATTGCATACTTTATTAAGGATTAAACTGGAGCTTAAATAGGTGATAAATGACAATTTAATGCCATTTTAATGTGTCAAATGACAACAAATTGCCCGCGCGCACTTATTTAAATAATAGTAAATGATTGCCACAGTTTTCCCTCCAAGTCTACAATTACAATATGTAATCTAAGTAAGCTCTAGTGGGGTTCCTTGTAATTCTGTTTTAAAGTGGTAGACTGGACAACGTTTAGATGTAAATACACTGAATTACTATACCTTAGAGACTATAAATACTTCTTTAAATCATAATCAAGTCAATTGTAATTAGATAAAAGTAGGTATATGGAGGTATATTAGTAAGGTAAAAAGCCTACCTTTAGATAAGTTTGCCTAAACTTGAGTAGTAAAAAAAATTGGTGTAAAATTTTCACAGGGACTAAAATAAATGGATTTTGAGATTAGAACTGCTTGAGGTCACTTTAGTGACATTTAGCTTATAAAAGGAATATATGTATGGCGTTTGTCAGATTAATTAAAAAACATTTGATAATATATATTAAAAAATAATCTATACAGTGCTGGCGATACAGAAGCTTAATTAAACAATTTACTCCCTAAATGGAAAAGTTTTTGTTAACTGCTTACCCCTATTTTTGGATAGAATGTTCTCTAGAGATTATATATTAAATTTTTGTTGTTTATTTATTTTCATGTCCTGTCAATAAGCAATGGGTCAAATATCAAAAAGTTAATAAATTAGTATTTTCATCTTTACAGATAATTTTATATCAAAAAATGCACTTGCCATTAGATTGGCATCCTAAATAGTAATATATAATAATCTTTATTTGACCAATTTAGAATTGATAATGTTTTTCAGCAACCTTTCAACTGTGCTCTCATGTTTGAATTAAAGTCTAATATTAATAAATTTAGATAGACGTGGTTTTCTTTCCACTTGACAACACTTTTAAGCAATTTTAAAAACAGTCAATTTTCCACCACCATCTCACCGCATCAAATTCCCAATTTATGTCCTTGGATCCACCATCTAATGCCCCCAGTGTGTGGCAGCGGGGCTCCACCCACTAGAGTTTAACAACCAGCAGGCAAATGCATGTGGACTGGCTCATCCAGTCTGGTAGATACATCTGGTCGCTATAACCCTCCAAGGGGCTTAGTACTATACCTTGCTCGAGTCCACCCAAACCACCCCCATCCCTTGCCCTACCTTGATCCACTATCTGTTTTTGCCTCTGAGTCAAGTGTAGACACTCTTCCCATATGCCAATAAAGCAATAATTGAGATGTCAACTGTTAAATTTGCATCAGCAGGATTTATAGAATTCCATCCTTATAAGGGCTATTTTGATATAGACTTACCCACTGAAGAGAATCCAGCTGATTCAGCAGCTACGCCCTTAATATACAAAAACTCATCCATTATCACCACCTAAACACGTCTCCCAGATGATAACTCACTTGTGGTGACCTTTGAAAACCTCTTCTCACACCAACCCCTCAAACACTTTATGAGAAGTTGATGTTGTTGCTGTCCACTTATGGAAGAAACCCATCCTCCAATTTATTGTCCCAAATGATGCTGAGCGCCTTACAGCACCTCAAATAATGGCCACCATTACCCTGCACCAGCTGAACATGGCTTAGCACATCCCACCGCATCCTATATCTCATCTTCACCTGACCATTTCTTTTGAGCTCACATCAACAACAGTTGCACAATTTGCCCCCCCTCTGCCATGAGTTGGACCACACAAAAACATGTCAATACAATTCAAACACTGCAAACACGGATAACTCCACCCATGAGGCCACACCAACTGCGTTTGCGTGGGGATTTTGGCTGCCCCTTCCCCCCATGTTGTGCGCTTGATGAATTAGCAGAAAAATCGAGCAATCCAAATCCAAGCCAGCCAATTTACACCCATGTTAACCAATCAGGAGTAGGTTTGGACCTATGTTCAGTCCAAAAATTCTCCCACCCCAAAACTTACCCAACCTCACCCACCTATAACCAAATCTTCTTGAGTTAACCAAAATCTGTGAGACTTATTGGATGAAGTGACCAAATCTGGTGAAATTGTCCCACCACCCGATTATCCAATTGATTTAGAACCTATATGAATTCAGACTTTGATGCCTCAGCCCTGACCATCCAATATGTCCCCAAACCCAATGATACCTCTTTCCAAAACGACCACCAGATTTTTGAGGCCGCGGTGGCCTCACCCAAAAATTGCCATCTTTGTGAAGCCATTGTAAAATCTGTCGCAGAATATAAAAAAGGGCTACACCCCCTAGTTCCCCCCAATTTCCCTCCTATTGCAAAAGATGAAATCAAACGCCTCTATGAAACTGCCACTACTGCTTTCATATATGTCGCTGATCTATCAAATTTCTCCCCATCCACCTATCACCAGAGCCAACATTGTGAAAATAGGTCAACTTCCCAACGCCTGCATCCAAGCTGAACACCATGTTGCTGTACAAATAGAGGCTTGATCCAGTCCCAAATTGTCAATCTCAACAATTATCTACTACACCACGACCCTCATCCTGCAGATGCCCCAACCCCCTTGCTATAAACATTGATCCAATTTTTCAATGCTGAACCTGATGATGATCCACCTTATCCCCCTCCCCCTCTGACATGGTGGGATAATCAGCTCACCGCTGTACCATCTGGTAGGTTGTTTTCTCATCTCTTTTGTTTCCTGCTGCACATTAATGGCTGTCAGTTCATCTTTTTGGTTGGTTTAGTTTTGGGGTTTCTGTTTTGGTATTGTTCATCCCCTGGTCAGCTTACCTAAATAAAATAAAAATAATTTAGATAGACTTAATGACTTAGTGTTACTCTTATAGCATAGCAGGAGATAATTACTAGAAGTAAAGCCTTAATCTAGCCATAGCTATACTTGTAAACCCAATGATTTCTGTACCACATCATAGTATATCATTGCATCTGGATAAATTAATATATGTATCATATATAAAGAGTTAATACTGATAACTATTCTAAGTTTTTCTGATATATACATGCAAGATCATCTAATGGATAAAACCTACTACTAACTGTGGGTGTTAAGGTCGATTCTGTTAGATTATTAACTTTAACATGAATTACACCTGAAAAGTCACATTGACTGTATTTATGGCATATTGCAAAACATCTCAGTCGATTATTATTTGCATAATTTACTACGCCTATTTATAAACAAATATATAACAACTTTAATTAGATTATAATTGGTAAAAGTTCCCTTTTCTTACCAAAGTTTAACGTTTATCTTTATCAAGATTAGTAAAAAGTCAAACTTTTTGTGTATAATTACACTTATTTTATCTTTAATAATTAATTAACATAAAAGTAGGGAAAAACACTTCTTATGATATACCATATATATTGCATGACTAATGCTTTATTATTCAAGGTATACAGTTATATTAGAAACATTACATTTAATGACAGGAAATATATGGCTTTGTATAATAAAATACCTCATTAAATTCTAACCAACATCTGAAAGATTGTCCTTTTGATTTGTTAAGTCATAGCAAATGCTAAATGGATAGAAGCTACCAGAGACAAGGAGTAATCTAAAATTTCAGAATCAATAAATAAAATTCTAAGGAAAAGCATATGATAAGCATCGTGTGGCCTTTTAGAATTATGTCCCTAAGTATTTGGTTTAGGCTCATTAACAGTGAGCACTATTTTGTAATGCTAAAAAACAGTAAGTACTACTCCATTACACATCTGATGGGTAGGTTATTGTAATTAAACAATAATCATATTAGTCCCAATGCAAACTGAGTCGCTGATGGTTTGAACTTGGTCAACAAAATTTACTGATCAAAGAATTTATAGATCAGGCCTTAACAATAAAGAACAAAAAGGACTTTGGTTTCAAAGCTCTTTTTTAGCAAAGGATTTGGACCCTTCCAGAACTAAAGATAAAGCTTATTTGATTATTTGGAAAGCTATTGCCTCTCAAAGGCATAGTGTCTGTGATAGAAGCAGAATCCAGAAAATATTTTTCATCTTTAAGTAAAGCTTTTTCGCTCTATATCATTTAATGTTCAATTAACATTTCCAAAATACATATATGCTTTATTGAAAATATACTTCATTAGGAAATCCATTGACGTTATAATGATTACTATTTGATAACTTTAAACTAGTTAACAAACTCCATGAATTTGATACTGGTTTTTCACACAAGTTACCTTTCAAGGCTACTAAGTGATGTCATAACCCCTCAATGATGTATAATTCCAGTAATGATGACGCGCCCCTTTATGGGAGGAGTATATATCTGTGATAAGATTATCCACCTCAACAATTAGAAAATTACCTGTCAATAGTTTAAGAGAATAACAAATTAGAGAGTCAATGACATTTACCCTTACTGCCCCTGACAAAAAAACTACCAGATTAATCTGCTACAATGACTGATACTGTAGGAGTTCTGCTTTACAAAAATTTGCACCTAGTAGTATGAATCAGCCAAATTAGTCCCTTGGATCACCCAAAACCTGATGCATTTGTACAAGACTGAAACAATCCCAAGTACTGAATTTGGATTTGCCTAAACCAGATTTTACCTCCATCTCTATGTTCATTCCTTCTCTCCACCATCAGGTACAACTTTTGTGACTGCGTCATGTGGAGAAAAAGACAATCTGCTCTTACTCAACAGTTCCAATCCCAACGTATTGATTATATGAAACTAATTCCATAATTCGTTAGGATAATTGGAAGCTATAATGGAAAAACTTTAAAGTAATCAATGAGTTATAGAACAAGATTTAAATAACGTTAAAATCTATTATGTTTTTATGCAATAAAGTTACTAATCAAGTCTCAAATGGTAGCATCCATTAACCAACAATTGGAAAACGCTATTGCCAATTTGTTTTCTCAGTTTAATGAACAAAAGAGAACTTATAATTTCTTTAAGGATTTGGTTGATTGTTTTGTAAACTAATAAATGAGAGATCCAGTCTATCTTAGCCTATAAAGTGTATTTTTAATAAGTGACCCCTGAACCTGAAGGCTCTGAAGAATCTCTAGGACCAAAAATGGCCTTGAGGTCCAGAAGGGCCTCAAGGACCTCCCTTTATTCTTCCGACCATCAAACCATTTCAATACAAGAATCATAAGTTCCAATTTTTGAGATTTGGAACAACAGATGAGATGGGTAGCCCATAGAAGCTGGAAAGATATTGATATGATCTATTTAAATAATGAGTTGATCTAACTGTACTTTCTAACTAAACCTCCAATATACAACAAACGTGTGAAAACTTGACTAGTCAACGGACTCATTAAACTACCTTGGATACCAAGATCAGCCAAGACACCTATAGACTCCAGGATCTATAAACTCAACATTCAGACAACTTTTTAAGATAGATAACCAGGATACAGAAAATCCAAGCCTCTATTAGGCGATTAGCGCTAAGGATCTTTATCATCAACATTAATAACTGATGTGAAAACTTTCAATAAGATTAAATTATCTTATTCAACAACTTGATCAACTTGCCTGTAAACTAATGGGTTAAAACTGAGACTTTTTGAATCCATAGAGACCCCCTAATCCAGCTATACACGTTATTTATGACCATTTTATTCCCTCTGAGCCCTCTTTAAAGAAAAAATATCCTTGGTGCAGAAAATATATAAACTATTATCTTTATATATATGAAGGAGCTATGGAATCGGCAACTGATAAATAGAAGGTACAACATATCAACCTTTCTTAATTGAAGTGCCCAAGATAATACAAAGCCTTATTGTTAGTAATGTACCACATGGGATCATGTGAAGGCAGTCCTCATTAAGGATTTGTCAGAAACTTGACCCAATCCAAATATATACAAGCATTTATCCACATGCATCCCAAGAGGAAAGTTTCAAATCAGACCTTTCTAACTTTTATATTATCAAGCCTAAGCTCTACCCTTTAGAGATCAGGTTACATTGAACAATATTATAGTTTCTGTGGTATTCTCTTTCTCTTTTGACCAACACCTTGTGCTACACTTACAAGGAGTAAAGAAGCTTTTATAATTGAACCTCAACATCAAAGAAGCTATGTTGAAACTTATCAAACCCAAAAAACGCCAAACCTCATCAAATAAGGGTTCATGACCCCATATTTATGATATTGGTTAAGACTCAAAATCTTAATACAAACGCAACCCTTGTATCTATTGTGGGGCCTTTAATTACCAGGAGATTCAGTGTTGGAAGAGCAATCTAATGAGGCGGAAAAAGAGGCGTCATACTAGGGTTTAGGCTTCCTATTATGATGATTTTGTACCTCAATATATCACAGAATCTTTAAAAGCTCGAGTGCTTCATAGTGTCTGCTCCTGATAGGATTGTCATCCCTGATCCTCTTGATAGGAATAAATTTTTTATTTAATTTTGCCGCTTTAAGAAACTTTCCTGTCTTAATCAATTATTATGTTTTCACAAATGCTATCTACTCAATCCCTACTTAGGCACTGATGTAAATCATTTAGAAAAAGTGGTGCTTAAGGAATTTTTTTTGACTATCATAATACTAGCTCCTCAGTTAATTCCATCTCCTTATTCCATATGAAGCGAATTAATATTGTTCCTGATTGCAACTATACCTTGGAATATTAAATGCCACGCTTTCCTATATAAGATCCTTTTAAAATTATTATCATTGCCTCTCTTATTTAACCTTAGTGGTATCTACTCTAGCAACTGTTTTGGACAACTATAGCTATTACCTCCTCTTAGATATTCACTTTCTGGTTGACTTAAAATCAGGATAAATTTATATGTATCTATATTTTTCATGTATGGTTATTGCATCATTCTCATAATTCAGAGCCTACCAAATGGAAAAAGGGAAGAAAAAGCCTTATAGATGTTTATTGATGTATCTAAATTTATTTTAAAATTCAGATTTGAGCTGTAAGCTTAAATTAAGTTGCTCTATCTGTCATGGAATGTGTTGATACTAATTAGACTGGCCTGGAACTCTGGTTGGGTTACATCCCAGAACACCAACTAGAATACCTTTGGCACAGCCATCCATTTTGTGGAATGGAAGAGTAATAGGGCAGCCTCTGGCGCTAGCCAAAGATTCCTTAAATTAGCAATCATAGTATGAGTATCTAGAGGACTGATTTGGTTTACATATAATATCAAATTTTCAAGGATCTTTTTACTGGAACTATAGAGGAAAAGTTAAATAAATGAAGTAACATTGGAACCTGTCAGGGTTACTGCCTTATAAGCCCACAGAAAATAGGGGACCAGAATCGATTGCATTTACCATCAGGAATAATTATGCAATTTGGTTTAGCTCAATACCATCTTATAATATTTTATAATGACAGATTGATCTCAGCCTAGCAAGCCAATTTACACTAAAATTTTGACACCATATTCCCTTCTGACGCGTTTTTTGGAGTTTCAACTCATTTGTCCAGCGGGCAACTGGGTGCATCCATGACCAGGCCACATATGGCCAATTCCATTGAGTGAGGAAGGGGTTTATTGCGCCCATACCTATCAGGGATGGGCTTGTGATTGTTGCAATGAAGGGAATGGCAGTTATGGAATTTATCTTGAAAATGGCTTTTTAGGTTTATTTTCTCTAAATGTCAATTTAGAATTATTAATAGAGCTCAAACCACCAGAAATAACCCCTTGAGAGGGGATTCTCTGCCACCCCTCTGATGATGATGGTACCTGGCTATCACCCATTTTCCAACCCCCAGTTTTATGGACTGACTTCTGGGTGGTTGCCATGGGAGAAATGACGCATTCATCAAAGAATATTCTATCACAAACTTTCATCTACCACATGGGTTAGGTAGACCATGGTGATGAGAGGGACTGCTGCTGTCTTCACCCCCTATTAGTATAAAACTGGAATTCCTCCTGATTCTGCCACAGGGTTGCTCCCCAAGACTTACATTACCCTTCACTTTCTGAGTTGGGGGAGCACCACCACTGGGAACTTGTGCTAGCTCCGCATCTTTGCGCGCCTTTAGGAACTTGTTTGCTAATATGGAGGCAAACTTTTGGGGAGGATGGGGAGTGCCTGGGTTTGACATGTGGAAGGCCTTTACCATTCATAACGATTGTCACAATTGTAGGCGCTTACCCAAGATGTTGTCTTAGGAAGGGAATTATTTCCAAGCCGCTAAAAAATTTCATTGAGTGATACAAATTATGTGACACCAAAATGGCCTCCAGCTTTCTCTGCTGCGTCTTCAATTATGACAAGTTCAGTATCAGCAGGCGACATGCCTTTAAATGGTGAAAATTGGAAATTATGGAAGACGGGGTGCTGTTTCTAGTGAGAGGGGAGAGCCAAACAAAAGGCCCCATTGCTCAAATCCCCTATAACCATTTGAGGGCCCAAGTTTTTGCTCACAAATTTCCATGTAAGAACTTTCATATGCTGGTGGCGCGTATCAAGCATGGCCATTGGGCCCACCTCTATCTCATGGATGGGGAGGCATTTATAATCTGTGAACTGCTCGTAATCACTTATCTTTTTTATCAGATGTTCTGAAACCAGGGATTGAGTGTCCAAGATCTGCTGAAGATGTTCCGCGGCATCAGGTACCTATGGACAAAAGGATGCACCATGAGAAAATAGGGTATGTACTTCATAAAGGGTTTATATGGGGAAACTCCAATTGCGAATGGTATTCACTGTTTTATCCAAACTTCACCAGAGGGAGGTCAGTGACCCAAGTTTCCTGCATGGCAGAGGCATAACAGTGGAGGTACTGCTTGAGGATCTGATTGACCCCTTAGTTTGGCCATTCAACTATAACTGGTATGCCATGAAATGTCATGGCTTAATCTCAAATGACCAAAAATTCAGCTAAAAACTGTCAGTAAACTGAAGCCCTAAGCACTTACCACCTTCTGGGGTAGCCCAAAAATTGAGAAAAAATGGTGACTAAGATCTGGGCTGTCTCCTCAGAGGTAATAGAAGAAGTATAAAAATGGAGATTAGATTCTTTTAATTGGTACAAGAACACTATAACTGCTGTGAATTTATTGGAACTGGGAAGCTCCACAAGGAAGTTGATAGATACTGAGGTTCATGGACCCTGTTCCTGCTGTAGGGTAAGAATAGGACCATTCCTGCCGAACTATCAGACTTGGCACATTCAAATATCACATAACTATTAATCCAAACTAGCAGAACCTTAAATTACCTGGCCAGTTTAATGCCCATTTGATTAAATCGAGGCACTTCTTGTTCCCAGGGTGACCCACTGCTGGGGGATTGTGATGCGTGGAGATTACTTTATCCCAGAGCGGGAGGGAACCCAAATCATACCTCTGAACAATATATGGCTCTCAACTAGTAAAGAATGGGTAAGCTTGTGACCCAGAAACCTCGCTGTTCATAAATTTCTAATCCCTCCAAAAAAGTTTGGCCCACCAGTACCTGAGATACTAACGGCGCCTCTGGTGCCCAGTCCTCCCTAGAGATTTTAGGTTGGGCCATGACGAGAATCTGATTAAGAGGAATCGCCATCGTTAATCGCTGATTTTACTCTTCAATCATGATCAGAAAAGCGGTAAAACTCAGCAGAACGAGGAAAAACTTTATTGCCCCATTTTTAAACTCATATTTGAATTTAAAGCTGCACAGATCTTAAAACATCTGAGACTGATAGTGCGCCAATTTCTAGGGTTTTAGAAGTATATCAGGCCTTGCGGTCCATCTGGACTACCACTTCATGATGTGCGCACTAAAGCAGGTACCGCCAATGAGTAAGGGACCATGACACAGTGGCATACTCCTTGTCAATTATGGCCCAGGATTGCTCTGTAGCAGTGAATTTGTGAAAGAAATAATTGATGGATTGTTTCACTCCATCATACTACTGCAGCAGAACAACACTACCATGGGTGAAGAAGTATCGCAAGCAACTATTAAATGCTGAAATGAGTTGGTGTGCATGAGGACCAACGGTGCTAAAAAGCATCCTTAATTACCTTTAGATAATGTTGGCATTCTGCCATTCATTTACATGGGTCATTCTTCCCTGCTAGGGGATGCAGAGGCGCTGCCAACTGGGAAATCGCTGGAGAGAATTTTAAGAAAATAAATGTCATTGGGAAAGAACATAGCTTCTCATAGGTGACAGGCGTGGTCCAGGAAAGGTTTGCGTAGAGTTTGCTGAAAGAGGTAGCATAACTTTGATTCAGGACAAGGTTTCCCAAAAAGGCAAGCTCTTCACTGAAAAACTCAAACTTTAAAGGAGTTACAAAAAGATCAGCCTTCTTCAGCGCTACCAATACCACATACAGTTCCCTCTCATGCTGTTCAGGGGTAGAGGGGTGCACCAGAATATTGTCTATATATGCCACCACAAAAGTGGAGTCACTATGGCCCAGTATTTTATTAATAGTTTAAGGAAAAGTAGCGGGTACGTTTTTGAGGCCAAATGGCATCACGTAAAATTGGAAAGATACCTCTCCAGGTACAAATTGCCATCAGCTATTCCTGACCTTCCACTACTCAAATTTGGTAAAAGGCATCTACTGGTCAATCTAAGAAAAGACCCAGGATTTGGCAATTTCCTGGTTGATAGTTTGCTCTAGAGTGAGTGGATTTAAAGAGTGCAAAGAGACATGTTCAAATGATTTTAGTCCATGCACAGGCGAAGTATACCATCAGCCTTTTGAGAAAAAACAAAGGGTGATGAAATAGGAGAAGTCTGATTGAACACCCATACCTTCTGGATCATTTCATATACCACACCTCCATGGCCTAATCCTCTTGCTAAGAATAGTGACACAGTAAACAGTTAATATTGATCACGTTTGCCATCAAGCGAAGAGCCAAGTCATACTCAAGGTGAGAAGTAAAATAGTTGCCTTCTCCATATTAAAAATATCCTTGTACTGCAACAAAACTGAGGAAAATAAGGCAGTAACTTAGTAAAGGAGGGTGTTGAAGCGATTGAAACCACCGCATTGGCAGAGGAAAATATGTTATTGAAGTAAATTTACCACACATGTGCAAAGCTCAAAAGACAATAGGGTGGGTTCCAGATTAGTACTTTCCTGTTGACGCTGCCACCCAACCAAAAGTATGATAGGAAACAGCAAACCTAGCACCGCGGTAGACTTATTGCAGAAGCCAAAAGAATGCACCAAAAATGGTACAGTCCATCTTACTGGATAACTAGTCATAGAGGCTGATGAAACGCTCAATACTGAGGACTGAGCGGCAAGATCTAGGGCCAACTCCTGAGTAACCTGCAAGCTCATATAAATTCCTGGCTTCTTCTGTATCCAAGATAGGCTCAATGGATACCCCGTGTGATCCTGTTTGGATTTTAATCAGTAATATAGAGTAAGATTGATACTATTTTCTTAGCGAACTTTTATAACACTTTTGGAGAAAAAAGGTAGCTACTGTCAAATCATTATGATCCTCCTCTAGAGAGGAACTGCGAGCTCAACCATCTGAACAAATCATAACTCCAACAATTGCTCCATGTACAACAGCGGCTTCAGCAGATATATGTACATTAGCTACTCAGAAGATTCAGAATTGACAGCCAGAATGCTAAAACCAGGACATACAACGGTGGGACAATGGGAAAGATCAGTGATCGCTGGGACAAATAGCATCCCCACACCTGAGACCCATTAATGCCGGACAATTCATGGGAAGATGGGAAACCTAGGTCTACCTACACGTGACCTGGGGGTAGAACCCCCAGCATCTGAGGCAGGAGATATGTTTTAATCGCAGCATAAAAATTTAAATCCCATGAACAGTTCATCCTCTCACCAGACTTCAAAATAACCAAGGGTTAAGCCTTTTATTTATAGAACAAAACCAACGCATCACTCTGCTTATAGGGAAGGTTGGAGAAAGATGAAAATTTGGTTTGCTATTTTGTCATGAAGCTTGCTGATAAAATTATACTGTCCTGGAACTCTGGGTGAGTTACAATCTAGAACTCCAACCAGAATACTTTTGGCAAAGTCATCAATATTGTGGGATGAAAGAGTAATTGGGAAGCCACAGGCGCTAGCCAGAGATTACTATTATAAGCAAAAATAGTTACTAAAGTGTATATAGGATAATTAATTTCATAAATAAAATTTGGTTTTTAAGGATATTTTTACTAGAACTATAGGAGGAAAAGTAAATAATGGAGTGACACCAGAACATGACAGGGCCTTCTGCCTTATTAGCTCACAAAAATAGGGAATGAGAACAAAATGAATACACCATCAGAAATAATTAATGCAATTCATTTAAAATTGAAACCCTATTATCTAATGGCGCTTGATTGGTGTTGGCCTGGCCTTCTGAATTATAAATTAATTATATTGCAATTTTATACACCTGACGCGATTTAATTAGTGGATTGGCGTTGTTTCATCCATTAAGCTAAATGTGCACATAGCCATGCCATGTAGAGCTGATACTAATATTTAAATAATGGGTGATTGCACCTGTACCTATCAGGGGCAGGCTCATGATTGTCTAAGATGGGTAATGGTAATTGGGGGATATCTAAGCCCAAAACTAACTTAATCTATGTATTTTTGCAGGATATTAATTTATGATCATTATAGAAATTTGAACTTTTGGAGATAACCTCTTGAGTGGTAGAATTGCTGCCATCCCACTACTGGCAAATTGCCCCTTGACACCACTTACCAACGCCCCCCAAATTTTATGTACTAACTCCTGGGTGGTAGCATAGGAGGAAATGATGAAATCTTCAAAGGATATGCCATCACACACCTCATATCAATCACATGAGCTAAGTTGCCCATAATGATTAGAGGGATGTCTGCTGGCTTTCTCCCTTTTTAATACGAAATGTAAACTCCTCCCGAATAAGCTGCAGGGGTTACTCCCCAAGACTTGCACAATCCATAGTAAATGCACAATTAGGAATGTCTGTCATGGAAACAGCAGAAGAAGTTTAGACCGGCCTTCCAGTTGGGATGCGTGAGCACCCAAAAAGCAAGCCAGAATGCCAGGGGCATTGCTGACCGTGCGACTTGGTATGGAGCCAGGAAGTGTGATACAAAGAAGTGGTGGCGTAGCAGCAGGGTAAGGAGTATCCCAATGGCGAACCACACTGAACCCATCCCCAACTCATCAGTTCCCACTGCATGTGGTGGGATCTCTGGGATAGTCTCGACGAGATTCTTAGCTTGAGAAGCCAACTCATTGGGGGCAATATAAAGATTGATTCTTTTTTTCATTGTTGTACATAGGGCCATAAGATCCCTGTGTATTGATATCAGAAATTAACAAGAGCGGGGTTGTAGGACCAAAAGTATTGGGCTCTCTGGGCCCAATTGGCGATAGAGGGAGCCATGGTGACCAAAAGAATTGGTAATGCCCACCCAGAGTGTGGGGTGATGAACCACCAGGGAAATGCCATCTGGGATGCGGTTAAGAGGGAAAATAATTAAATAAAAATTTATTTTTGTAAAATTTTATTGGGAAAGGAAAGTAAGAAAATTGACCAACAATTTTCTCAGTGCCATGCAACTGATTAGATAGTGATCAATTGGGTAGTGACAGGGCGGGGGCAGGGCCCAACAAATTTGACCTGACTGGCACATTGTTCAGGAATGGTGGGGCTTATTCTTTGAGAACTGACATCACAAAATTTGGTGGCAGGCCGAGTCTCTGTCAGTTCAACCTCAAACATCTGAACCAGGGCTCAAATACATTTCTGACAATTAGCATGATGGCGTTTGGCCTGACGGGCAATGGGAATCCCCCAAGGTTATCCCTTATAGGGATGGGTCCATTTTGGTGGGAACGGGTTTGGGACAGCCAACCCACCCGCGCTTGGTCATTTAACCATTTGTTTGGTCAAGAGCGGCATATCAGGCGCAGTGCCCAAATTAATATCTGAGGGCTTCAAACTTACGTTGATAGCACCCAATATTTGTTCAACTGGTCTGGAGATTGAATTGGAACCATTGGGAAATCACGGCTGATATCTCATCCTTTGTGCTTTTACAGCCATTCAAATTTTGTGCATCAGCCAGATTGCCAGCCAAATTAAATCTGACCGATTTCAAATTGATAAACTTGGCACAGATTTCGCTAATTCCCTGCAACAGTTCTGCCAAGGTAAGTGTGGGTATTGGGGGTGGGATCCAAAGCGGACGAGCTGTCACCCATCGCTCATCTACTATGTGAGTGAGGTCACCCTGAGTGATAAGGGGTACCACCAACCTCTTCGGTATCTTCTTATTCAGGAATGGGAAGATGGAGTGATTGAGAGCCAAAGGACGTTCCCTGAAACTTACATTACCCTTTCCTTTTTACAAAGGAATGGCACCCCCACCAGGAAATTGCACCAGAGCCACATTCTTGTGTGCTTTAGGTAGCTTAATAGCCATAATTGTCGCGATTTTAGAGGGGGATGGGGAGCCTCAGGGTGGGATGCGTGTAAAGGCTTTGACCAGAGCCATGCAATTCGCACAATCGCACACCTTGACCCAACTATTTTCATAAGCTGCATATCCTTTCCAGGGCACGAGATATTGAACTGAATGCCTCGATTTGCAAGATGCCTAGATAGCCTCTACCTCAGCCTCTTCCTCACTATTGACGACAATTGGTTCTGGGTCCATGGGAATTACGCCTTTGAAAGGTAACAACTGGGAAACATGGAAGACTGGGTGCTGCTTCCAATGTGCGGGAAGCTTCAGGCGGAACGCCCCATTACCCAATACTTGCTCCACTAAGTGAGGACTCAAATGCTTACTGGAGAACTTGTGGGAAAGGGTTTGAATTTGCAAATGCCGGGTATCAAACATGATGTAAGAACCCACCGTAAAATTGTGACCTGGAAGGTGCTTACGGTCCCTGAATCACTTATAGTCATCAATTGCTTTGGTGAGGTGTTCCCATACCAAGGCTTGAGTTGAACAAATACGGGTAGCATGATCCACTGCAACTTGAACTTCAGGTTGCAAGCATACCCCAACTGAAAATGACGGGTTATAGCCCAGCGTTGCTTCATATGGTGAAAACCCCGTGGAGGCGTGGATCCTGTTATTGTATGCAAATTGAATGAGAGGCAAGTCACCGGACCAGGTGTCCTTTGCTGCTGTGGCATAGCACCGCAGGTATTGTTCAAGGACTTGATTAACCTGCTTGGTCTGACTGTCATACTGGGGGTGATACACCGTGGATTGACAGGGGGTTATCTTCAGGATTGAGAGGAGTTCATTTTTAAAAGCGTGCAGTAAACTGAGTACCCCAGTCACTAACAATTTCCTGGGGAAGACCAAACATCAAAAACACATGTCATACAAAAAGACGGGCAGTCTCTTCTGAAGTAATCTCAGAAGTGTAAGGGATAAAAAGGGTGAATTTTGTGAAGCGATCTACCACCACCAAAATCACTGAGAACCCATTAGAATAGGGGAGATTGATGATAAAATCTATGGATACCGAGGTCCACGGACCTTCCACCTGCTGTAAAGGGTGTAGGAGGCCATTTTTACCAAAGCAATCTGACTTGCCCTAGCGCAAGTAACACAATTGGCGATCCAAGCTGGAACCTCTTTGGTCAGTCCTGCCCAATTGAAGGTACGCTTGACCAGATCGATGCATTTCTTGTTACTGGGGTGCCCAACTGTTGGAGGATCATGGTGTGCAAGGAATACTTTCGGGCGAAGGGGGAGAAACCCACACATGAGAATGGAAGTAAATGAGCCCCTCTTCTAAAGAATATAGGGAGTGTTTGGGACTCAAGTTCAACAACTGCTCGACCAACTCCACGCCCTCAGGGCAAGCCATTTTGAGCGGCCAACACTTAGGCCAATAACAGTTTATCAGGAGACAAAACGCGGTGGAGGAAACAATGGAGGGAACGATTGACAGGATCTGAGTTGCAGGGATCAAAGTAATGAGATCCACTTCCTCAGATTCCAAGGGACAGTGAGCAGGGCTTCGACTTAAGAAGTTGGGGAGGACATTGAGCGCACCTTTAACAAATTAATATTTGAAGTTGAAACTAAACAGGTCCCAATAGGTTTGGGCCTGCCGGTGTGCCAATTTTTGAGGTTTGCAGAAATACAAGAGAGCCTGGTGATCCGTACGAACTGTTAGCTTGTGACGGGCACCCTGTAACAGGTATTGCCAATGAGTTAAAGCCCATGCAACAGCCGCCAGTTCCTTTTCATAAATGGCCCAAGACTGCTATGTAGTAGTGAATTTTTAGTAAAAATAAGTGACTGGATGTTCAAGACTGTCATGGTCCTGAAGCAGCACCGCGCCCACCACTTAAATGAAGCATCACATGTGACGATATACAGATTGATGGGATCAGCATGTTTTAATAATGGGAGGAGACACAAACACCTCTTTGATTGATTTGAAAGCCTGCTGACATTTGGGAGTCCAACAAAATGGTACATTTTTCCCAGTGAGGGGATGGAGCAGAGCGGCCAACCGAGAAAGTGCGGGGGAAATTTTTTTCAAAAAATGACAGTTCCCAAGAAACTCCAAAGTTGCTTCTATGTAGTCAGAGTTGGCCATTCTCAGATCGCATCTAATTTGTTAGGAGGATAGAGACACCTTCATTGAGAACTAGGTTTCCAAGAAAGGTGACCTCTTCCTATAAAACTCGCACTTGGAAGCTTTGAGGAACAACCCTGCTTTTATGCATGGCGGACACCACCGCTTCCAAGTTGCTAGCATGTTGTTTGGGGGTTGGGGAATGGACAAGGATATCATTGATGTATGCAATAGCACAAGAGAACTGAGATCCACTAGCATGTTGTCAATCATTCGTTGAAACATAGTAGGAGCATTTTTCAACCCAAAGGGCATCACGCGAAATTGAAAAATGCCTCTCCTCATCCAGATTGCAGTCGACCATTCCTGGCCTTCCATCACCCAAATTTGATTGAAAGCGTTCACCAGATCCAATTTCGAAAAAAAAAAAAAAAAAAACATCGGATTTGGCAATCGCCTGACTGATTGTCTGTTCTAAGGGCAATGGGTAGGGATCTGTAAATAATATTTTGTTCAGGTGACCGTAATCTATGCAAGGACAGAGTGATCCATCCAATTTTCTTTCAAAGACTATAGGGGAGGCGATGGGAGAGGTTTCTTTGAACAACCAGCCTTTTTTTAACATATCGTCCAACCAGGTATTGAGTGTGATCTCTTCCTCCGCTTTATGAGGATACAATGGGCAGTTAATGTTCACCGATTCCACAGTTGTTCAAAATCCACACTCATACCTGGAATGTTTTGGCAGATGGTCCGCTTTTTCAATAGCAAAGATTTCCTGGTATTGCATTAAGCTTTCAGGAAAATTGGCTGGTATGCTCATGGAGGTAATTAAGGTAGTGATAGAGCTGGTTCCTTGTATTTTTTTGAGGGTGTTGATCAAAGGGAACTCTCCCTCTGAATCATCATTGGTAAACGACGATGTATTAGACTCTAAATGAATCTTCACATGTTGTCAGCGCCACCACCCCACACTTAAGATTACCGGAAACACCAAGTTCAGCATAGCTGAAAAATGATCGCAGAAGTTGAAATTGTGGATTGAAAAGTGTACTGGTTGGTGAAAGACATATGAGGACTGATAAGCAGATGAGGCCACCATTACTAAGGATCCCACATCCATTTCCAGTTTTAATTGTTGTGCCAACTCAACACTCATGAAGTTCCCCGCCGCTCTGGTATCCACCAGAGCTTTAAAGGATACATGATGAGGACTGACACTGATTCTCATAGGGACAAGGAAATAAGCAGAATTCTGTTTATTTGGAGATTTAGCCGACTCAATAATGACTGAAGAGATAGCGGGTATGTCAAACCCATGGTCAGGGTTTTTAGCTGGGGCGAAAATTGGGATTACAAATGTGGGAGAAATCATTTCTTCCATCTGGGCTTGAACAGAGTCGTTCATAGTTGACTCCAGAAGTGGCAATTCGGACTTGGGGGTTATGGCGGGGTTGGGATCCACTTCAACAGCTACTCTAGTGTCAGGCGCATCATCTACATCTTTGTTAGAAATCCTATCATAAATTGTCCCTTCTGATGCAGGGAAACGTGGCGAGGTAATGCTTTGATAGTAGTTGCAGTGGCACATATCTGATCCACTGATTCCTGAATGGTAGACCAGGCCACGTGGTGAGTGAAAACTGAATTCAAACTTGCTCTAAAGACTGCCTGAAGCATATCAGTAGATAGGTCCAACGCGGAAGCCAGCTCGCGAAAGGTGGAAATCAGAGAAGCCAAACTAGGGGCTTTGGCCATGTTTAGGAGTAGTCTGAGTAAGTGATTTGATTAGGACACATGGGGTTTTAGGGCAGCTGATACAGCAGCAAGCAGGGGAATGGGGTCTTCTTTTTGTAAGGAAGAACATAAAAGACTTCTCACCCAATGGCGGGCATCTCCATTCACGGCGTCCAACAATGCAAGACTTTGTTGGGCATGAAATATTGCTGAAGCATTACTGGGTGCAATTGATGTCCTCATTTGTACTTCGGCATGAGCATCGAGAACCTGATTGGTGATCGCTTGGGAGGGGACACTTGATCCTTTTCCTGGGTCAGTGGATTTACAAGAAGATGCAGTCTGCACCTCTTGGGTGGCTTGAAGAAAGTTTCTCAGAATAGAGCGAATGCTTCTCCTGAAGTCAGAAAGTGACCAAACAAACAACAAACAACACAAAACTGATTGCACGTTCATCTGGTAGAGGGTAACCACTGCAGCGCCCAATTCAAAACCAAGTCGGAAATGGCTGGAAGTAATGGTTGGTCGATTATGTCATGGAAACTGCGGAAGAAGTTTAGACCAGCCTGCCAGTCAGGATGCGTGAGCACCCAAAAAGCAAGCCATAATGCCAGGGGCATTGCTGACCATGCGGCTTGATATGGAGCCAGGAAGTGTGATACAAAGAAGTGGTGGCGTAGCAGCAGGGTAAGGAGTATCTAAATGGCGAACCACATTGAACCCATCCCCAACTCATCAGTTCCCACTGCATGTGGTGGGATCTCTGGGATAGTCTCAACGAGATTCTTAGCTTGAGCAGCCAACTCATTGGGGGCAATATGGAGATTGATTCTCTTTTTCCATTGTTGTACATAGGGCCATAAGATCCCTGTGTATTGATATCAGAAATTAACAAGAGCGGGTTGTAGGACCAAAAGTATCAGGCTCACTGGGCCCAATCAGCAATAGAGGGAGCCATGGTGACCAAAAGAATTGGTAATGCCCACCCAGAGTGTGGGGTGATTAACCACCAGGGCAATGCCATCTGGGATGCGGTTAAGAGGGAAAATAAACAAATAAAAATTTCTTTTTGGTAAAATTTTATTGGGAAAGGAAAGTAAAAAAATTGCCCAACAATTTTCTCAGTGCCATGCAACTGATTTATAGTGATCAATTGGGTAGTGACAGGGTGGGGGCAGGGCCCAACAAATTTGACCTGACCGGCGCATTGTTCAGGAATGGGGGGCTTATTCTTTGAGAACCAACATCACAAAATTTGAAGGCAGGCCGAGTCTCTGTCAGTTCAACCTCAAACGTCTGAACCAGGGCTTGACTACGTTTCTGACAATTAGCATGATGGCGTTTAGACTGACAGGCGACAAGAATCCCTAAAGGCCATCCCTTATAGGGACAGGTCCATTTGGTTGGAAACAGGTTTGGGACAGCCAACCCACCCGCGCTTGGTCATTTAACCATTTGTTTGGTCAAGAGCGGCATATCAGGCGCAGTGCCCAAATTACTATCTGAGTGTTTTGAACTTACATCAATAGTGCCCAATATTTGTTCAACTAGTCTGGAGATTGAATTGGAACTGTCAGGCGATCTGGCTGATATCTCATCCCTCATGCTTTTACAGCCATTCGAATTTTGCGCATCAGCCAGATTGCCAGCCAAATTAAATCTGACCGATTTCAAATTGATAAACTTGGTACAGATTTTGCTAATTCCCTGCAACAGTTCTGCCGAGGTAAGTGTGGGTATTGAGGGTGGGATCCAAAGCGGATGAGCTGTTACCCATCGCTCATCTACTATGTGAGTGAGGTCACCCTGAGTGATGAGGGGTACCGTTAACCTCTTCAGTATCTTTATATAGGAACAGGAAGATGGAGTGATCAAGAGCCAAAGGACATTCCCCAAGACTTACAATGCCATTCATTTTTCCAACAAGATAATCATCACTTCTAATCTCAACTTCTAGTGGAATTTGGAATCCATGTTACTATACCTTCATCTCATCTACTGTAACTCTTTGGGAAGAATAATATATCAATACAAGTGCTTTTGACTCTTCTTGTTATAAAACCCTGCGTATTAAGGACATATCACCATATGTTATAGAGATTTACCAAGCAGTCTCAGACTGTGACTTGTAATAACCCTATAGCATATGTTTAGATAATATCTAATGATTAAGTTTTCTCTATCACTGGATTTAGAACCTTAACTGAGATGGGACTAGAGGAATCTGCCATCATAGCACGAGTTGAGGAGAAGTTCAGTGATACTATCACTACTAAACAACAATAACCAGATTACCCTATTAAATGATATTCCACCATATTAATAAAGGTCCTGATGACTATGGGAGATGATAGGGGTGCAACATATAGTAAAGAATTGTGATGCTCAACATATATTATCTAGGCCTTACCAAATTTTTTGTCAGAGAAGCTAAGTAACTATAAAGTTAAAGTAGTGATGGAAGCTGGTCTTTTAAAACCCTCTCAGAGCCCGTGGGCCTTGCCACTACTAAAAGCCCATAAAAATGATGGAAGCTATTGGGCGGTGATGGATTACTGATAGTGAATGTGATAACTAAGAAAAGAAAATTTATCACTACCACAAAACAATGATCTACTTTATCTCTTAGCAAGATCCCTATTGCCAAAATGGCTCTCTCTCAGGGGGTTCTGATGAAAGGGTTTAAGCCAATGACAAAAATTATTTAATTGTGTTGCAGGGTGCACTTCTAAGGGAATTAGATGTTTAAACCTTTATCGCATAGAACTATTTTTCATGGTTCCAAGGGTGTCCAATCTTGAATGGCATTGGAATTTAAATATGATGCTATTCCATAGCACACCAAAAAACTCTTTCAACCTCCTCTAATAACAGGAATCTAAGTCCAAATATTACAAAAGAATAAATATATTTAGAGTTATTAGCATTATTATAAAAATGAATATAGTAAATGCAGAATCTGTTAAAAAAGACGCTATAATGTAGATATAAAATTAAGGAAGTATATATGATATCTAGGAATTTTGGGTGTTAGAGTAGGACTTGATTTAAGCAAATCAAATTCTTCTTATAAGGCAATTGTGCATCTGCTGTTTGGTTTCAGGCCCAGAAGAGCCTCTTTTTTGATCCTCATCGATCTTCTGGGCTTCTTTCTTAAATTATATGGAGCTCTACCTACTTGTGACCACGTGGCTGCTGCTAAGTTTGCTCCTGGTTTTTGTGACCATTGTGTCTGTACCAGCTTCTTGGGTACATAATAATCTTAATAGTTGGAGCTTGCAAACATAAGTTACCTTTCCCTTTTTGTAGTATTGACTTTGCTCAACATCATAAAAATGGGAAAACTTTATGGTTTTTAGAAGAAAAACTATAATCAGCAATTAAACCTAAAGGCATAAGAGAAATTTTTCAAAAATTTATTAGTGACGTCGTGTGCATAGTTGTCTGGACATGAAAATATAAATTTAAGTCTTTGACGTCATTCTGATAGTCTGGTATAATATTTGTTGTTCACATGGTGTATAAAGGCCTCTATTGACAGTAATTTAGGTTACTGCAAAAGCCTATAAAAGGCGCTTTGAGATTATGAAAACCATTTTGATTGATGTCCATGTTAGTTTAAATTCAGTATTTATTAATTCCTGCCAGATCTTCAAGCCAATGCTATTACTATTAATTTGATTTTTTCAGATATGTTCAATCATAAGTTAAGGAATTGACTCTATAGTTTGGTGTTTTTCAAGATTACCTTCCACGAAACTTGATCTAGTGATAGACTTCAAGTGGCATGAGTGGACTCAATTAAAGGTGATATGGGCTATATCATCCTTAATGTAATACCTTGTATATTTTCTCATGCCACCAGTGGCAGGTCCCGTTCAGAAAACCTATAACTTCTCAGGTTGTCCTCCGCTAATATGGAAGAACATCAATTTTTGTCCCACCGCAAATATGGGAAATGTAAGTATTTGGTCACTCACTTTAGTACTCCCCTTAAGTAACTGAATTTTGTTGATGCTGAAATTCATCTCCCTCTTTAAATCCTCTATCATTAGCTCTTCCTGGTATCTTCCAGGAGACATATTCTTCCTATCCGCGTCCATCACTTGAGATAACAAGCTTGATAAGGTGGGTTCCTTTTCCATATAGATTCTTAAATGGAGACATGCCAATAGTCGTGTATTATATTAACTGGTAAGCAAACAAGGTGATAGCAACAAGATTCCCCATTTAGACTCATGGTTGACCACAATCTTATTTAAAATAAATGTGAGGGTTCTGTTGACTCTTTCCATGCTTCAGTTGGTAGATGGTGTGTATGGCGTGGTAAAAATGTTATTTAATTCTTCATAAGTCCATCAGGTGTCTCATAACATCTGAAATAAAATTCCGTCCATTGTCAGAAAGGAGTATCTGAGGGCGTCTGTGGCGTTTAATAACCTGAAGATAAAAGCTTCTAGTGGTAATTACTGCAGCAAACACCTTGACTGTAATTGAATCTGCATCCCTAATGAAGTGATCTATCTCTACAATAATAAACTAATCACCACTTGATGTCTTCAGGAATGGTCTAACAACAATTATAGAGACTTTGTGAAAGGGCGCGAAGGGGGGACATACTAAAACTAAACTTCTGCATTGGAAGTTTGTAGTGGGCGCATTCAACGCAGAGCTCCAGAGCCTGGCTGATATCGTCCACCTGGCCTCCCTATATTATCTCTCCTTGAGATGTTAGTACATCTTCTGTAGCCTTTCATGGCCTAATGATTGATATCTGTTATAATTAATGCCATCCTTCTTGTCTTCATATAAGGTAGTATTTCTCCTGTACTTTTTTTCTCTATCAGTTCATTTTGAAATCTCGTCTCTCTATAACAGCTCTTCAATATTTTCTTGACTAAATCATCCTCTTACTTCCTTCCTCTTCTGGTTTTCCTATATGATTGTAGTGACTATAACTCTCATGTGCATTGAATTAGAGGCAGGCAACTGTGACAAGCCATTCACATTCAGCTACTTCTTCCTGCCTGGTACAGGATATTAATATTGTAGCCTTACACTGACCGATCCATTTGCTAGTCTTCCGCCTTGAACCTTTATTTTTTCAAACTATCTCATAGAGGCGTGATCCATAAAAATCTGAATTGTACACTATATTATGTAGAGTTAGAAAAGGTATACTTCTCTGATCACCATTAGGCACTTGCACTCATTAATTGTTCAGAAGTGCTCTGCTTTGGTGAATGTCTTTGGGTATAGCTCTAATGGGTGGTATACTTCTTCTTAGTCTAACTGTTATAAAAAGGCGTCTTTATCTACGTCGCTGGCGTCTGTATAAGTGTAAAAGATTTTCAAGAAATCTGGGTATATCAGGATAAGGCTCCATTAGTTTTTGCTTGAGATTGTTGAGAAATCTTCTTGCTCTTGTTCTCAACTGAATAAAACTTTTTGTTTATAGTAGATACATGAGTATCTTGGAAATGTCTGAAAAGTTCTGTAACAAATGGGCTCCCAATGCTCTATTTGCCACCTCAGAATATGCAAACTTACGCTGGAAGAGAGTCACCTCAATCTTTTTAAGCGTCAGGGTTGCATTGGCATTAAAGACCCTCCTTAATGTCCAATTGAATGGCTAAATCCTGCTGCATTTAGGGGTACAGATATTGCTTGTGGGGCGACACAACTGTACGCAATATATGCTGACCCCTGGTTGAGGTCCATAAGATTTGAACTCGCCTACTTTCACCCATAAGCTTCACTTGACTGCACTCTACTACAACCTCATCATGACCCCAACCCTGTCATGTTGCACAACCCCCTTCCATGGAATACCAGGACGTTGAAAGTTCCCTCCTAACCCTGGTTTATCATGACCAAGGTCCCAAATAATAAACTTAAATTAATAAATTTATAACAGCGCTAAATATAAGTGAACGGGCTTTATTTTGAAAGAGAGACAAAATAATGTAGAATTCACAAGTGAGGGAAGGGAAACATAACCTCACTTGTTAAATAGTAGCCCTTCATGAGCTACACAAATTAATAATAGTTTAAGCATGTACAAGGCTTAACAAATGCTGGCATTCCAACCTTCATCTGGTGGAAGATTGAGGGAACCTAAATTAGATAAAATCTGCCCTAAAATTGATATTTATTTTTAAAATAATCTCAAAATATATTGGCTCATCAATTAAGTTAAGTTCAGAAAATTGGGATTTGCAACCGTCATCATAGTAGATTTCCTAAGCCCCAACCTTAAGAAATTCATATATAATCACCAATTATTGCAAGTTCAGAATGGTTTGATGGTAGTAACTCCTCTCGCCCAAGTACACTTAAACGTCTCTAATGAATTTGGGGTAACTCATCTTAACGATGGCTTCAACCTTCCCTTGCTAAATATTGATTATTCCTTGATTTACTTCAAGTCCAAAGGAATAAATAGCTGGATCTTCATAAACTATCACTTGTTTTACTTAAAGTTGAGGTTTTTCTCTCTTAACCAGGTAAAAACCTTCTTTAAGTGTGTCAGGTGATCCTAGATTGTCTTGTTAAGCACCATGATATCGTCCAAGTATATAAACAAACTTGAAATCTTCAGATCTTTTGATAGTTATAAAACAATAATTTTTGAAAATAACTGGGGCATTGCAATGCCCTATGGGATATCTGTTAGTCCAAACATGCCTTGACTGGTGATAAGCTCACACTTCTCTGGGCCTTATGGTAACAGTTTTAACTGCCAATTCTCACTTTCCAAGTCCATGGATAGAAGTAGTGCAATCCTCTAAGATATTTAAGGCATCATCAATGCATCTTGAAGATAAAAATTTTCTTTTTCAGGTCATTCAATCTTTGGTAGTCCATGACTATGCGGTGATTCCCATCCTACTATCTAATCAGAAGTAGGGGCGATGCCATGAGACTCTTGGAGGAGTGTACCAAGCCTAAATCCATAATCTAATGTGGTTCCTTAAAAATGACTTCTTCTTCACTCTTGGAATGGCGATGTCAGGATTTTTCCAAACTCTTTCATTCCTAAACTTTTACTCCAAATATTCCCCTAGTAATATTAGAAGGGGAACTCAATATATATAATCATATCAAGGTAAATAAGAACGGTCAGGCTTATCCCAATCAGGTGATAGAAGATTCAATCGCACAACGATTGAAAAGATCAGATAATCCCTGAGCTACTTTGAAACTTAAAAATAGTTAATCTTTTGTTAATAAAGGTTAGGTCAACCTACAACCTTATTTTTACTATTATTTGTAACATTTTTGAGAATCCATCTAATTAACTTCATGAGAATACCTGACATTTTTGAATGTAATTCAAAACTTCAAAAGTGGTCTCACTACAAGGGACCTCTGAGTTACGCACCAGTGAAAACTTCAATCGCTATAATGAGTTCTCATTTTTCGCCCAAAGAGGCTCAAGACCATGAACAAGGCAGTATTTTAGAATGGGTCCGTTCCACTAGAACTGAAATTTTTAAGGGTACCATCTAAGTTGGAATTCCGTGCCAACTTGGATTTTTATGCTCCCACTTAAGCTTTACCACGAATTTTCAAATACAGCCCAGGGTTTAAGAAATCTCATCAATCAGATGCTAGAGGGGTTCTAATTCCTGGAATCTGTTCTACTTTGTCTTAAACTAATGCTTTACCCTTTATGTCGATGGATATATATAAAACTTTTCAAATGCCAGGGATTGGTACCAAGCAATATTTACACCAACTTGTACACCCAACTTTATACTTTTATAACCAGTAGTAGGAATGGATCATCAAGGGATGCTTAATTTATTAATAGGAATCCAGTCACTTTAATTATCCTTCTGTGCTCTTCAAGTTTGCCGCTAAGTTCAGTAAAGATAATTGTGAAGCCATTATTAGTAATGAACTCTTCATATTGAAGTACATCAACAGCTTTTTAAGCTTGATCATGGAATATCTGGTTTTGTTGATTCACAGTTATGAAGCAAGTCCATGGAATTCAGGGGAATGGACAAATGTTATTTCCTGACTCACTGAGAATAGTTAATAAATGGAAGAGTAAATCAAAAATCGTCTCTTCTAATTGGAGCAATTGTAATTGAAAATTCAATTTTGAGTTAACAAAGTAGAAAAAACCTCAGGAACTATGGGTCTTCGTGAGGAACAAGGTCCTCCTGGGGTTGAAGGACCTCGTGGAGCTCCTGATACTGATGGACCTCGCGGACCCCCAGCTGTTGAAGGGTCCTGTGGACCGCCAGGTGCTGACATACCTCGTGAACCACCTGGTGCTGATGGGCATTCAGGATCCCTTCAGCAGGTTGACTCTCTCTTTAGCATGATTGATCACATGCGTGAGCAATTTCATAAAAATTGACAAGGAGTGTAATTGTACTCCTTATGGGGTACTCATTGACCCCATGTTGTCATTTCAGTCCTTATCTGACAAATTTAATAATTTGGGTAAATGGGCAATAAATACCAACATCCTGTTACAAGCTTGTGAATCAAGAGGGGAGATACTTCAAGCGAGGATTGAAACTTTGGAACTTGAGTATAATGCACAGCAGAAGCAAATTTACGAGTTATATTGAAGATTGGACAAAAAAGTAGGGCATGCTGATCTAAGTCATCGGGTTACTGACATTTGTACTGAGGTAGTTGGTCCCTATCTTTAATATTCTTCCTAAGCTTCAATCTCTAACCTTACATCTCCACTCAGTCAGGACAAGCTGGAGTGCATGTTTTTACTTCTAATGCTCAAATAAATTTTAAACATGTATTCAAAGATAATACTCTCCTGGGGAAGACAGTATTATCTCCTTCCTTATTTATATGAGAAGGCTCTGAGTGAGGCCACAAATCAAAAGTTAAATAAGTTACCTAATTGTCTTACTCAATTGGCCCAAGATATCATGGTATCCCACTTGATGACCTTTTCATCTTGGTCCCAGGTTAAGGAAGAATTGATTTAAGAATTTGGAAGTGAGCAAGCCTTATTCTCTCAGAAACAGCCTTTTATCTCATACAGCCCCACTAAAATGAATCTATCAAACACTTTGCTCATTTTGTTTTATTGAGAAGCTCAGACTTTGGTAGCGTGTGGCCAATAAATAGGACGACGCTATTACTGCTGTTATGTCTGCTTTTACTTCTAGAACTCAGATGCAATTATACCTTATCAGCGTAAAAAAGAGCTTAAGAAGTATTTTAGACATAAAGGAGGCCTTGTTGAAATTGTCTCCTCAATTTTTGGAAAAAACTCCAAGTCTATCACTTTCTAAGACCCAGTCATCCTAAAGTTTACGCTGTGCCTGAGAATGCTAGAGCTATTCAGTGTAATTATTGTCAACAATATTTCCATACTGAATACCGTTGTTATAAAAAGGAAGCATATGAAAAGAAGAAAAAAGACAAAACCAATAAGACTTTACATCTTGATAATGATATGAGTATGCATCAGAAACATCAAAGCCCTGTAAAATAGAATAAGGATGAGAATTCTCCCATTCCCTGCCCTCCTTGTTGGCTTTACCCTATCAGTTTGGAAGTACAATCACCTGTATTGACCTTTGAGTGAATCAAATTAACGCCAACGCTATTATCGACACTGGATTTCCTATGAATGCAGTCTCATCAAAATTTATCAAGAGGATTAAGTTAACTCCATATATTTCACATTATAAGAAATTTGGCACTGCAGGATCTCAGAGTACTTGATCAATTGGAGCTTTTTTATAACTCCCATTGAGAATTGGGAAGTAAACTTTTACAGTACTTGCAATTGTCCTTGTTAACTTGAGTTTATGACCTTCTATTGGGAACTAAATTTTTGTGGGAATTTGATGGAATTATTAATTAACCCAACTCTTCTTAATCCCTTTTAGGGTATAGTGATCCATTGCTTTTATCCAAACATGCTCATACAAATATTTCTTATGTATTTTAAAGAGATCAAAGAGCTCCTATTCCATTCAGTATCATGTTGAAGGCCCTCAAGTAAAATTACCACCTATGACGGCTGACATAAAAGAAGGGATGCCTATTTATTCACCTGAGGTTGTGATTATTTCGCCAAGATCTCAGGTTATTGTCAATACCTTTTTACATTTCTCTATTCCCATGGGCCATCTATTACAAATACAAGGCATTTCAAACCCTTCTGCTAAAGAGATTTTGCCTTGTCCTGGGGTATTGGATTATGCATATTCTGTAGCATTTCCCTGTAATATTGGTAAACCTTACCAATGATCCAAAAACGGTAGCTCGAAAATTCAGACATCTATGTCAAATTATTGCCCCTAACTCAAATCTATGACGTTAAAACTTTTGGAAGCTTACAAGAATTCAGGTTGAAAGCAAGTCAGGAGATTCTAACTGTGGGACCTGCAATAGGGAAGCATCTTACTAAAGAACATAAGAAACAAGTACTTCAATTATTGGAAGAATACTCTGATATAAATGCCAAGACTACTTAAAATTTTGGTAAAATGAAGGGATTAATGCATACCGTTGACACTGGAGATCACCCTCTTATTTGTGCCAAACCCTCTCGTAAGTCAATAGTGGAGGAAGCCCAGGCCACCAAAGAGTTACATCAACTATTAGAGTCTGAATTACTGAAACCCTCCAACAGCCCTTGGGCCTCCCCGTTGTACTGGTTAAGAAGAAGGATGGTTCACATTAGGTGGTTATGGATTATTGTTGGTTAAATGCCATTACTCATAGTGATAGTTACCCTTTGCCAAGTATTAAAATCTTTCCCCTTTGTTAGCTGGTTCAACCTAATTTTGGCAAAGGACTTAGCCAGCGGATACTAGCAAATCAAATTAGCCCTGGAAGACCGAGCTAAATGTGCCCTTTTATCTAGTGAGGGCTTATTTGAACCAACCCATATGCTGCAAGCGTTAGGCAACGCCCAGCAACCTTTCAAAGGGCCAAAGATTGTATGTTACGGTATATAAAGCTGACCTGTGTTTTGGTATATCTTGATGATATTATCGTGTTTTTGAAAACATTTACTTAGCATTTGGGCCATTTAAAAGAAGTTTTTAGATGAATATAGAATTCATCACTAAAGCTCAAACCCTCCAAATGTTTCTTTTTCTAGAATGAAGTGGAGCTCTTAGGTCACCAGGTTTCAGCTAGATGTATTCAACCACTTTCAGATAAAATTCAAGCTATTTAACAAATGACACCTCCAACCTCCTTGTGGGAAATACAATTCTTCCTTGGTATGGATGAATTTCTTATCAATTAATACCCAAGTTTTCTGATATGGCGGAACCCTTATCCCATTTATTACAAAAAGGTGTGTCATTTGAGTGGAGCTCAGTTCAGGAACAGTTGTCTAATTTTCTCTGAACTGCCTTTACTAAGGCACCTGTTTTAATTCATCCTCGATTTTATAAGCCTTTTTCCTACATACTGATGCAAGTAATATCACTATTGGGACTATTCTATCCCAGTGTGACAAAGAGAGGATCGATCATCCCGTTGTGTTTTTAGCAAAACCTTATCCAAAGCTGAGCGTAATTACAGTGTAACTGAGTGGGAGTGTTTAGCTGTAATTTTAGCAAACAATGCACTTCCATCCCATTCTATATGGTAAACATTTAACTGTTATTACCGACCATTTTTCTTTAATATGGTTAAAAATATGAAGGATCCTTATGGGAGACTAGCCAGTTGGGTCCTAAGACTGCAAAATTATGATTTTTCAATTATTCATCGCTCAGGTACATAACATCAAAATGCTGATGGCTTGTCCCAGTTACCTATACTGTTCTTGGATTTTAGAAAATATGACGACTATATAACTTCATTGGATGGTCTGAGTTGTAGGATCAAGAATCTGAAGAAGATCAAGACTTCCTAAAACTATTACTAAAGATACCTTGACTTGGGAGGGAGCTTTTTATAAGAAGGTCAAATATAAGTTGTTACCCTTTCTTCACCCAAATTCAAGGTATCATGCTATTATGGAAGGACATGGTCAAGTAGGTCATAGTGGCTTAAAGAAAACACAAGAGAGGAAAAACCAATAACAATGTAATAATATGACTAAATCCATTCAAGAGACCCTTAACTCATGTCTCGTCTGTAAAAGTCATGGCGCAACCAACCCTACTTATAATCATTAA
Organism: Massospora cicadina; assembly: GCA_022478985.1. NCBI lineage: Eukaryota > Fungi > Entomophthoromycota > Entomophthoromycetes > Entomophthorales > Entomophthoraceae > Massospora > Massospora cicadina. The sequence goes on along the minus strand of JAKSZP010018404.1, from coordinate 158,122 downwards.
GTGATTCCACTGACTAAGGCGTTTGAAGTGGTAACTATTGATGCTGTATGACCTTTTCCTCAGGGGTTGTATGGACACTAATAGATTAACATGTCTGTTTACCATTTAACTAAATGGGCTGAGGCCATATCCATTGCCACACCCCTCTGCTAAGACAACTGTGTTATTCTTTTACCAGCTTATCAGAACTCAGCATGGGTGTTCCAAGATCCTTATGTCAGACAATGGGATTAATTTTACCTCTCAAATCCTACAGGAACTATCCAAATTATTCAATACTTCCCAACGGTTTGTCATTCCTTATAATCAATCAACGAATGGGGCCATTGAACGAGTCAATGGAACTTTAGTCTCTATTGTGAGAAAGTTGGCCTCAACGGACCCATCTTAGTGGAACTTCTATTTACCAAGTGCTTTGTTTGCATATCAAATAAGTTATCTGAAATTATAAAAATGTCGCCCTTCAAATGTATTTATGGGAAAGATCCCTCAGTTCCTTCAAGTGTTCAGGCAATAATCAAAGAAGATATACAAGAAAACTCTGATTAAGTTATGAGAAATCTGGCTGATGAGATTATTCGCCTTCAAGCTCAAGTCACGAATGTATTGAAGTAACCACCAAAAAGGAGACCCAAAGAAGTAACTAACATAGACCTGCCTTACCTGGATATCAAATTGAAATTTATGTTATGTATTATTTCTCCTGAAATAGTGGGTAAACTGAGAAATTAGGATTTAAATGGTGTGGTTCTCCCTTGGGTTGGGACCATCTAGTACTAAAAAAATGGTGTGGTTCTTATTGAGTTATATTCTGAAAGGGATTATAATATTTAATTATTCATGTTTATATGGGTATAGTTTAAACCATATCCATCCAAGATTTTTGAGAATTCACCCTCCTCCATGATTGAATCTTAAGTGGGGAAGTGTCGGGATTTTGCCAAACTCTTTCATTCCTGTGACTTTTACCTCAGATGTTCCCCTGGTAATATCAGAAGGAGACTCAATATATATAATTTTACCAAGGTTACAAAGAATTATCAGGCTTATCCCAATCAGGTGATATAAGATTCAATCGCACAGCGATTGAAAAGATCAGATAATCCCTGGACTACTTTGAAACTTATAATTATTCAATCTTTTGTTAATAAAGGTTAGGTCAATCTACAACCTTATTTTTACTATTATTCGTAACTTTTAGGTGAATCCATATAAGTAACTTTGAGAGAATACCTGCCATTTTTGAAGTATAATTCAAAACTTTAAAAGGCGATATAACTTCAATCAGAAGTTGATGGATCTCACATTATCAATATTGTATTTTAATCCTTTGAACAAGTTCTTATCTTTAGGTTTTTGATGAAAACATTGGAATATCAGTCAAGAACTCATTTAGTTCACATTCCTCTTGTGTTGTTGGCTCCTGAAGCCTAGTATTTTGATGCCAGTAATGGCTTGAACTGATTTAACATCAGCGTAGAGGTACATATTCACTTTTTCAATGGTTGACCTTATTATCTTTACAGGGTGTTTGACTATGTTTTAGAAGGGCTTTGGTTTCTATTGTTAGGTAGAGTCATAAAATCTAAACATCACTATGATTATATATTCTTAATCCAGGGCAGTAAATGTAGAAAATTATCTGTTCAGGTATATTAATACTGATGATTAACAGCAAGAACTATAGTTCTCTTGGAGGTAGGTCCATCTCTTCGCTGAAGTATAAGGGCAAAACAGACTCTGCTTCTACAGTCTTTGTAGGCTGTTTCATTCCTTTTGCCTTTACAGTATAGCTAACTGGATAGTTTGTTCTGGTTTGACTATGAATACTTGTTTCATCTACTCTTTTTCTCTTTGTCTTAAAACCAAGTAGAATCTAGTAATTTTGGACGTCAGAACTCTGGTTAAAGTTGATATTTCCACTAAACTCAATTAGAAAGAGCATTTCCATAAAATAATTATAGTGGTAATCTCAAGCACCACAGCTTGAGAAGACAAGACAATGCGGCCAAATTGCAATGGTAGCATGGAATAAGCTCTCAGTGCTTTATTTGATCCAGTCCCAGAAGCTTAGAACTTGGCCTGGTGATTGATGTCCAGTAAAACATCAATCTCTTCATGAGCTTGGAAGACATATTGTTGCTGTAGCGCCAGTGTCCAGTTACGCTAAACTTTGACTTTAGATATAGTGACCATTACCTTTGTAATGCTCTGGTCAAATTCATGCTCACGGAAAGAATGTCACTGCCTTTTTGATTGAATCCTCCTAGCTCCTCAGTAATAAAGGACCTTTGTAAGCCATGGATGACATGAAATCTTTAATTAAAATATTCTTTAATGTTGTATTTACAAGATTATCGCCATTTATGATACTTTCAATGATCTGAGTAGGCTTAGAAGCATTATCCAAATAAGAATGCTCACTAAATTCAAACTTCGCTTATCTAGTTCTGAAGCAAGCGGGCAAAGCACTTTACTTTGGAGCCTCAAAGACATAGTATCCTGAATCAACCCGTGAACTAGGCTTCATATCATCAACTATGTTGTGTGGCATATTTATTAATTAACTGTCCTGAGACCTCTTCTTTATTTTATTCTTTTTACTTTAGTTTAGGGAAGCTTCTTTAGAAGTGTACCTCTTAATGACAGTTGTTGCATTTAAACTTGGCAGAATTCAACTCCTTCTGTTTACTAGTCAGTAAGACTTATACTTAGGCCTATCAGCGTAACTTTGAGCAACTTAGATAGCTTCTTTATCTGGGAGGAATTGCTGATGCTTCTGATGGTTCTGGTTTCTTTACTTCATTTTGTATGTGCTTTAACATCAATCAAGGCCTCCCTGATGTTCTATAGAGATTAATGAGTATCATGTCCAGAGAATTTTGCACTGGGAGTTTTGGGTGTGATTGCACCAAACTAAGAAAATGGTTATTGTGGTGACTAGATCCAATGCTTTAACATCCAAATTTTGTTGTGCTTTGAGGTAGAATTAGTTATCATATTTAAAACTGATTAAGACTTCCCTATTCTCATGGTGAGGAATTTTGCTTCATATTGTCTGTCCTGTGCATTCTCTAATTCAGCGATAATGATCTCTTTAGCTTCAGTCCAAGTGTTATAGGGGCAAAGTGTAGCTCAAAGCACCTCCTGTGATTCTTGTCTCATACATCCTTGTACATGTCGATCTTTCTGTTTGTCACTGGCTTCATCCATGCTGTTTTTATACAACTGAAGATCTCTGTCTATAATTCCTCTCTAGTAGTGAACTTAGTCGTGAAATATAGGTGTAAATTGGGATCTTCTTAAAGTTTAAATTTGACTTTAGGTTGTACCACCATCGCTGAAGTGTATTGGTACTACTGGTGCGTCCTCACAGAGCTGGTAACAATCTGAGAGGGAAAGACGTCGCACATGCATGTTGTACAAGGGCTTCTTAAAGCATTCCAACAGATTTTTATGGCTTTCCAGCTTGGTACAAATTAAAGTTAGGCTCTGTATTGTTTCAATGTTCTCACTCTCTAAGAACTTTAACTTTTCTATCACTTGGGTCATATCCAACTCCATAGTTCTTTCCTGTGCTGATAATGATCTGACTTCTTCTTAACTCAATAAATAATGGTGATATATAATTCTTCATATGTTGATTAATTGGTACATAATTTTTAGGATCGGATCTTCTGGAATAATATCTTCATAGTACACTTCCATGCTATTGTCATAGAACTCTCAGTAGTTGTTTATCTTGTTCTCCCTATGGTGAGCACCAAGTATTGCTAAAGTGTTCCGCTTATTCAGGTGGCTAATGAATGGGACTGAGCCACTGATAATAAATTATTTGTTTGTTCACAGGGTGCGCCGCAAGGCAAATTAGAGGATCAAACTCTTGCATAATTATGACTTTTTCTCATGGTTTTGAGCATCTCAAGCCATGATGAAGCCTTGAATTATACATAAAGTGCTACTTCAGAGCACAACGGAACTTTATCAACCTCAGGTAATGACATAAAGGCTAAGTCCAAACCTTGTAATAATAAATTTATAGGGCGTTATTAGCACCAAAAAACGACAATAGTAAATGTAGATCATATGGAAAAAGACGTTACGTTATTGATATCAAAAGTAGAGAGTATTTATGCTTTTTAGGAATTTGAGTTTATATTAGTACTTGATTTATAGGTGTTAATTTTTTTATGATGCAGTTATGTGTTTTCTGCTTAGTTTCAGGCTCATCAGAGCCTATTTTGATCCTCTTGGATCTTCTATGATTCTTTCTTAGATTGTATGGAGCTCTGGCCTACTTATGCCCACGTGGCTACTGCTCTGTTTGCTCCTGGTGTTCTTGTAAAAAATTATGCTGTTGCAGCTGCTTGGTACATCATAGTATTAAATGTTAGAGATTCAAAACTTAGTTTCTTATCTTTTTGGTAATGTTTACATCGTTTTTCTTTTTACAATTGAGGAAAGACTTTTTGGATGGGGTTTGGTAATTTTCCCATCATATATAGTTAAAACAAGGGTATTGAAAAATTTTCTATTATTTTTCTAACATCATACATATAGTCATCTTGGCCTTTAATTATTGTTCAGGTCTCTCAGCAAAATACTGACTGTTTGGTAAATTAGTTGGCGGTCAGGATTATCTAATGACCTTTGTCAACAGATATTTTACACTTGAAGCATATAAAAGGAGCTTTAAATTTACAAAAATATTTTAATTATTATCTGTGTTAGTTTACCTTAATCTTTGTTCTTCCAGCTAGATCATTAGTACTGATGCATTTATTAATTTGGGGATTTTCATAGTGGTTCCTCTTAGGTTGAGGAAGTAACCCATATAGCTGGACGTTTCCCAAAAATGATATTTCTTTCATATAGCAGTCTTTGGTACCTCCAGTAACTGGAAGCATGGGACTGAGGACCATGGCGCCCACGGGGTGTCAAATTCCCTTCAGGACCTGAGGTACCTCTCATCAAAAGGTGCTCCTGGCATCACTGTTGCACTTTGTGTTTCAGAATTTAGTTTGAACTAGTTTCTATGACCAAGTGGACTTGAGAAACTGGATCTGATTCTGAGTTAGAATAAGCTTTCTGGATGTGTACTTTCACAATGATTATAACACTTTACTGTAGCTTTTTAATTGATCTTCCAGGTGTCTTAAATTTATTGCTTAAAAAATAAATTTGGTTTGTATTTTTTAACATATGATGATTGATAGATAGTCGCTATATTGTCACCAACGAAGGTGGAGGCTACTATAGCAATTGATGATACTAGTATACAAAGTTTGCGTCAACCTAAATTGTCAAACTACCTCCTGATGATACATCGCAAGATTTGAAGAAGATGGTATATAGCTGAGTGAGCTAAGTGGCGGAAATAACACTATGACATTGTAACCCAGTCATCAGAATACTAATAAGAAAAGCTACATAGATCCCTCATAAGGTAGGGCTCAGTCATAACTTGGGACTGACTGGGTCAACCTTCAGTTTAGTAAACTTCATTCATAAGTTGCAAGATGGTAATTTTTATTTTAAATTTATTGTGGGGAAGGCCGACCATGGGACGGACACTAACAAATATGACTCAGAAGAGACAAAACTTAGTAACATGAAAGGCACCCCAGAGAAGCGATGCTATCTCTTGTTGCCAGTGGGAACGCCACTTATGGGGAGGGGGAGGGAACGTGTGAAGGGGCCGTAGCCACAATTGAACACATGTGGAATAAGGGGTCTGATTTGATGAACCAGACATGGAACCAGGAGGATACCAGCTGTCATCAACGCGGTGGGAGGTATCTGAAAATCCGTGATTGAAAGTGGTCCACCACATGAGACTGGAATCTGTGGACAGCTTCTGGGAGGGTGAGGGTGGAGCCTGCGATGGCATCAAAGACAATTGTGTGGATAGTCCACATGGCGATTGCAACCACCAAAGCATGGAGGGAGGGTGGAAGGGAGGAGGCCATTGATAGAGCAAACATATCTCTTGACAGACTGAAGGGATGCGTTTGATCCTGGCCCAGCAGACGTTGAACTTCGCGCCATATCACTTTAGAGGTAGGGCAATTCTCCAGGCGGTGGAACAGCGTTCCATACTGGCCACACATGACACAGGATGAGTTTAAAGCGTTAGAGCGCTCAGCTGTACGATACACCCGCCTCAGGCTGCGCCACACATGGGAGCGGACTTGAGGCTGCAACAGAGGATGGTGTACATATTTCCAGATAGTTTTTTGGGTCTCAATGGAGTAAGGGATGTCCATCATGTTCAGGTAGTCCACCCTGGATAGGACATGGGACCGAATGGGGATCACGCCATCATGGATGGGTAGCCCCTGTACCTCTTGTGTGAACTGAGCTGAGGGGCGGCCTCTTTGGGTTGTATGTCTGTTAATACATATTCTCCACTCAGCGCTCCGCATAGAGTAGGATACGTTTGTAGTGGGCTTTAGTCCCGTGAGGACCTGTGGCTAATGTGTGTGATGCGAGGTATTTCATCAGGGAGTGGGTGTTCGATGGATTGTTGAGGCCCAAGGCGCGGGAGAAGTTGGAGTGGGCTGCGCGGGACCAGTGTTGGGAGGGGAGTGTAGGGGCGGTGACAGCCGCGATCAAGGTGCCCAGGATCTTGGCAGCATGGGCTTTTAAGTTGAGCAGGCCCATGCCACCATGATGATGAGGGCCAAACATGACCACTAGCCATACTGGTGGAGGGCGGCCTAACCAAAGCCATCCTTGCAGCAAGGCATACAAGGATTTGAAGAAGCTTGGTGAGAAGGGGATGGCGTGGGCTCTGAACCAGACTTTGGAGAGGAGCATAGAGTTGGCAAGAACAACCCTGCCAGTAAGGGAAGTAGGGCGGGCTCTGAGAGAGGCGATTCGCTTCATCACATTGTCCAGAATATGGCACTCCATTACTGCTGACGCGTATCCGCCTGCCTCCATCCACATGCCCAGATGGTGTACTAATCCTATGGTAGGACTTGGTACAAAGGGGAGCACCAGTGGGGCAGTGTGTGTTGGGTTAGTAGGACGAGGACGTGGGCGAGCAGATGGGCTGGGTTGGGAACTAATTGCTGGGGTCCATAGGTTCTGAAACCGACCAAGGAGTATGATTTTGGTTTTGGAAGCATTCAGTGCCACGTTGCTTACCCTGGAATACTCCTGGATGAAAGCTTTAAGCGCGCGTGCATCTTAATTATTAGACACCCCAACCATGCAATCATCTGTGAATGCCATTATCTTGACTGAGGCTTAGCCTGGCACATGGACCCCAGAGAGTTGGGCATTCACATTTCGCAGTAGTGGGTCAAGGCTGAAGTTGTATAAGAGTGGGCTGAGGGGGTCCCCTTGTCGCAAGCCCCTTTGAGGGTGGACTACTTCCGTTATGAAGCCTTGGCCACATACTGCCATTGTTGCAGATTCCGTGAGCAGCATCACCCAGTTGATGAAGCGAGGGGGTAAGTGGAAGTGATGGACGCAGGCCCTGAGGTATTCCCAGTTTACTCTATCATAGGCCTTCTGTTGGTCCAAGGATACAAGTGCCCCAGAGGCTGTGGACTGACATACATTAGCCACAGAGTGCACGTTATCCCAAATAGACCTTCTGGGTATGAAACCGAATTGTTCTGGGGAGATGATAGCAGATGCTACAGTCCCTTAACGGTTTGCCATAATTTTTGTTAAAATTTTGTTGTCTGTGTTTGTTAGAGAAATGGGACGCCAGTTGGCTAAGTCTAGCTTATCCCCTTTCTTGAAGAGTGTGGCGGTAAAGGCCTCATGTCCTCCTGGTAGGAGGCGCGTTTCCAACAGGCTTTGGTTAAGTGAGGCGAGCAGCAATGGGGATATATATTTGAAATATTTTTTGTAGAACTCATATGAATGCCATCTGGGCCTGGGCATTTTTGGTTTGGTGCACCGCTAATGGCTGTCCATAATTCGTTCAGAGTTATCAAATTCATTATTTCTGGGCATCAGAAAATGGTGCGGATGTGAGCTCAGTCGAGAAACTCTGCCACTTTGGCCAGCTGAATTGGATCAGATTGGTACAACTCAGAGTAAACCTTTTGTGTTTCAATTGCCACTTCAGCTGGCGTATCCGCAATGGAATCATCCAATCTTCACACCTGTGTGCAGGCCATGCTCTGGCGTGGTGTGAAATTTTTTTTTAAAAAATGCGCGGTGCACTTATTGCCTTTTGTGATGCATGTGGCCCTGTACTGAACACATACCTGATGTTTGTGTTGCCTTTCAAGTGTGTTGAGGTGGGCGGCTGCCTCCACCCACTTCTGGCCCCATGCAGAGCTGTATCCTGTAGCTGGGATGTTGGACTCCAGGTGTGCCAACTCTGCCAGAGCGCGCAAAATGACTGCCAATGTGGCTCATGAGCGTCTGGAGGAGAGATGGCGAGAGTGGCGGATGGTGTTATCTTTGAAAGTTGCCCATATGGAAATGGGGTCCACGCAAAACAGTGCAACAAACTTTTTTTCCAAAGTTGCAACTTCCACCCATGTGGAGAATCCTGGCGACGCGAGCTCAGAGGGGCAGATTTTGCACCAGTGTGGGGCCTTAGCAGCTGTGGCAGGTAGGTGGTAGGTTAGAGAGACCAGTCAATGGTCAGAGAATTCCATTTTTGTTGTTTTGAAGTGGGGGATGTGGGGTTGGAATTTCGCTGGCATTAGGATAAGGTCGATGCGGGTCATGGACCTTAGTTGGCCATTGTGGACATGGGGACGCATCATGTTTTCGAGCAGCAGGGTGTGTTGTGGCAGTGCATCCATTAACCTGAGGGTGGCCTTTAGAACGCGTAGTTCTACATGACCCTGGGGGGCATAGGGTGAGGAAGGCCACCAGTCCGTTGGTGTGTTTAGCCAACAGTTCATGTCACCGACTAGGAAAGAGTCTGGGGGTAGCAGGAGGGATTTGATCGATGAGAAAAATTCCTGGTGCTCATGTGCACCATTTGGGGCATAGATGTTGATGATTGCGTGCGCTATGTTGGCCCACGAGAAAGTGACAACAAGCATTCAGCCATTTAGGAATGTTTCTGAGGATAAAAATTTGAAAAAATTGTTTTTCTGAATTACCACCCCACAGTGCTTCGACCAAAAGGATAGGGATGGGAGGAGCATTGTTTTCCAAGCTTCCTCGGAACCTCGCAGACAGTGGGACTCCTGGATGGCCAGGATATCCACGGGTAAGTTGTGTTGTAAAAAACTCAGTTTCCTAGCCTGGGATGGGGAGGCATTGAGTCCAGCGATATTCAACATCCCTAAAGTGAAGGTTTCCCCATTGCACCTTAGGTGCGAGGGGGTGGGCACCTGGGCCCACTAGCCTCCTCTAGATCCCCACAAACCTTCACAGCAGCACGTGTGTTAGCAGCAATGCTATCGGGGTTTTTGTTAATTTTTGCAGAGAGAGTTGCATTGGCTTTAGCCTTCGCTTTTTGTTTCCCCGACGTCAGACAAATTTTTTGCGGTGCGGATGAGTTAGGTGCACCATTGAGCGGGTTAAAAAAATTTTTCAGTTGGGATGTGTCCCAAGTCAGTTTTAACTGGAGCTTGGGTGCAACAATTGGGTGAGATCAAATCCCCCATCAGATCCTCAGATTGAGTGGCCCACTCAGTGAGGGCTTTCCGAATCTGTTTGGTTGATGGATTCCCAAGTTGCTTCCACCACAAAGGTTTCCATGTCCTCCTGGCGTTGTGAGTGTGGTATAGCGGTGGTGGCCTTGGCCACTTCCTTGGCCGTGACCCTGCGGGCCTGCTTGGCCTTCTTCTGCTCTTGCGGGGAGATAGGCTTTACCAGTAGGTAGCAGCCTTGTGCTCCCCATGGGAAAGCCTCTTTGGTGCTCGTTGTTGGTTTGTAGTGCACCTCTCCACTGGCCATGGCCGCTGAGGGGTGCTCTTGGAATGTGACACCCTCCTTGGTGGGGCATGCGTGTACCTTATGGCTGAATGCATCACAGTGGGTGCAAATGGGTGGGCGCGCTGTCCACGGTCACCTGGAATGGGTGGGTGGTATGCCCTGCAATATTGATAAAAGTGGAGTGCAGGATCTGGGTTAGGTCCTTCGCGATCTCCTCAGTTGGGGTCAGGACTGTGATGGATTTGCTGGTGCACAGGTGTGGCATCAGCATGAAGCATTGCATTTTAAAAGATTGTATTTCGCCATATATGGCGAGACCATCTTTCAGGTGTTGTTTCAAAATGTCACGTTTTACCATAGTGGGCAAAAAGTCAAACATGAGGAAAATTTTGTTTGATTTTGTCCATCTGGTACGTTTGGTTTTGATGACCCGTTGCCCTTTGGGGAGGTTGACCAAATTGCGCACTGCCACAGCCTCGTCTGCTGCCTGTTTGCTTTCAAAACCTAGGTCCAGCCAACCGCGTGAAATGGAGTGAGGTGTGACATACACTGCAGTCGGGAAAATTGTTTGTACATCTTCACAAAATTTTTCCCATAAGGCCGTTTGTTGGATGTCCAGATATACACGGACTCCAAATTCCACTGACAAAAGTGGCTGGGAGTGTGGCGTGTTGATGTACTGGTTGCATTGTGCTTGCCATGCGAGTATTTCTGGGGAAATAATGACCGCCAGTTTTTTAAAATTTTTGTCTATTCCGCCAGTTTCTCCGGGGCGTTTTCAAACGTTGGAGGCTGTGGGCCTTCCACCTTCTCCTCTTACCTTATTTGCCCAACTGCTCCCTGACATGGGCGCAGACTAATCTCCTCTGTGAAATTATCAAACTAGATTCAGTCTTGAATTGAATAGGTTGCAAAAGTGATTGCAACGAGAAAGAAAAGTGTAAATAGGATGGTAATTTTTATGAACACAAATGAACATGATATTCTTCCTGATCAAAAGTAGGTAAAATAACTCAAAAATAGCCTAAAACTACCAGATCTGATGTTGCAGAGGGAGCCTCTTACTATTTCAAAGATTGGGATACTTAGTTACATTACCTGATTAATCAATGAAATATTTTCTTGGTAGTGTTGTTTTGCATTTTGTGATAATAATTTCCATTTTAACAACCTCAGCTCCCTTTTAATGAGCATCAGATCTAATCCTTATGCAAATGTTGAATTTAAAGAATTAATTTTTGGATCTTATAGATCTTTGGTCAGAATTTATTGTTTTTTTGTTATTTTGGAAAACAAAATGGCTTTATTTAAATATAATGGATATGTAGTTTTGTACTGGATGGGTTCAGCTGTTTCACTTATCATGTCTAGGACTGGCTTTGCACTTCAATATCCTAGAACTAGCAATATAACGTACCAAGTATGCAATGTAATAGTTTGGTAGAATTTAAGTACTTTTTAAGTTTAAAAAATAATATCTATAAGTTGTGTGGGCATTTTTGGCAATAGGAACGTCTAGGCTCTTCATTATATCAATCTATAATGTTGTTATAAAATTGGTAGTATTCTAGAGATACGCAAAAGGATTTGTGCACAGGGTTCAACCCACTGAGCAATAAGACCAACAATATGATGATTGTCGTCCATGAAACAATAGAATAAACTTTGAATAAATAAAGAGCACTCTCTCCTACAAGACTCTTTAATTAATATAATAAATACAGCACATCCTCGCTGTTCTGCTCAATTCTCAACTATTAACCTCACTCATCAATTGTCTCATCTCACCTATATCTCAACTACTTCAGACAATACAAACTTCCTTGGCTTAGTAATTCATTTCGCTGTATCTCATTGGTTCCAAAAATTCTTCATTTGTTAAGTTCACAATATCTAATTCAAGGCGATTTCCCATCTATATATTATACATCAATATCTCCAACCCAATATCACCTCATCTCAAGGCACTCAAATAATCATTACTCATATCAAACTCGGAGTATTCTATCCATTCCACTATAATGACTTAGGGCTTATCATCCAGTAATATCAGAATCACAATGATACCCCCCTTGACTGGAAGATAAGGTTATCTATTGCAGATACACCTGGAGAAACTTCATGTGCACTTGGTTGATGATTCAACTGCTTCTGGGATCCTCAATAGTATATGCATCCATACCCGTCTTCTCAATAACTTTAAATGACCCAATCCAGATACTTGTTTAACTTGTGCTTTCACCCAAACCCGTGTTTATCATGGATTAGAACCATGTCTTCATCTTTAAAATGGGCTAACATGCTACGCCATACCTGATCTGCAGCTTGAGTCTTTATCTTCTTGGTTAAAATGAATGAGTATGCTTTGGTTTGAAATTTAATTAATTTGTTAGCTAGGGTTTTCAAATAACGTTGGGGATACATTCCGCGGTATCTTCTACACAGGCGTATAGCAGTACCTGAAGAGCAGGGTGTCATCTGTATAGTAATTGCAAGAAAATCTTCCCTGTGGCAGAATGATAACTAGTATTATAGGCAAATACAGCGGTGGACAAAAGGGTTTTCAATCTGAGGGTTTATCTGCTACTAATTTGTGGAGTAAGTTCACTAAATTCCCATTGACCCACTCAACTATTCCGTTGGACTCAGGGTGGTATGAGGTTGTCAAAACCTCTCAGATGGCCGTCAGCTCGTTGAGCTTTAGGAGGATGTGGGAAGTGAAGTTAGTTCCGTTATCAGTAAGGAGGCACTGAGGGCAGCCATGCCATTGGATAATGCATTCAATTATAAATTGGCCACTGTGACTGCCCCTAAATCTTGTATCACCCTTGCTTCAACCCACAAGGTTAAGTTTTCTATGCCATCAAAATGTACTTGGACTAGTTAGCTCCCATTATTGAGGCAACAATATCCAGAAAAACTTTATGCCAAGCAAAGTGCGGCTTCACTAACTGGTATGCAGTCTTCCGGTGGAACAGCTTTTCCAATTGACACTGGTGGCAGAAGTAGATTGTATCAGGCACATCAAAGTTCATGCTTTCCCAGTAATATAGAGGCCGCAAAAATTTTTATTGTCTTATGCACACCACTATGTCCAATGGCCCTATATGCGCTTATAATAATACTAGGCCATGCTGAGGGTCGCAGAAAGTTCACTGTTGAATCATTGATCCGCTCATACAACCTACCATTCCACTGAAAAGTATCATCTCACATACCAGTCAACTCATTTATAACTTGCAGAAGCTCATCATATTACTTACCACAAAGCATCTTATCATACATGATGTCGCTTAGATCCGCCATCACTGCAATTGTTATTATCTTAACAAGCAGTCTGCATTTTGTTGATTGTCTCTGGTTGGTGAAGAGGCTCAAAATTGTAAGCCTGCAGTTTAAGGGCCCATCAAGCTAGATGCCCCTCTGGCTCCTTAAGGTTCTGTAACCAGCGTGACAAGGCATGATCCATTATGACTCTGAACTTTACACCATGCAAATATACTCTGAATTGCTTGTAAGCGTAGATCATCGCTAAGAACTCCCACTCAGTCACAGTATAATTATGTTCGTGGCTATTCAGGTTTTGACTGCAGTATGCCACCAGGTGCTCCTCCCCTTCATCATCTTTTTGGGACTGTTGGACAATTGCCCTCCTGGCTATATGATAAGAATGTTTTGGATCAAATTTGGCTTAGAAAGGTTAATGTCAGACATTAACTAGTCCATGATGATAATGATTTTTATGATATTAAGAAAATTGGCCAAAAGACCCTGGCGATTACTGGTGGAACTCCATTAATTGAGGTAACATCATTTCAAAACTGCATGGGCAAAAAATGTAAAATCAAGCGGTCAGTTTACTCTGACCTCATGACAGACCTTGGGTTGACCATCAGATGGTACGCCCCCAACCACCATCAGGTCCTTCAAGGCACCTATGCGGGGACCACCCCCTTTTATAAGCGTGGTGGAGGTCCCCCAAGGTGAATTGATTTTATCAAGCGGTGATTGAAATCCATCAAAACTTTACCGCATGGGTGCATTTTGCCCCTAAACCCCAACTATCGTTTTTCCAAAAAGTAACTCAATATTTCCAAAACTGATAGAAGCTTATACCATATTTCCTAATTCAGAAGCATCTAAGCTATTCTATACCTATCCTCAATTTTTTCAACCCTCAAAACAGCTTAAATACTGATCAATTGGATAAAAAAGGGGCATTTTTCCTTTTATAACGCTCTTAAAAAATTATAAAAGGCCCATTTTATTAGAGCTTTATATTTATATTTAAAATTATCTACAACCTTTTGTGGAAACCAGCAGGCGTGAAGCACAAGCGAGCTTGAATTGGCTGTTTTCATGCAAATTGGTGCTCACTACAGGGGACTCCTATAAACCATCAAAATTGACTTCTATCCTGGAATCAAGGCTAGGCGCATTAGAAGACCAACTAGCCAGTGCTTTGGCTCGTCTCAAAAGGCTTGAGCAGCACTCTCCTCAAGGCCCTTATGGGCCCTCCCTTATTATGGTTAAGCCTCCATTCAAGGACAAGTTCACACCTGGTGAAGGCAGTATCGCCTCCATCCTGTATGTTTATAAATATGCAATGGAAGGAGCGACTTATCTTCAAAAAAATTAAGTTTATTATTCTCTTCTTGATTCAGATGGTTCAAGAAATCAAAATTCCTCAAATAATCACACTTAACACCTGGCGGAGATAAAACAAGCGCAGTTTGACGAGTTTGGTTCCATGCAAAGTTTAAAACGGTTAGAACAAGCCTTTATGTGCCTTAGCCTGCTAGCGGGAGAATTAATCCTCTCATTTGTTGAGCAATTCTATAACCAAGATCAACCTCTTCTGCTGGCCAAACTGCTTCCTCTATATGATGCTATTGCTGCTATAGTGGCTAGCTTAGCATCATATCCCTCTTTAGCCATGCATATCTCCTCAGCTAAGCATACTTTTAAAACGGTACGTGGTATTAAAGAGGCATTACTAGCAGTGGCTGACTTCTATAAATCTGAACCTCTGAAAAAACCAAAAAACGAGAATCTACTCTGGCCTCTCCAGCCTTTTCCATGGCTATATATCTATGGAGCCCAGCTTCTGCAGCACTGCAGCGACAAATTACTCCTCCTCCATGTGAGAATATCCAGGAAATACTGGCAGTTATGGGCAGCGCTCTCCTCTCAATTCAGGTTCAAAAGTTCAGCCGGTGAAGTAGTTATGCTTTTGACTGGTTCCTCTCTTGCTGAGAAGTCTACTAAGGTGAATAATGCATTAATCCAACCTAAGCCGCTGTCTCAATCATCTTCAGACTCAACTTCAGCTGCCTCTAGTTCAAAACCTCTCGATTATAGGGCAGCCCAAGATAATTACTCCTAAGGCAAACGCCAAAGCCTTTACACTTCCAACGTCTCCCCCAAAAGCTGTTACAGCCACGGGGCTCTCTTAAAAAGCAACCGGGTAGATGAGAATGATAAAGCCCTTCCCTGTGAGGAAATTAAGCCAGTGTCTCAGCCTCCTTTTATTAACTTGATGAGGTGCATTTACAATCTTTCTGATGATGAGTCTGAAGGGGGTGATGAAGATGCAGGTTATTTTGTCTTGGGTGCTTTAATGGAAGTGAAAGCTCTGGATAGGTTGAGGCCTGAATGGATTGATATGGCTATAATAACCTGACGAACTTATCCTCAACAGTTTTTGAGGTTTTCAGAGGTGGTTGATACCACTAGTGATGCTTACCAGTTTATTGGGACAGTAATCTGCTCCACACAGCAGGTCCATACCCTCCAATCTATATAAGATAAATACCCTGCGATGGCTCAACGCCTTGCCTTCACTCCTCATCTGAAGGTGGTCCTCACCATCACCCCTACTTTTGGTACCACAATAACTAAGGTAGAGGCTTTTATCAAAAAAGTGCGCGTTCTAGCTGTCCATGATATGGGTGCACCAGTGAACGTGGTCTCATTGAAGCTCATCAATAAATTAAGTTGGCGCCCAACCTGAACTATTCACAAGTGTATGAAACTGCAGGGCCTGATAATATGCAAGCTATTGAAGCTTACTGTACTCTTCCCATACTAATTGGGAAGCTCCAACTGGCTGCCCCCGCTGTAGCATTAGACAATAACGCTTACAACCTACTCATTGGCACGCAATTCATGATTAAGTATGACAGAAATTATTAACATGAAACAAGGATTTCTCTCCCTTTTTAACTATGAAGTCCTCTAGTTTATACAAATGATGAGTCTAAGAAGAGGGAATATAAATGTGTAGTTTAGTCCTTCTTATTCCCTCACCCTTATATATATCACATCAGGAAGAAACACTAAAAAGCTGTCTGACTCAGTGGATGGTTCAGAGGGAATATTATTGTATGCGTCAAAGGAGGTAGTAGTCAAAACGGGTAAACAAAAGTGATAGACATCAAAATTACTATGAAAATCCTCCATAATTGCCTTCTGCACTTAATAAACATTGATGAAATAAGCCATTTGGAACCTCGGGTGTTGACAGGTATCTTAGACCCTGCCTATTAGTGACCTATCAATCTTCTTCTGGGGAACCTCACTAGCAAGAACATGGTTTTAAAGAAGCATCAGAGATTAGAAAAGCCCTGTTGCTTCTCATTGACGACATCTGCCAAGACCATTAAATTAGGTTTATGCTAGATATGGGACTAACCAATGACTAGATAATATGTGCTTTGCCAAAAGTTCAGATTTCTGATGATCTAACTCTCTCTGAACTTAATAAGGTTCATTACTTACAGGAATCCTATGGTGATATATTCTCCAAATCTAATACTGACTATGAGCATATGAAAGGCTGGTGGAACACTATTGATGTTGTTGATTCCAAGCCTATTTGATCAAAGCATTATCAGAAATCAAAAGTTGAGGATCTCCAGATGAGGACAGAGCTCAAACAATTACTGGACGTGGGTCTGCTGGTGCCTTCTCAAAGTCCCTAGTCATCCCCTCTATTACTTATAAAAAAGAAGAATGGTGGACATCGAGTAGTTATGGATTACTGAAAGCTGAATAACCTCACCAAGAAGGACAGCTACACAATCTCTATAATTGATGACGCACTGGCCCAACTTTCTGGGTCCAAGTTCTTTTATACTATGGACCTGGCTAGCGGTTACCGGCAAATGGACCTCTCTCTACAATACCAGAAAAAGTGCGCGCTCATCTGCAGTGAGGGTCTTTTCTAACCTATCCGACTATCACAAGGGTTGTGCATTGTGCCCGCATCTTTCCAGAGAGCCATGGACCATATCTTGCAGAATCTGAAGCTTAGTTGTTTAATTGTATATCTAGATGATATCACCATTTTTTCTTGAACCTTTAATGAGCACCTTCCTCATATAAAGGAAGTTTTCCAATGCTTAAGGGCCTCTCGCATTAAGATGAAGCCCTCCAAATGTACATTCTTCTGGAAGATGTTGGATTTCCTGGGCCACGCCATCTCCTCAGATGGGATCCAGCCTCTCAAAGATAAGGTCAAGGTGATATCCAAGATGCCTTCTCCCAAAACCTTCCAAGATATTCAGGTGTTTTTTAGGCATGATAGGGTACTACCATCAATTCATCAAAATTATCTCAGCTCAGTGAGCCCCTTGTACGACTTTTAACTAAAAACACCCCTTTCCATTTAGGGGCAGAACAAGAAGCTGCTTTTGAAACGTTAAAAAAGCTGCTGCAACAACGGCCTATCCTGCAACACCCGGAAAATAGTAAACCCTTTGTGCTCTTTACTGATGCTTCCAACTACGCGGTTGGAGCTATTTTGGCTCAATTGGATGAGCATGGGGTTGATCAACCCATTCCATATTTTAGCAAGACACTCTCTAAGGCTAAACGCAACTATAGCGTCACTGAGAAGGAATGCCTGGCCATTTTTCTTGCTGTTAAACAATAATGCCCTTTATTATACGGGACTCATTTAAAGTGGTCACAGATCATGCCTCTTTTAAGTGGTTACAAAATATGAAGGATCCCACTGGGCGGCTGGCACGGAGGACTTTGAAGCTCCAGAACAATTATATGACCTTTGTACATCAAGCTGGGACAAGCCACATGAATGTCGATGGGTTGACTAAGCTGCCCATCCTAGATTTAGATAATAATGAAGCGGAGTGGCTACATGATCTTCTAATGGCCCCTGATTCTTGGGAGGATGAGGATAAACAGCTCAGAAGATGCTAGATCTCCATTCCCGTGACACAAAGGTGATTAATGGCTATATATACAAGAAAGTGGTGGCGAACTGGTTACCCTATCTCCGACCTTCAGAGCGAGTACCTGTCGTTATGGAGTCTCATACCCTCTTAGGACATAGTGGTGTGCAGACAACCTATGAGTGGGTAAAAGAACGCTACTCTTGGGAGGGAATCATGTAGACTATTGTCAAAGTCTTATGCATGTTTGACATGTAAGAACCAGTCTAACTTCAAAACAAAGTATCAATATCAGCCTACCACACCTCAACAGCCTTTCCACACAATAAGTCTCGATGTGGTTGGCCCTCTTCCCTAAACTATATGTGGAAATCGATTTTATATTTATTGAGATTAATCACTTTGCCAAATGGGTCGAGGCAGTGGCTATTCCAGCTCAGATGGCTAAGGCCACGGCCACTTTCCTCCACTAATATATCCTTACCTAACATGGTTTTCCCCAAGTTTTGCTCAGCAATAATGGTAAAAACTTCACCTCCTGATTGGTGGAGATTCTCGCAACTTCCATGGGCACCCAACAGCTTTTTTCTGCCCCCTACAACCCTTTAACCAATGATACCGTGGAAAGGGCAAATTGGACCCTGGTTTCTATATTACAGAAAATGGTTACTTTCAACCCCATTCACTGGAATCTTTATTTACCAAGTGCCCTCATGGCCTACTGTATCAGTTACAATCAGATCCTTAAAATGTCTCATTTCCGTGTGTTTTATCGATGGGAACCTGGGATACCAGCATTATTAGCAAAAGACATTTTCCTGATAGGACTTACCCTGAGCAAGCTATGAAAAAGATGGCTCAGCACAACATTCAGTTACAATCTGAGGTGATGACTAATTTGGCAAAAATTTCACAAAAGAGGGTCAATCTGCAAATGAGTAACAGGCCCCTCTTCCTTCCTTCCAAGTATCAGACTTGGTTCTCTATTGTCACAATCACATCACCCCTAGAAGGGAGAAACTCGGGTCCATTTGGGAAGGGCCCTTTGTAGTTACTTACAAGTGAGGAGAGGAGTACTCTTCATAAAATCCTTTGCTACCAGAGTTACGATTAATTGAGTTCATAGACGATACCTATGACCCTATTCTCCCCCCAACATCCTTGAGGGGGTGATGTCAGACAATTACCCTACCAGCTATATGATAAGAATTTTGTGGAATATTAAGCTGAGAAAGGAGAATGTCAGACATTAACTAGTCTGTTATAATAACGATTTTCATGATATTAAGAAAATTGGCCAAAAGACCCTGGAGATTCCTGGTGGGAACCCCATTAATTAGGTAACATCATTTCAAAACCTGAATGGGCAAAAAATGTAAAATCAAGCGGTCAGATTACTCTAACCTCATGACAGACCTTAAGGTGACCATCAGAAGGTCGCCCCCAACCACCATCAGGTCCTTCAAAGCACCTAAGTGGGGACCACCCCCTATTATAGGCGTGGCGGAGGTCCCCCAAGGTGAAAGGATTTTATCAAGTGGTGATTGGTTGAACTTTTTCAAAACTTTACTGCATGGTACATTCTGTCCCAAAACTCCAACTATCGCTTTTCCAAAAAGTAACTTACAATTCCCAAGATCTGATAGGAGTGTATACTATATTTCCTATTTTTAAAGCATCTAAGCTATTATGAACCTATCCTTCAAATTTCCCCTAACCCTTGAAACAGTTAAGTACTGATCAGTCAGATATCAAAAAGGGTCGTTTTCCCTTTTATTGCGCTCTTAATAAAATTATAAAAACCCAGTTTTTATTAGAGCTTTGTATTTATATTTAATATTATTTACTAACCTTTTTGGAAATCAACAGGCGTTAAGGACCAGCGAGCAAGAAATGTCTGGTTTCTACAGGAACAGAATTGCCCCCACAGTAGAAACGCATCTGTCTGTACAATATTTTAATTTTCAAAATTTGGGTAGCGTAATACTGGCACATTGATCAACGCCAAGTGAAGTGTATCAAAGGAGTGTTGATAGCATTCCATCCATTCAAATGTGACATTTTATTTAATAACTCAAACAGTGAACCTCCAATAAAACTAAAGTTTGGTATGAAGTGGCGATAGTAGCCAACCATCCCTAAAAATACTTGTATATCTCACTTACTGTTTGGTGTAGTCATCTTCTGAATGGCCTCCACCTTAGCTGGTAGGGGCTGTAGCCCTGTTGCATCGACTACAAACCCGAGGTACTCTAGCTGATCCTTGAAAAGTGGCATTTTTGGGTTTTATCTTGATGGCCTCTGCAATTAGCGGAATACCTCTTCTAAAAGGGTAAGGTGCTCAGAAAACGTGCGGGAGAAAACGTTGTTGTCATCGAGGGTATACAAGAACGCTTGACAACTTCAAATCTGCCAAGGATAGTGTCCATTGCCCTTGAAATGTAGCTGAGGCATTACACAGCCCTTTGTGGCATATGTGTCAGTTGAAAAAGCCCCTTTGACGTGATGATGGCGCATTCCTCTTATTCCACCACGGGTAACTCAATCTGCCAATAACCAGATATCAAATCCAATGCAGAGAAGTAATGAGCTCCTCCCAACTGGTCTAAAGCATCATCGATTCATGGCAAAAGGTATGAGTCCTTTTTCGTAATGCTGTTGAGCTTGTGGTAGTCTATTACTAACCATTTTGTACCATCCTTCTTTTTGACAATTAGGACAGGGGAAGCCCATGGGCTTTTTGACGGTTCAAACATTTCTTGCTCTAACAGTTTATCAGTTTCTGCCATGAAAACTTCTTTCACTGCTCTAGATCAATGGATTGTCTGAGATCTGATGGGGGATGATCCCCAGTGTTCACTTCATGGACCACTCCCCACGCACACCCTAAATTATGATCATTGATAGTAGAGATCTATTTATATTCTTGAAATAAGGCTTCAGCTTGGTCTTTATAGTCTTCAGTTAACCCCATTAGATGTCACGCGGTGCAACTTCCAAAACTCTGGGCTGTGGTTCAATGGGCAGACCAAATTCATCCAGTAAACCAAACTCATGAACATGGAGGACCTCCTCAATTGGGATAAAATGTAAATACGCCACTAATTGGTGTTGGCGGATTTTCATCAGTCTATTCTGAAGATTTACTACCAATACCTTGATCTCCCCATGCCTTGGAAGTATAAAGCCTGAGGCCACGTGGGGCTCAAGCCGCAAATGCTGATAAGTCCCAATGACCTCTCCATATAAACCAGCAGGCACTTCCACTCTAACTCAGTGTATATAATTATTTAATGTCTAGAGGGGATAGATATAGGGTCAACATCTCAAAGCGGTAGCCCTTGATATTCATAAATTTGATGGGGGAGGGCCTGGGTTTTTCTCTTAAATTGATGGTAGTGCACTGGAATTACACTGTCACTATAGGCGATGTTGACATGTTCCATAAGCACCAGATCCTTTGGTACTCCCTGGAGGTGAAGATGAATGGGATCCGCTTCCCTAGAATTTCAAAGATCTCCGCTGTATTTATAGGAATCCAGCTTATGGGTGCTTGCTGGTGCTTATGCTGTTGGATCCCACAAAAGTTGATAAAATTTTAATAAATATTTGCTAATAAAAACTTGAGATTTTGGGTTTTTGTTAGCAACGCAGGATAAAAAGAGAAAGCTATCCTCTCAATATCTAATTGATCAGTATTTAAACTGTTTCAATGGTTGGGGGAATTTGAAAATAGTTTTGGAATAGCTTCAATGCATTTTGAATTAGGAAATATTTGGTATGCTCCTATCAGATCTTAGGATATTTGCATTAATTTTTGGTGAAACAATGTTTGGAATGGGGCTTTGGGGCAGAATGCACCCATGCGGTAATGTTTTGATGTATTTCACCCAATCACCGCTAGATAAAAACTTTCACCTTGGGGGATTTCCACCACGCCTATAAAAGGGGGTGGTTCCCATGTAGGTGCTTGGAAGGACCTGGTTGTGGCTGGGGCATGCCTTCCAATGGTTGCTCCATGGTCCGTCATGTGGTCAGAGTAATCTGACTGCTCGTTTTGACGTTTATTGCCCATTCAAGTTTCAAAATGGTGTTACCTTAATTAATGGGGTTCCACCGTGAATTGACCAGGGTCTTTTGGCCAATATTGTCGACATTATCATTATCATTATTATTAAAATCTATAGTAGCATCAGAGAATCACAAATGGCCACCATTTCACCTTTTTTGCTGAATTTGACTTAAAACATTCCTATCTAACAGTTGTAAGGGCAAATGTCTGACATTCATATCAACAACACCTCAAAGTGGCGCATATAAGTAATAACAATTAACAGGTTATAGTTAATGTTTGGTATCAATATAGATGGTGCTACAATGCAATTAATTCAAACTGCAATGGTAGTGCATTGTACGCTCCTTCAGAGACTGTGCTTTCCGCGCCTGCAGCTCCATACACCATATGCTGTTTCACGTCAGGCTTTAATCCCAACTTCGCGATCAACTTTGTGGACACTATGTTGATTTAAGTACCTGTATCACTTATAGCGCAGACTCAGGTTTTTGCTACAATAATGTCACAATAAGTACAATCAGATTAAGATATATTCTGATTGTTTAAAACGTGGACGTTTAATGGATCTCATTAATCTAAGACTCTCATAATACCCTCCCCAACTTTAGGGTACTCTTTAACAATAGCGTCCACAGGGAGGGCCGCGTTCACCCCTTTTAAGTGAAGCACATCAACAAGCGGATTAGGTTTATCTGTAGTAAGCGGACAAACATTTGACAAGCATAAGGCTTTTGTTGCTCCTAAGGACTGCTTCCGCCATGTCCATATATTGCGCTTGTGTCAGCACATTCACCCCCCCAACTGGCCGATAATATGGAAAGGCATCATTGTATCAAGGAACTTTTACTGAATGTATGAGGATAGGTTCATGTGGGACTTTTGAGTCAGAATAGCAGAAGTAGAGAGCTCAATCTCTACTTCACTCTAACTTTTCCAGATTGTACTGCTCCTGCAGTAGGTAATAAACCTGACAATTGAGACAACTTCTGGCAGGTGCCCAGAGTGACCGCACGAAAACAATTGACCCCATAAGATCTGCATCCTTGATTGTTGTAAAATGGGCTACCCCAAAAGTTAGACCGAGTTCAAGCAGTGTAAACAGACTCCTCCCAATAGTTGAACTACTGATGGCAACTCAATTGAGAGTGAGGCGTGTAGTGATAATAAGGCCAGGGTTTACTAAATAGACGCTGAACAGGGAAGGATAACTCCCCAAATAAGAAAGTCTGGCAGCAGAGGTGATAGGTTTCCACTCTATATTGGGCAGAGGGAAGGTAGCGGATATACAGCATAAAATTTCAAAAAAGTTTGGGCAAGGGTATGCCAAACTCTAAATATGGAGCCATGGTATTGAAAAACTCACAGTATGGTTTCACAGCGGAGGTCAATGCTATGCATATATCGAAATCAGTTAAAGACCCTGCCCCAATTAACACATGGGCTTCTTCTGTAAAGCGATCAGCGAAAAGTGGTGAGGGGCTCATTATGCTGAAACCTGATGGTTAAGAACTCTGTTTTCTTCTGCAACATCTTCAAAGTTCCTCCAAACAACCAAAGCACAGTTTTCTTCAATTTTTGATAGGTAATGGAACTGCAGGGAAGATAAAAAATAACTGGGTCAGTGCTTCTGACATCTAAGGTGGATATTAATATTTAGCTTTACGCTATCTGAAGCTCCTTCTAATGCAAACTCAAATTGCTTAAAGAATCCACAGATATTCCCATTGTGATCAAACAGAGGCAGAATAACAATATAACCTCCTGCAGAAACTCCTTCTTTCACTGAAGCACAGCGTCCAAGGCAAACTTGAGTTCTACATATTCAGGGGTTGCAGCATCTTGGAAAGACTCCTTGCCAGAGCAAGCCTGATATGACATGGCCAGTGACTGAAAAGTTTTATTGTTCTTGTGATTGATCAATTGGCCCCCTGTAGTGAGCACCACTGTTATAAGATTAGCGGCATTCTAGAGATAAGCCAAAGGATTTTTGCACAGGGTTCAACCCACTGATTAATAGGACCAACAATATGATAATCATCATCATTGAAACAACAGAATAACTTTGAATAAATATGAAGCACTCGCTCCCACAATACTCTTTATTTAATATAATAAAATACAGCGGATCTTCGCTGTTATTCTCACTTCTAAACTATTAACAACCTCCTTCATCAAACATCTCATCTCGCCTATATCTCATTGACTTTAATAATACTGCTTCCTTGTCTTAGTAATTTAATTCGCCATATTTCATTTTAATTCAGCAATTCTTCATTTGTTATTTTCACAATTATCTAATTTAAGGCAATTTCCCATCTATTTATTGTACATCAATATCTTCAACCCAATATCACCTCATTTTGAGGTGCTCAAATTACATTACTCATATCAAATTTGGCAGATTCTATTCATTCCGCCATAATTACTTGGGGCTTATCATCCAGTCATATCATAATTGTGGAAGATATATTTCTGGATTAAGGTTGAGTAATGATCTTCACCATTTTCAAACGTCTGATTTAATGTGACCCCATAGTGCAGAAATTCATTATCATTGTTGCTAATTAGTAAGCTGATGCATTAGTGTTTTGAACGTTAAAGGCTGATTGACTCCTTGTGACAATTTATTAAATTCTTTTGCCTTCTCTTTAATCATGGTCTTGTCAGTAAAAGAGAAGACCAATAAGTGGATGAAAATTTGGATTATTACAGAGTTGTAGCTTTATATTTGTTATTTGTCTTGCACCCCTAACTTATGTGCTCATATAACTCATTAAAAAATTTTAATTACTTTCTAATTAAATCTTATAAATTTAATTTTAAGAAGTGAGTCTAAAAGTGTAACTTTATATATCTGAGACATATCTTGCACATAAAACAAAAATGGTGTATTAAAAAAACTTTATAAAGAAAACTGTTAACTAAAAAAAGTGTAAGCATTTTCTACTTGGCAAGGAACAAGATGAAGTAAAACTTTTTGAACTTTTAGAGGCTGTGAAAAATTGACTTAGATCTTTCCTCTCCCTAACATGTAGATCGATAGAATCTAGTATTGCATATAAAAGGCAATTACTTGTAGATCTTTATAAATTGGTGCATAAGAGCTTAATTGAGGCTAAAACATACAACAAAGCGCGACCCAATTATGACACAATTCCATGAAACAGTTACAATCGTTTAGATAGCAAGATATATAACAAAAATCTTTATAATGGGTTATTATATGTATAATAAATATTATTTTAGACCTAGTAGGGCCCAACCCAAAGTGGGGCATCCACGTGTTTTTATTTACATGTGAAAAATAAAACTGAGACACAAAAACTGTAATATGGTGCTGAAGCGTTGAGCCTAGCATCCATATTAGAAGGGGAAGAGGGGTTGAGGAGAAGTTCATCTAGCATCAGTTGCTTTAAAGTGGCATGCAAAGGAGGACAAATTAGGGTTGGAGCATCAAAGGCATGAGGAAGAAGAAAAAGAGGTAAGATTTTTTGTTAATGAGAAATGCGGTGAGCTTTTCTTTTTTTTAGTACTAGATGGTCCCAACCTGAGATGCGGTGAGCTTTTCTTTTAGTGTACTAATCAAGTTTGCGCTCAGAAAAAATAAGTTCAGGGACATAAAGGACTTGATTCATTGGCAGGTTTGGGGGTAGCTAAGGTAGAAGATTAAAGATTTTTTATGTTCCAATGCATGTTCATCCCGCAGAAAATTGGATAGTTTTAATGGCAAACTTGTCATTGTTAGGGAAATCATGGCAAAAATTTAGGGAGGGGAATTTCCTCACAATTTGGCTCCCTCGCCACATAGAGGGCTTGGCATTAAATGGAGCTGTCAGGAGGCAGCTGTTTCTTTGACAGCCATTTTATGATTGGTTTTATAACAAACATATATATTGAATGGCGTAAATGGGTGGAAGGGAGCCATATTTGGGGTATTTCTAAAAAAGATTAAGGCCAAGTAGAATCAGTTTGATTACATAAGTCTGTTCTTTGCTATTGATCTATTTTAAAATCTCATATGGATTTAAACCAGCCAGCGCTGGGCCAGCAACAGGAGATAATTGGGTGGAAAAAAACTAAATAACTTTTTACAATTGCCACATCAATTCCACTGATACTTGAGCTGCCATCTGCTTTGGAATTGTGTGAGAAACGAACTATGATTGGGTGACACAATGGGAGTAGTGCCCACAAAAGTTGAGGGTAGGATAAGGAGGATCACTTTCCATTAGAAATTCTCCACACTCAGGAGCAAGGGGATCAACTGAGGAAGGCTGGGCAGAGGACGCATGTGTAGTAAATGAAGATCACATGAATTATAAGTGGTCAAGACTGAAACGCAAGGACAGATTATGCAGTTGTTATTATTGTGTGCCTAGAATGGATGATCAGGGGTAAATTTGATCATAGTATGATGGGTAAAGCAAGGTGGGTATCATGATGGAAATAGCAAATTTTTGTGAAGGTACAAGGACCTGCTAGACATTTGGAGACATTAAAACTATGAACTGCAACACAAGGTTAGTACCATAGGCAGCCAAACCCCCATGAGGACATGGTAGAGGCGAATTTGGAGAGGTAAGAGCAAACTGGCAAACTGAAACACAATATTTGCTACATTCAGTAACTGTGCATATATGTTTGGATTGGAATGACTTGTATACTAAAGGAATCTGATTTGCTGCTATTGCTTGGGCTTCAGAGGAGAAGCTGAGATTTTAGTATCCCTTAAGGGGCGAAAATTGTAAAGCTAGTGAGCTTATAATCTTCCATGTCCATTTCTACAATGGCTGCGCTTGCATAAGAAAAGTGGTTAATATACTTGACCCAGAGGTTGAAAGGCAAGTTACTCAAAGGGAGCACCATGGGGCTTTGAAGCACCACGTGGGAGCATGTGAGATGGTGGGCTAGGTCAAGGCAGGAGGTAGTGACCTGAAGAATTTTTTGGAGGGCTAAAAGAGCCAGTCCAAGTGCATTTAGGCAGTGGCTGAAAGATGCCATGAGGCGGCGCACCACCATCCCATGTGGGGCAGCAGGTGTTGAGCTTGTTGACATCAGGGAAAGATGGTATAAGAGTACAAGTTATTTGTTGTATGTAAACTGTTATTCAGATATGTAAAATAATGTACCCAAAGCTAAAATATAGATGGTACAATCAACTCTTGTTGTTATTTTAATATAGTTGTTAACCATATTAATGTTACTTGTACTAAAATTCAAAAAATGTAGTTTAATCCTACAACGAATTCCTTTTTATCTTTGATTGGTAATTTATATTGTTATCTTTATTAAGGTCACAAATTTAGGTAAACAACTAATATAATGAAAGGTGAGTGATATAGAAAAGTGAGATAAGCACTGGATAAATCTTGTACAACCACTATCAAAATTAATGCCGTAGAAAGTTTATCATGTGTTTTTTACTATTTTTCTGATTCAGCAACTTTATATATATATGAGATAATTTAAAACGAGACATTGAAGACAAAAATATACTATAAAGCATTAAAGTATTTTATGACATTTCATATTATAAGAAAACAAGTTTTTATGCACCATGCTTTAAATTTTTAAGAGCATTCATTTTGAAGGCTTAATATTTAGTATCTAACTACCATGATCTAGTCAAATGTATTAGGTGAAAGAGACCTTGAGTATGCCAGTCATAATAGTAAATAGGTCAAACATACCCGCTACTTTGCAGTTTAACTGAGGCAAGTGATTATTGATGTCACAATCATTATGTCCACTTGTCATGAATTACAACATCTTACAACAAATCTGTGTTCATAGGCTTGAAACTATAAAATTATATATAAGTTCTCAAGGATGTAGGGCCTATATTTTGTAGAAAGAATGATATTTGCAACTAATGGCTATATGTATATTTTTATCACTGAAAATTAACTAGCAAAGAAGATTAGTGATCAGAGAATATTCTAAGTTCATACAATCAAAAAACTAGTAAAATAAAAAGATCTTTAACATAACAGACTAAAAACTTTTCTTTCCGCTTGACATCACTTTTAAGCAATTTTGATTATAATGTAACTTTTTATTTTCCATCGCCACCTACACGACATCAGTTTTTCATTTATATCCGCAGATCTGCCACCTGCTGCCCCAATATGGTGCAGTGATACTTAACTCAATAGTGTTTTCCACCCATCAGGCAAACGTGTATGGACAGGCTCATCAAGCCCGCCTAATGCATTGGGCTGAATTGCCCCTCCAAGGAACTTATTAATACACTTAGCGTGAGTCCACCCAACCCGCCCCACCCCCTTGCCCTACCCCAATCCAATATTCACTTTTGCCTCTGAGTCAAATATGGAAGTCTCTTCCCATATGCCAACAAAGCAATAATTTAGCTGCCAAAGGCCACGTTTGCACCAGCTGGATTACCAACTTCCGCCCTTATAAGGACTAATTTGATATAGGCTTTCCCACTGAAGATGATGTAACCACTGCAGCAACTATGCCCTTAATATATAAAAAAACAAACCCATTACCACCACACGTACATGCCTCCCCAGTAATACTACATTGGTGATGATCATTGCAAACCTTCCTTTGCACCTTCCCCCTCAAACCCTCTATGAAAAATTGATGATGGGGCTGTCCAATTATGGTACAGACCCCATCCTCCACTTCCTGGTCCCGAGCGGTGCTGAGAGGTTAGTGGCACCATGGGCAATGGCCACCATTACCCTCCCCCACCAGCCAACCATAGCCCAGAACATCCCACCATGTACCCATATCCCATCTGCACCAGATCACTTCTTTTGGGCTCGTATTGACAACAGCTGCACAGTTTGTCCCCTCTGCCATGAGTTGGATCATTCCAAAAAAGCCTGTTGCTACAATTCAAAAAATGTGGAAACTGCCAAACCCACATGTGAGGCCACACAAACAGCGTTTGAGTGGGGATTTTGGCTGCCCCCACCCTCTCCAGATGACCGTTTGAAAAATCAGCAAACCTTTGCAACAAAAGCCCAAGCTGGCCAAATTTCTCAAAATGTACCCAATTGGGAGCTGGTTTGGACCTGTATTCAAACCAACCAACTTTCCGCCCCAAAACTTACCCAACCAAAGCCACATCTCTCCAAATCAATCATACTCAACCAAAATCCCTGGGACTTATTGGATGAATTAACCAAATTTGGGGAAATTATCCCACCTCTACAATTTTCCATTTAATTTGGAACCATATCTACCTTCAGATTTTGATTCCCCATTTCCATCCAAGAAATATGTCCCCAAACCCACCGCTACCCCATTCTTGTGTGACCAACAACTTGCCAAGGCCGTGGTGGCCTCTCCTGAAAGCCACCATATCCGCAAAGCTGTGGCACTCTCAATAGCTGAATTTAAAGAAGGGCTCATTTAACCAATTTCCCAGCCAATTTTTCTGAGGTTGCAAAAGTGGAAATTGAACGATTACATGAAACTGCCACCTCTGCTGTCAAGCATGTGGCTGCACTGGCAGAATTTTCCCCCACCACACGTATCACCAGAGCTAATATAACGAAATTTTTCCAGCTTCCTGATGCATGTATACAAGCCAAACACCATGTTGCTGAATTCCTGGAGGCTTTTCTCCAGGCTCAGATTGTTACTAGAGATCTTAAAAGTTATCTATTTCACCTTGACCCACATCCTGCAGATGCCCCAACCCCCTTGCTCTCAGCTTTGATCCGCCTCTTCAATGTTGAAGATGAAATTGATAATCCGCCTAATCCCCCTCCCCCTCCGCCATGGTGGGATAAGC
Source organism: Massospora cicadina (assembly GCA_022478985.1). Taxonomy (NCBI): domain Eukaryota; kingdom Fungi; phylum Entomophthoromycota; class Entomophthoromycetes; order Entomophthorales; family Entomophthoraceae; genus Massospora; species Massospora cicadina. The sequence goes on along the minus strand of JAKSZP010018404.1, from coordinate 128,214 downwards.
AGTTCATGGCTGCTACACCTGGTAGATTATTTTCTTTTTGTTTTGGTGTCTCATCACTCATTTAGGGCGTTTTATCTTGTTTCTGAATTGATTATTTGGTTATGTATTGGTAATTTCCATCCCCTGGTTGTCTTACCTCATATAAAATTTAAAAATTTAAATTTAAATTTAACATAGCAGACTGATGTATATCATCTAAAAACAAAAAAATATTTCCCTATATTATGTTCATAAGATTAATGAGTCAGATACTCATGAGCCATTCCATAACAGCATTTAACATCCTCAGTCCAATGCGATTAATAAAAAACAACTTAAAAATATATTCTTATTAAGTGCTTCTCTACTGTGAGAACCTTTTTATATTCTTAAAATATTATTAAGGCCTATTATTAACCATACATGAAGTTCTTTAACAAGTAAAACCTACATACAAATCGTTAATACAATTATCAACTAAATCTGTTTAAAACCTACTTTCAAGAAGTTGTTTTTAACTCTACTCTTGAGGAATAATATACTAGACTTGACTAGACTATTAAAAACAATAAAAACTACTCATGAAATTTTAGATTAATTTATATATCTATCTTTAGGGCTATATCTATTGTACAAAATGAGTTGAAATTTTACTTTAAGTTAGCTAACTCAACTAAGGGTCCTTTTTTTAGTACTAGATGGTCCCAACCCGAGGGGGACTCATTGATGTTTATTGAATTACGCCTGGGCTCCTAAGAGCCTGAGGCGAGGGAAGGGGAGGGAGGAGGCATCGAGAAAGGGAGGGGGGTTTGTGCGCCAGAGCCATGCTGCAGTGACAACTGAGCCGGTGAGGGTTGGCGACATAGTTCAGACCTTCAGGGCCATCTCAAAGTGTACCTGAAAGTGGGTGATCATGTGTGGAAGGGTCCACACCTGCTGGTCAAAGGCAGCACGAAGGAAGGAGTTATGGATGGTCTAGATGGCTGTGGCATAGGCGAGGACACGGAGGGGTTGGTGGCAACCAGGCAATGTCTGCTCGAACATGAGGTCTTTCACAGGGTGTCCAGACCAGGGCTGAGCATGGAGGAGCGCGCGGGCCTTTGGCTAAAATGCGGCGACACCTGGACAGGTGAAAAAATGATGGAGGTGGGAGTCAATAGGCTCCGCACAGTGGGGGCAGCTTCGGTGCTGGAAGGTAGGGCCAGTCCAGTCCCCTGTCCTGTATGAACAGTGGAGCACCCTCCATAAGGTGTTGGGCACCTTTGCTGACAGGATGGGGTGATAGACGTCCTTCCACAATTCCTTAAGGTCAAATCTCATGGAGGGAGGGAGGAGCTCAAGGAGTCTTGGGCGGATGGGAGGACGATCTTGGGGGTTGAAGCGAGTTGCGACAACTTGTCCATTATGCACAATTGCATGGCGACGGGGGCTGAGGCCAGGGCCTTCCCTTCTGTATGGGAAGGCATGGTGGATCCGCGCGCCTACTCGTTTCAGGGTAAGGAGAGCCTGGTTCCAGTAGGGGGATGAGGATGGTTTCAGGCGATGGCCTGGGTGGTTTGTGAGCTACTCCCCTAATGAGGTCAGAGATGCTCTAGGAAGACCCAGAGCTTCTGACACTGACTGGCGGAGGGCGTGCGCCCATTGGGGCATGGGGGTCGCGTCCCAGCAGACAATCGGCCATAGGAACTTCAGGAAGATTGTGGTGGCGTGGGATCGTGTGTCCAGAAGCCCTAGGCCCCCTTCGTTTCAGGGTCAGGCAATGGTTGAGAGGGCCATTGGTGGATGGTTTGAGCCCCAGATCCAACAGCGGAGGATTACATTGAGTCGCGTATAAAAGGTATCTGTGAATGGGCAGATGTGCGCTAGGAACCAGACTTTGGATAGGAGGAACACATTGGCCATAAGCGCTCGACCCTGGGGTGTGATGTGCCGCCGGTTCCAGCTGGCAATCCTGGAGTTAACTGCTGCGAGGAGAAAGTCCTCATTGTCTTTTAGCGCAACTCCTTGTTGGTTGGTGAGAACGCCCAAGTGACGGAAGGTACCGCGCACAGGTTCAATACCAAATGGTGGGGGGAAGGTGGGGGAGCCGACCTGTACAACTGTTGTCTTGGAGGTGTTGACCATGGCGTTGGACGCCTTGGTGTACCTCTCAATGGTCACAGCAGCGAGGGCAACATCCCCAGGGCAGCCAAATGCAATGGCAGTGTCATCTGCAAATGCCATGGTGCGGGTGGGGGCTTTACCTGGGACCAGAATCCCTGTTAGCTTGTCCTGTAAGGAGGCCAAGAGGGGGTCAAGGGTGATTTTAAAAATGATAGGGCTCAGGGGGTCCCCTTGCCGGAGACCTTGTTCAAGTGGTACTGCCACTGTAAAACCCATTGGCGCGAGGACTCTGGTGTGGAGCTGGTCATAGAGCGCTGATATCCAGCGCCTAGCTGCGGGGGGAGATGGAAGCGGGCCAGGGAAGCATCAATATACTTCCAGGCCACCTGATCATATGCTTTCTCCATATCCAGGAGAGCCACAAAGCCATTCACCTTACAAGAGTTAGCAGTCAAAGTCACGTGAAGGTCATTATAGTTGTCACATAACAACCTCCCCGGAATAAAGCCGTGCTGGGATGGGGAGAGGCGAGGTGATACCCATTTGGTGATGCGGTTGTCCAGAAGCTTTGTGAAGAGCTTGTGGTCTGTGTTGATCAACCCTATGGGCGCCAGTTCGCCAGGTTCTCACGGTCTGACTTCTTGTGAATGAGGGTCGTGATTGAGCCTCTGGAGTCGGGGAGGACCTCGCCATTCACCAAGAGTGCAGCGAAGAGGTCGCGGAGGGTTCTGGCTATCACCGCAGGTTCCATAAGGTACACCTCAAAGGGTATTCCGTCTGGGCCTAGGGCTTTAAGCCGTGGGGATTTTAGAAGGGTTTCCATCACCTCCTGGATGGAATTAGGCGCCAGTAGAGCCTCATCAGCCTGTGGGTCAATGGGCGGCTCTGGAGCCCGCCACAGGAAGTCTTGGATGTCCGATGGGTCCACCTGGGTGGCATGGAAGAGGCTGGAGTAGAAGCGGTGTAGTTCCTGCGTGATTTTCTCCTTATCCGAAGTGGTTGTAGTGCCAATCTTTAGTGCAGTAATATCCTGCGCTGTTGACTGGGCTTTCTGTTTCTGAAAGAAGAAGCGGGTGGGGCGTTCCCATTGAGCATAGTAACTAGATGTTGTAAAGTTTGCTGCCCGTTCTTCCTGCAGTGTGAGCTCCAAGCGGAGTGCTTCCTGCGCCACTTCCCAGTCTTCCAACCATCTGAGAGAGGGCGAAGGCTGGCAGTTTCTCTCCAGATGTCTGATTCTGGCTTCCTCCCTTTTGACTCTGACGTGAGCTGCGGTCATCTGGGCTTTGGCACAGTTATAAGCAACGCGGGTGATGCCCTCCTTGGTCACCGCCCATCTAGCCTTGTGGTCAAGCAAGTGGGGTGGGGGGAGGTGAGAGTCTCCCGGATAGTCATAGACAGCTTCTCCTTAGTAAAGGGGTTGTTGAGAAGAGCTGGGGCAACCCTAGGCCAGAACCTACGCGACGGTCAAAGTGTGGTGGTGAGGACAACGGTGAGTGACCTGTGATCACTCAGATGGTTGTCACGAGAGATGGGAGAGGAGACGCGGCCAACCAGCAGGGGGCCAATCAGTGCCATATCTATGCGTGACGCTGACTGGAAAGCTCCTCCATCATACCGGATTCTAGTCATGCAACCTAGGCTAGATGTGAAGGGTGGAAGCGCATCTATAAAGCCACTCAGGCGAAGGAAATCCTGGAGGCGACTTGATCCAGGACGTTCCTTTGCTGCAGGGGGGTAAGAGTCACGGATGCGACTTATGGTTGTGTTGAAATCTCCTAAGAGGACTGTATTCCGTGGGATATTGAGTTGAACGAGCTCTTCCAAGAGCCGATTTTGTTCCTGACCTGCATTAGGCAGGTAGATGCTTGCAGCGAAGAAAGAGAAGTCAGGATTGGTTAGTTTGACCAGTATGAGGCGGCCACCTAGATATTGTGAAAAAGAATGGGTTTTAACCCGGGGATTTAAAACAATAAGGACGGCATGGTTTTTCCATAAGGAGTTTCCTCCAAACTGTTCATTCCATGCATATTGTTCGTGGGGGAGGATATGGGGCTCCTGGACAGCAGCGATGTCAATTTGTGCTGACCTGAAGTTGCAGAGGAGGCGGGCTCTCAGCTTAAAGTCCCACAACCCATTCGCGTTGATGGATTGCAGGGCCAGGGTGCTGCCATGGGGACTCATAGCTGTTCCCCTCCATGTCCTGGGGGGTTGCCAGCGCTTAAACCTGCTGCTGTGAGGCGGCTAGTTTTGAGTCCTTTAGCTTTACTACTAGCTGCAATCCGTGAGGAGCGTCGAGGGTTCTGAGGGGAAGGATAGGGTGGGGGGTGGAGGACCCAGTAAGCCAGCCTAGGATGCTGCCCCCGCTACATTGCAGGGGAAGGACCTGAGGGTGCTCAATGGCTACCTCCGCGGTGTCCCCATTTGATGAGTCTGAGTCCATATTCACTTTTTCCAACACTGCAAAGGATCCGCGTGAAATGGACTGTGGGGTTGGGGTAGGACTCTTTGGGGTGGCACTTCTACCGCAGGCCGCGGGTTGCCAGTCCATGCTGGTGGGCATAGCTCCATTGGGAGCTGAGGGTTGATGCGATAAATCGCTGGTGGAGGTTGGTGGGGGTGCCGCGGAGCCCTGAGTGGGGGTGGCTGACGAAGGGCACCCTGTGGGAGATGCCTTGCGCTTGGTGAGAGAGGGAGTTGACTCTGGGAGATTGGAGGGGGTACCCACTGGAAGGGGGAATGAGCGCGAAGGTATCCCATACCAATAGTGGGGTTAGCTGTTTCAACTGCTAGGCGTAAGGCCTCAGGGGACAGGTCTTGAATGGGGACCCATTGTGTGAGTTTTGGAATTGCTGCTGCGGCCACGTGGGATCGTTTTTGGCCTGGTTTAGGCCCCTGGGTGGTGGCTAAGAGGGCTTGTTTTCGAGCTGTGCAGCCACTATACAAGTGTCCAAGGGCGTTACACCATGAACACCGGGGGAGCGCCTGATCAGGGTCGACAAAAAAGATCTCAGGGCATGCCCCAACTACCGCCACATGAGGAATAACCTCAATGTTGCGGGATAGTGGGGGAGGGGATGAACGACGCCCTAGCAGTGCGAGCTCTTTGAGTGGGAGCATAGTAAGAGGGGACGCTAAAGAACTCCATTAAACCACGATGGAGCGCCAGTTTAAGAGACTCAGGATCAACAGTTGTTGGTAGGTTGGAAAAAGTAACCCATGAAATTTTCTCCAGGTGAGAGCGTGTGCGGGAGATGCAAAGAGATCCACGCGGAATAATGACCTGGAGGGTGGCAGCATAGTCAGCAAGGGCAGTTTCAGTGAAGTTCACATCAATTTAGGGGCCCTCCACTGATTCATGGATGGTGGTGTTAATTGGGAATGTCTCCACAATTGCTGCAAAGTATGAGAAGTAATCCTCCGTATAAGAATTCAACAGGGTTATGCCCATAATAAAGGCGAATTGCATGGGAGAGGGTTGAGCGAGGTAGATCTTTTTGCGCTCTAGTTTCGGTCCATTTCTTCTTAACATCAGCAATAAACGCCACTTCATGGGGATCATCTTTGGGTAGCGTTGGTGCCAGAGGTTTTTGCCACGCCCCAGTGGCTCCTTTGGTACGTTTGTGTTTGCTTTGGGCTGCAATCGCGGGTTGAGTGTGAGCTGGTGGTTTGGACAAGTTTGCGGAGTTCCCTTGTTGCTGGAATGTTACAGCAGTTGCTGGCGTCATATTGAATTGAGGGGCGTATTGTTGGGCCTACCTAAATTGGGGAGGCCCATCCAGATTGGAATTAACTGCAGTCAAATTGGGAGGAGGGCGATGTTTCATCACCATCCCAATCTATTTGGGTAAATTCAGCCCGAGTATTTGCTATGATTTTGTGGGCAAAACTCACTGTCTGATTGGTGGATTGGTCGTTTTCAGCATATGGAGATAAAGTGCCGATTATGGGGCTTAAATGGGACTGGTGAGATTGGAACTGGTGTGAAGTTCCAAAATCTGAACCATTTGAATCCCCATTGGGAAGAGTAGATTGTCTTAATTTGGTGCTTAGTGAACCAGAATGTGCGACTAATCCAGCTTTTATCTGAGGGTTTGGGGGCCAGGTAGCTGGGTATTGCCCCTCATGGGGGGAGCCAGAAACACGGCGTCAACAATAATAGATGGGGCTGAATCAGCTGACACAATGGGGGAGGTGAATGCCTGGATGGGCTGAGTTGCATTCAACTGAGCAGACGCCATTAAAACAGCGTGGATGATGGCCTCCTTGGTTGGAGGGGGCCCAGCGGGTTGGTGGGAGGTAGCGTACGCAGAGCTGTTGGGCGTTCAGGTTGCAGAAGTGCAATCAGGTGAACTGGCGCTAGTTGAAGTAGCTCCAGGTTGGGGGGTGGTGCCTGCTTTCATGGCTGCTGTTTGAGAGCGGGTGATTCTGGTTGACCCTGAGGTGGGTAACCGAGAGTTACTTCATTTGAGGGTGGTGCTGGCTTGTTTGGCAGAGCCCGCGGGTTCTTTTGTGGGGTTTCCCGCCATATTTGCTAATAGTTTTCGTAAATCTCTTTAGTGTAGCTAAATTATAAGGCTGAATTGATTTAGAAAAGTGATGCTTAGCAGAAAGAGATCACTAAGGGTCCTTTTAAGGTAGTCATTTCCTAACCTATAGTAATTATAATTTGGGAAGCCTAAAAAGTAAGAACTAACATGATATTTTACTCATGAGCTAATAAGATGAAACTGAGATGAGAGCTTTTTAAATATAATAGGCATTCATCCTGTACATTTTTATTTATGTTGAGCTTTCCTCTAATTGTTATTGAGGCATGGGATTATGGTATTTTCTCTCTGATGCTTTTCACTTAGCAATCAAGGTTTGTGAGATGGTATAGCCAGTCATCTTTATATTACAAAAATTGTATATCAACCAAGGGTTAACTTTGCATCTTGGCTAGATAAACCCTGTACTTATGATTAATACCGTCCTCCTCCACTAGTATATAAAGCTGCTATAGACAGATTGAAGCAACCCTTCCCTTATACTAACTTAACAATTATAAATATTAAGTAAATAAGACACATGGGCCACAGGTTAATACATTACACCCTTGAGGAATATTTTATCTTGTCAATCAAACTGATGCTGTAAAATCTCTAGCATCCATCTTTAAAAACGCTTTATTTGCCGCACTCATTAATATGCCTTCATATGTACCTTTCAAGTTGTATTTTAGTAGTTCTCCTTCCTAGCAACCATCTTAGGGTTTGTAACGAGTCATTAGAGCTTATTATATCATATGGTGCCAGTCCTGCATTCCCATCTATAGTGTAAAGGCGCTGAACTTATTGCAGCCCTCAGACCACAAGCTAATCTCCCATTTTGCCATCATTACTCAGGAGATCTCAATGTGCAATTAATTAATCCGCTTTTAAAGTCTTTTTGACCCTGTTTTAGCATTATGTATATCTTTCAACATTCTTATATTTCCATAATCAAATACAATAAAATTCAATGCCTCTAAAACGTCATTGCAAACTTAAAATACCATGATTAACCCAGATTTTTTAAATCTTACATTAATTGCACACCTTGCGAAAAATTTTGATGCAAACAAATTTGAAGTTTCTATATTTAATTTGGATATTTAAATTAAGTTTATAATCTTCATAATCAGCTTACTGACATCAACTGCTGGTAATATGTCTATAGTTTGGGTCATAATCAAATTAAATTTTTTAGTACTAGATGGTCCACAATCAAATTAAATTTACATGCTAAACAACTGGAATATTGGTAAGAGATTTAAACTTAAATCAAATAATAAGCTCACTATATCTAGAGTGGTCTAACAGCACTTAAAAGGATAAAACAAATCAGGCTAAGTAAACCAATGTTTTTCCGCATTCCTTAGAAATAGTTTATAATTATAAAATCAATATAATTTGACAAAGCACACTACTCATTAGTTTCAGTGATAAAATACATTGCAATTAAATTTATTAAAGTTTGAACACCAAGCGCCACAGATTATCTCCTATATTAGTTTTTACTACCTTTCAAACCTTCAATACAAGGTTTTTCAGATCCAGGTTTCTATAGTAGAGCATATAAAAGAGATAAATTATTAGTATTTTAATTAGCTGATAATAATCCTGTTAAGTATTCAAAGCCACAAATTTCATAACTTTGCTTATCCAAACAGTCAAGCTTTGCCTTCAGGCTAGACTGTTTCATTATATTTTAACTCAGAGTAGTAAAAACTCTGATTATAAAGTATTAGTCTAGATCAGGGTTAATCTTGTTGAAAATTGGTTGACTGAAATAATAACACCATTTGAGAGATTATGGTAATATTTTTTAAAAAATTATTAAAATTTTGCGCCTAAGGTATTATATTCAATTTAAAAATATAAAAAATTAACTATTGTTATATCAATTTTATAAGTACACAAAAGCGGGGTGAGGCACTCTTTTAAATTTACGTTGCTTTGATCCAATGACCTGACCTTGAGCTTGTATCAGGATTATATATAATTAGTTATTCAATTGCTTGTAATCATAAATTTAATCAATTAATATTATTGTTTATAGGACTTAAATACAGATCTTTCATGGTTTTAAAAGTCTATTGTTTTGTGGCAATGATTATAAAAATTGACAAGGCAATCTATTTTGGGTGTATGTTAGTTATATGACTTGATTCTTGATGATGCCATGATAAACCCAAGCATAGAAAGAAAATTAAAAGAACCAGGTTACAGTAGTATGCCTCATGTACATATGGCATACCCTGGAAGTCCTTTTCATGGACCACCAGTTAGTTGAAGGTGCAAGAGGGGTGTAGTGAGTGGCAAACGCACACTACTGCTCAGATAACGTTCATTCTTGTAACTAATCCAATCTTTGAGGTTTAAAGAGCTTAAAGGGCTCCTAGTACAGGCAACTTTGCAGGATGAAGGCCTAGGGTACTTCCCCCCACCGCATTGGGCTGCGTGAACTTAAACATCACCAAATGTGGGTTTGATGTGATTTAGGCGTAGCTTGCACTACCCCAAAACTGACATATGCCCGCCCTGTTCAAGTACTGAGCAGACCTTCTACACCAGCCAGGACAGGTGATATGCCTCTCATCCCCCTTGTTGGAGACAAGACCCAATATTCCCCAGGTTTAAGATACCTGAGAGGGAGAAGCAGAAGCCATCCCCTTTGTCACCTGCTTTTTAGCAGAGTCGTGCTCTCAGGCCCTTTTTTGTCCAGAAAGCCTTGGAATCCTTATGGATCATATGCAATTTTCTTGCATGATCATTTTGTCACCAGCTAGCTCATGCTGACTAAACTGGCATCTAGCTGAGCTTCAGGCCAACTTGACAAACTGCAACATTTATTGTAGGCAGGTGCACTGAAGTGCAGAAAACCAGGATTGCCCCACACTTGTCCTGAGGACCACAACCATGCAACCCCAGTTCATGGGGAGGCTGTTTGGCAGGCTCCATGCCTGACTTGTACCCCCTTACTGCCATATTCTTTCCTCAGGAAGTGGTAGACTCCTGCGAGAACAGGTTGGAACAGTCATCACTACCATCTCACACCTTCTTACGGTAACTTCAAGACTCAACAAATGTGCCTCTCTGGGCTCTGTGTTAGCTACTCACCCATGCTTCCATGGGCTTTACCCAGTTGCGCCATGAGGAGGCCACATCTTACTCTACCTAGCTCCCAGAACTCTTCAAATCTACCTTAATTGCGTGACCTCTGTCTCCTGCAAGGTATGATCCGCTGAATATCATATAGATTAGATACACAATAACTTTTTAAAAAACTTCTGTTATAGTAAAACTATATTTTCTGAAAAACCTACTGAAATGCTAAAAAAAAATCGGGAAAAAGATGATTCTATTTTAGCATCATGAAAGATTTTTATAGTCAATCTCCTAGCCACAGAGCAGATATTCTGATTTTTGGAGCACAATTGACAGGTAGTACACTGGGTACAATAAGTACAATAGGCATATTGGTAACCATTTACAGGAAAAGGCTTACTGAAGAATGGGTTACAATGCGTGACAATTCTGGAATAATGGGGATCTATGTAATATAAAATGGTTATTAGCCTGGGCTTATGATTCATATATTTGTTAACATTTAATTATGCATGAGATAAAGGAGCAAAGAGTTAAAAATTTAAAGTCAAGCAACTATTTTAAAAGCGTTTTCCCTCTTACTTGACTCGTTTTGCAAATGACCTTCCTGATGAGGATACTTCAGCAGTACGAGCTTAAAATCTTTGCATAACCAGTTCATAATATTTCCATTGGATAGGAGTTTTATGTTTTAGATGTCAAAGGACGAACGCTCTAAGTTATATTTGTCTTTTACAAAGCGTTGCCAATTATATAATCTCCTAAATTTATAAATATAACTTTATAATACCTAGTCACCTTCTTTGAACTTGTGAAAAGTCCTTGTTGCATATCATCCTAGGCTTTATAATAAATCTTTTAGTCAAGGCAGATCACATAAGCTTTGGTATGAATGTTAATTAATGCTTTGAATAATAAGTGTCAAAGTACTAATTAGGTTAGATCACTCCTCATTCTATATGATTGGTTGCAACAAGGGAGGAAATGCAGTTCTCTACCATAGATCAATTGAAATGGTGAGAATCCTTTAGCACTGTGATAACTGATGTTATAGGCGAATAATATTGGACCAACACAAAGAGTTACTGGGATGGGGAAGCAGCATTAAACTTATGGAGAATCTTCTCTAAGGTTCCATTGACCCTCTCAACAGTCCCATTAGTCTAGAAATGATAAGGGCGGGTAAAACCTCTCTGATCCTCATGAGTTTAATTAGTTCATGAATTATACTAGATGTAAAATTGGTAACGTAGTTTATTAAAATAACCTGCAGATACCCAAGCCTATGTATAATTTGATCTATAATAATTTTCAGTAGTGACGGCTCCAATATTGCAGATGGTTTAAGCCAGTACCCATTATTCAAATTTGTTGATGGCTAAAATATTGTATTTATAAATAAAGTTGCTTATAGTAAATGGTCTTACAACACCAATTGGCATAGTATACTAGCCCAGTTGATCTAAATTGATTGATAGGTGGTGGAGACCTTTAAAGGCTTTTGTTATTGACATACATGACATATAAAATGTTCAGAAAACCAAACATCACGGATTCCCAGTGGTAGCTCTGTTGTATTTTCTTCAGAGATAGGTCAGTCCTCCATGGTCAACAAATCTGTGAGTTTTCATAATTCTTAACAGCCATTTGAGAGGGTGCTGATTATAAGCATCTTTAACTCAAACTTCCAATATTGTAGAGAGTACCATTCAAAATTTCTGCATTCTTAAATAATTGGCCAATGGTGCGACTAATGATAGGCTGCTCATCATCATACTTGCATACCTTCGTTTTCTCAAACAGTTGGTCTGCATAAGGAGGCAGCTTTGAAAAAATGGGTGATTGTGAAATTCCGTCAGCATTTTTGATTAGAAGAACCTAAGCAGTGTACTAATTTTAGTCAATAGCCTGGAGCTTTACTCCCATTTGGCTAACTGTCCTTTCAGCTCTTTTTTTTTAGTACTAGATGGTCCCAAGTCCTTTCAGCTCTTTAATATCGTAAAGCCACATCAAAAAGGCGTGATTTATGATGACATGGAACTTAGTCCCATGAAGGTGAACGCGGAATTGTTTCCAAGCTAAAAAAATGGCAAAACACTCATGTTCCATTAGCATATATTTTTCTTCTGCTTAGTTAAGTTGCAGATGCAGAAGATTACTGGATAATACTCCATGTGCTCATTACATTGGCATAGTACTTTTCCAATTTCTGTCTTGGAAGTGTTGGATTGAATAATACATTGCCAGTCAAAATTAGGGTAGCGTAGCACAGGGCCCGGTTTAAAGTCGCCTTAAACTTGTTAAAGGCGTACTTGCATTCCATAGACCATTGAAGAGACACCACACTTATTATTAAGTAAATAATGGCTCAGCTAGCTGTACAAATCCTTATATAGACTGAAAGTATTACCCTTAATTTTTAAGGAATCCCTGCACATCCTGTTTTTCTAGATATTCTCATCTGGTTAATGGCATCAAGCTTTTATAGTTGGGGTATACCCTTTGATGATTTACAATGTGGCCTAGGTACTCTATTTGATTCCATAGAAATGAAACTTATTTGGCTTGATCAACAACTGAGCATTGGATAACCATTTGTTTACTTCCTCTAAGTGGGATAGTTGTTATTTAACATTGCAAAAGAGTACATTGATGTCATTAAGTTATACTAAAATGCAACTCAAATTTAGATCGCATAAAAAGGTATCCATGGCTCTCTGAAAAGTGGAGAATACGTTGCACAGACTATGAGGCATGCATGTTGACCAATAATTCCTTTAATACATGATAATTATGCTTTTTCTTGTTCCTCTTTCAGCAGGTCAATCTTCCAATAACATTGATGAAATCCAAGGCAGTAAAGTAAAGTCACCTTTTAGTCAATTGAGGGCGTTGTCTAATCTTCTTAAAGGTTATGAACATTATTAGCATATATCTCTGTTAATGATAATCAATTACTAATCAATTGGAGATATCATTTTTCTCAAAGGTAAGCACAGATATGGCCCAAGGACTTTGAGATGACATGATCATTTAATTCCTTAATAGTTGATTGAGAACTTTTTTTACAAATTCATCATTGGCTTGGGTGCATATAGACTGTGGGCGTATTGGTTTTTCATCCCTATTCACAGTTTGGTATAATATTTCTCTAATGCACCCTTGATCATAATTCCTGTTTGTGATTATTTGCATGTATTTATGTGATAAACCATGGCTTGATACTTTTATTCTTCAGATAGGCCTTCCAATTGTCCTTGTGAATTGAGTGAATATGCAGTTGGATTGGCATCAGTCAGGCCAAACTCTAATAGTTTAAAAGCTTTTAATAGATATGAATTCTTCCTTGGATAGTAGATGGACAAGAGCTGTTTTACACATTTCTATACAATAAATCTACCAAGGGTTTGAAATAAACAACAGAACGCAGATCCTCTTGTGTTTGTGGATGACTAAAACTGGAGCCAATTGAGGCTTGATTTGTGATTTTTTCTATTTAGATTAGACTTTCCTAGTAATCCATTTGCAATATCCTGAAACAGGCCATTGTTTACAGCCCAATGTTCCCCAGGAAGTAACTCACACTTGTGGGTGCTTGTAGAGGGTACCATAATTCCTTGTAGATGGTAAAAGGAGTGGACCAACTTTTATAATCATTTTTCTAATAGCAAATAGTAATTAGTCTATTAGTGTAAGTATATTGATACTATTTAATATGGGTAGTAAGAAAAACTTTTCATCTCAAATTAATGGAAAACAACTAACTAATGATCTTGAAGATATTTACTTATAACTGAGAACTTCCTTATAAAATTTGCAAAAGCTGGTACCAATTACAAATTGATAATTGCTGCTGTACAATACTATATCAGGAGAGCTGCCTTTTAGGTGCAAACCTTATAGCCAATGCACTGTAGGACCATTCACTAATGGTGCTTCTAGGACCAGCTGTTCCATAATGTTGACAATGGCTCATCTGGTAAAAGCCTTTAATTTCTTTGTAAATAACTTGAGATTACATTAACTTGGGTGCCGCTATTAATTATCAAAAATTCAAATCTTACTTACAGTTATAAAGATATAAATGTGATAAGAGAGTAAATTTGAATTAGCGTTTAATGTGTTAATAGTGGGGTATCATATTGATAGTACTAGTCTTGATCTTTTCCATTAACGCCCAGAAAATAAGTGTTTAATATCTCTAAGGAAATCAATTATAACTCCTTTGAAGGGTAGATCGTCTGACTCATCTGACTCATCTGACTCCTCAAACTGGGATCATTCTGAAATTAGCGTATCTTAAAGCTTTAAATAAATTTGTGGCATTCCTTCTTAAGTATGGTATTTTGGAATAGGTTACTACTAGTACTTGACAAAAGGTGATTTGTTTGTCTTTTTATTTGGATAGATGACTGAATAACAATATAGTATCCCTCCTTTATTGCTATATGTCTTTTCCCTATTCCTCATCTTTCACATAAGTAAAAGATATAATTCTTAGTAAGCCGTTTCTTGAGGCAGCTAAAAGCATAATGACCTTTGGAGTCTCATATCCAGAAAGTCAATTCAGAGAATCTTCATTAAGGTTGAGATCTCCATGTAAGAGTACTAGACCTTACTATTCTTTTTTGTTTACCTTGCCATTGATTAGAACGGTTGTCACGTGGCTCTATAAGGGTTGGCCCAATAGTGATCTCATATTAATTCAAATACTAAATAATTACCAAGGTGTTCAAGTCCTTTACTAATGCGGGCAATAGAGATTGTTGCAGCTTGTGGTGATCCTTGGTAGCATTTTAAAAAGAAATATACACATCAGTTTATCTATGGTATTTTCTCCCAAAGATCAGTCCTTATAGTAGAACTGGTCAGAAAACTCAGTAATGTTCTCATTCTACTGGAACTGTATAGTATTGAATTCAATTTGTTAATGGCCATCTTCTCTGGGCTGCCAAATTCCCATAGAGTAGCGTTCTTACGTCCATAAGTTCTAGTTATTATTAAAAGTAAGGCATGATCAGGTCCTGACTTTGATCATCCAAACAATGTACCAAAGTTGTAGCTTTTAACAGATTGTCAGCTTCATGTATGATCATCCTATATATCTTTATGAATAAATAAATATTATAATTAAACTTTGGAACTTTATGATGTTATTTATCTTGACGGGTTGGAATGGCATTCCAATGGCATCATCAGCAAAAGCAGTCTTGAAAGACCTAACATGGGATTTAGGCTTACTAAGTTTCTAAAGTGACATTAGTTTTAGGTTGAAATTTTTGAATAGGGTAAGTCTAGTAGTGAAGCTAAAGTGGGTTGTTGGGTTGACTGGTAAAAAATAAATATAAATCCTACCTCTGATGATTCATACTTAAATACCTAAGGTCTGTCCTGAGCTAAAACTCAGGGTCACCTCAACTGCGTCCTTCATTCAAAACCAGTTTCTTTGTGCTATTCCTTCATCAATCATTCCTCATTGTCTTGTTATTACTACTGCTTTAATGTTTTATATAGAAATTATCTTCAGTTGTTGTATCAATGTTCTGAGTTCTTTATTTTTGGTTTTCCTGTCTTGTTTTAATCTTGTAGCTATTGATTAATATGGTCAAAGTCATCACCAGCATTCATTACATTTCCCAAATCTTTGTGTAAGGCGAGGCAGTTGTCCTTAAATTCCAAAATATACTGACTCATTGAGACTTTTTTCACCGAAGGATCCTTAACTTTCTTTCTTTAAGGACTGTTAGCTTTGGCGGCACTGCTAATATGTCATGCCACAATTTATTTCTCACAGTGGTGTACTGGATAAGTTTTTTTACACATTCAGATTTTTTCCTCAGCTTACATGGCGCTGATAGCATTTTTAGCCTCTAATTGGATCTGGTTTACTCCTCAGACCTACTCAATGGTAGATCCTCCCTTGTTCATGGGTTACCAGCTTTTCTATCAAGTTGCAGTTCAGTGGGCTTATAAAATTTATAAGTCCATTTGGAATTACTGTCTAATTCTTTGTTGAAGCTCAATGCTCGTTGTACATCCTGAAATTGTTCTTAAGTTGGCTATATAGGGACTCCATGGCATCTACATCTTGCTGATTTTTTGATAAAATACTTCCATAGTTAATGCATGGTGTTGGAAAATAGTCATCTGTGAGTTGTGTACTGTGGCTATAAATATCAATAAAGTATAACCCAATCTTCTCAGCATTGCTGATGAAGGATAATAGCTAACTATGATTGTGCCAGGAAATTGCTTATGATCCTGGAGCAATTTTTCTAAAATATGCTGTAGATATAAATTAGATGGTATAAGATGGATGACTTTTACTAAAGAACTGGAATTCGCACAACAGCATTTGTTCAATAAGCCTAATCTGTTTTCTGGTGAAGGAGTAGGAATTTGGTCTTTCAAAACTGAGGTGTGAAATTCCATCTAACTTTAAGTCATGCTGATTGAGAAGGGCTTGTAGAACTGATGTATAAAAAAGCAACTGATCATTTATGGTATTCTAATCATGTTGATTGGGTTCCATATTGGATTAAATTGATTCATAAATCAAAAGTTTTATTTGTAGCATCCCCCTTTTATTAATCACCATAGTGTAGTTTGTAGCAAACTCACACTACGGCAGATGTAATAGTTCCAACAAAGATCTACTCCAATCCCCCTTAATTGCATGACCTTTGTCCCCTGACAAGGTCTAATCTGCTGATTTTTTGTATAGTAAGAAAAACAATAATCAATTCTTACAACGCTAGATAAAATAAAACTCCAATCCAGAAACGACTTCTGAAATAATAGATAAATTTAAGTTAAGGTGATTTATTAAAAAAGATAATTTATATTAAGATTTATAGTCAATTTCCTAGCCGCAGAACTGTAATGTTCTGATTTAGGTGCACAATTGACAGAGAGTACAATGTGTTGGAATCTTGGTGTTAGTAATGCTCATCATTGCTTTTGCATAGGATTTTAACAAGATATATATTACAAGAGTATCAAAACTTTCAGCTTCTAATAAAGATTTTATAGGGAACTAAACTACAAAGAGATTCTAAATATAATAAATTTATTAATAATGAATATAGGAACAAAAGCAACTCTCATTAGAATGTCACATCTTAATTATAAAGCAATAGTGGCTAGAAATGGGAGTTGCAAGAGACTCGCCATATCATATGTGGAGGGTAGCTTAGTTAGGTAATCTGACAATTTGACCTATAAAAGCTCTCAAGAATCTCTTCTCCTCAACTTTACTTAAGATGATGGGTCAAGAACATGGAATATGAACCTGGGGGGTAATATTTAATATATCTAATCAATCAAACCATTTTGAAAATATTTCATCTCTCAGAACCCCTCCAGGTCTATAAAAGGGAGTGGTTTTAATTAGGAATTTAAGCTATTTAACGGTGCTCGTGAAGGGGCTCTAAGTTATCCCACCTTTTTTGCCGCAAGTTTGGTTTAACATATTACCAACAACAAGGCTATTTGGCCAAGGAATGGGAGTAGAAGTGTTACTCCAATTAGGTTTATTTGGTTGAGAGTTGATATAGGAAATTTTACGGATATTTTAATGATGACTTAACCCTGTAAAATTCTTACCACACAGTCAAACATCTAATTGTCCTACATTACCCCCTTCAAGAATGTTGAGAGGAGGATAGGGGCGCAAGAACTGTACATGAAATCAGTATATGGTAACCCCCAGAAGCAAATAACTTGATATAATATTCATTGCCTTTCTTATAGGAGATGACAAATGCCCTTTCCAATTGGAGCCAAGCTTCTCACTTCTGGCCGTAATGCGGTTATGGTAGTATAATATAAAGTCATGTATCTGAAATTGGGCAAAGGTGGCCTATTTTATTAGCTACCTGGAATTATTTAGTAACCAATTTAATTAGGTTAGACATAGCTTCTGATTGTAATTCAATGATGTGTTGGGCCAAGCTCCTCATAGCCTTGTCAGGATCATCCGTCTAACCAGAGAAGACATATTTATCTAAGAGAGAAGGTATCACAGGTTCTTGCCCATATCAAATCAGAAGGGATACATTTTGAGTAACCAGTGATAGCTAATGCAATAAGCCATAAGAGCACTAGGCAGAAAATAATCCCAGTGTAGAGGGTCAGAAGTTGCCATTTTTGCAGTATAGATACAAAAGTTACATTCTCTCTTTTGAAGGTACCATTTGTATAATAGTTATAGGGGACCATAAAGAGCTGTTGTGCTCCCATGAAGGTCTATATATCCTTAAACCCTCTGTATGTGAAGTTTTTTTCATTTTCGCATAGGAGGACTTGAGGACATACATGGTAGGTGAAAATTTTTTGATGAAGAAAAGTAGTGTAGCTTTTGCTGTTTAAGTAGGGGAGAGCCACAGCTTTGACCCAATTTGTAAAATGATTAATATATTTTAATATGTATTTTTAACCAAAAGTTGGAGGGAGAGGGCCAACCACATCCAGGATTACTATGCGGAAGGGCTGTTGAGGTGTAGTAGGTTGGTTTTGATACTTGGTCTTAAAGCTAGATTGGTTTTTGCAGGTTAGACAGGCATCCAGGACTTCAATAATGGATACCATTGCCCCCTCCCAGTAACACCGTTCTTTAAACTACTCATAGGTTTTTTGTACTCCCCATCATGCCCCATTATAGTATGAGCTTCCAGGATCACAGGTACTCAAACTGATGGTCTAAGATAGGGCAGCCAATTGCCCCTGCTTTTTTGTATAACTTCCCCCTCTTTACCTTGGTGTTGTGGGAGTGTCAAGCTAAAAATCTTTTGTATGGATTCATCCTCATCCTCCCAAGCATTGGGGATCATCTGGAGGTCATGTAATCTCTCAGCCTCATTGTTATCTAAATGTAGGACAGGCAACTGTGTCAACCTATCGACGTTCATTTGGCAAGTTCCATCTCAGTGCTCAATGTCATATCATAGTACTGGAGCTTCAAGGCCCAACAAGCTAACCGTCCAGTGTAATCCTTCATTTTTATGTAATCACTTTAAAGAGGCGTGTTAATTAAACACTGTAAATGATGTCCCATATAGAAAAGGGCGGTAATATTTGTCAGCAATCAAGACACCAAGGCACACCTTTTTAGTGAAGTATAGTTGCGTTAAGAAATTTAAATAATCTTACTAAAATGGGAATCAGGATGATCGACCCCCATGCTCATCCAATTGAGACAGGATGACTCATCAACATAGTCAGAAGGCGCCTGTAAACAGAATGTAGGGTTTACCATAGTCTGGGTGTCATAGGATAGGCATTAGCTGCAGCAACATCTTTAGGGTCTCAAACGTGGCCTTTTGTTTAGCACTCCAATAGGAAGGAATGTTTTTAGACAAAAGGCATATAAGGAGTTCAATGAAGTGGGAGAACTCAGGAATGTACTGATGGTAATACCCCATCATGCCCAGAAACACCTGGATATCCCACAGGGTTTAATGCGCAGGCATTTTAGAAATAGCTTTAACCTTATTGTGTATGGGTTAAATCCCTTCTTGTGAGCTGGAATGTCTGAGGAAATCCAATTTCTTCTGAAAAAAGTACTTTTTGAGTGCTTCACTTAATAGAAGACGCTCATAATCCTTGAAAAACTTCCTTCAGATGCATCAGATGCTCATTGAAAGTTTTGGAAACTAAGTTGATATCATTAAGATAGACGATCACACATCTCAGCTTAAGATCCTGCAAATTGATCCATAGCACACTGAAAAGTTGTGGGCTTATAACACAACTCTTGGGGTAATTGCGTGGGTTAAAATAGGCCTTCATTGCAAATAGAGCACACTACTTTTGGACTTATTGAGATAGATCCATTCGCCAATATCCGCTAGCTAAGTCTTTAGCATAAAATAATTTTGATCCAAAGTGTTGGACCAGATCATCATCGATATGAGGGGATAAGGTAGTTATCGTTTTTTAAGGTTGGTCAATTTGTGGTAGTTCATAACTACCCAATGACCTATATTTTTCTTCTTTATAAGCAGAAGGGTGGACGATCATGGAACTTTAGGGGAGGCAACAGCAATCCAGCGTTCAGTAGCTGTTTAAGCTTTAACCTCATTTGTAACTCCTTTACTTTTCACTTACAATAGGGTTTGCCAGATGAGATATATATCACAAAAATCAATGGTGTGGCTCAAGTTCTTCATGTGCTCATAATCAGTATCAGGTTTGGAGAAGATGTTGCTATAGGCCTCCAAAAAAGTGTGGATTTTTGTGAGCTCATCTGGGATTAGTTCATAGTAAATATGGACATTAGGCAAAGTACATAATAATTGGTCATCAGGTAATCCCAAATCCAACATAGACCCAACACAGTGTACTTGTTTAATGTTCTTAATTGAGATCATCAGGCCTTTATCAAACTCTTAATCTTTCTTGACTATCATGTCCTTGCTAGTCTGGTTCTTCAGTAGTATGCTGATAGGTCATTAGTAAGCGAGGTCTAGTATGCCTTGCAATACGCTAGGCTCTGATGGACTCACTTCATATATGCTTTTTTAAGTGCATTAATCAGTTATTAATATCATGTAATCTTGGTAGTAATCACCATTTATTCACCAGCCTTAGCTAATACCTCCTCTGACGCATAAAACGTAATTCCCTCTGGAGCGCCCACTGTATCAGGCACCTTTTTTGCATTTCTACTGTACATGGTGTAAAGTAGAGATAAGGAAAAGGAAGGGTATCTAACTAAGCATGAGTATTTTTTAAGATTGTTATTGAAAAATCAGAGGAGCTTTCAATTGAGTAGGGTGGGAATACCTGTCTCATGTTGATAATTTCATTATACTTAATCATGAATTGGGTGCCAATAAGCATGCCATAAGCGTTATGGTCCAAGGCCGTGGCAAGAGCTGACAGGATGAGCTATACAATCTGTATGGGTGGGAGGAGTGGGCTCCATTAGCACGAGTATTGTTGGGACCCGCAGTTCCATACTCTTTAGAGTATACCAGGTCAGGCGCCAACTTAATCTATGGATAAGCGTTTAAGAGATTATATTGACTGGTGTACCAATGTCAAGGATGGCTAGAACCCATACTTGTTAATGACAACCTCTACCTTAGTTATAGTTCCAATAAAGTTAGGGGGAGGGCTAGAACCCCCTTCAGACGGAAAGTAGAGGAAAATCGTTAAGCAGTCTCAGGGTATTTGTTTTATATAGGTTTAGCATATGAACACGCTAAGTAAATTAGATCTATGAGGAAATTATCTGGTCCGCATCACTGGCAGTATCAATAATCTCAGAACACCTCAGCATTTGTCTGAGATAGTTCCCATTGAGTATTATGGCCTTATCTAATATTTCATGGATCAACTAATCCGGTATCCTCACTTCCACTAGGGCTTCTAGGACATTCTATCCTACGTCTTCATAACCCCTTCAGATTCGTCATCAGATGGTTATCTATGCACTCCAGAGGGTCGGTATGAGGAGGGTTAGAGCTAGGCTTTCCTCATCATAGTGGAGGGCCTTTGGGCGTTTTACTACCCTTTAAGATTTTGGAGGAAGCGTCTTAGCTTCACTCACTTTCTCAGCACCTGATGAGAAGATTTTACTAGGTGCACAGCCAGAAATGAGGCCGTGGATTTTATGGATTGCGGATTGGAGTGATGTGAGGGTGGAGCCGCAGTGATAAGCCCCTTAGTAGAGAGTGCAAGGTGAGGCAAAATATCAACTGATTTACAAGGCTGACTTGAGGTGCAGGTGATGTAAAAGATCCCGCTCTTGTTGCCCCTGGTAAACACTGGCCAACCTCTCATGCCAGAGTATAGTATATTTTTAATTTCCCTACAGGAGCAGGCTTTGGAATGGTAACAAGTACATGAGGGGACAGGAGAGTCTTCAAGACTCCTTTTGCCAAGAGATGTGGATAATTTCTAAATAGGTGTGAATTGGGGTGTCAGCACAACTCCTTAGGTAGTCTCAGCTTCATGGAGATTTGAAACCTTTAATAAATCCTTTTTTATAACAACAACATACCACAGTAAGCGTTTCACTGAGACAATATATTGGTCTAAAGAAGGGTAATAGGCTAATTAAGCCAGAATAGCAGCAACGGCGTCATGAGATAGAATTTTTTAAGTAGTAAAGGCTGAGCTTCACTGTAAAACTGATCAACAAAGGTAACAACCGTTTCTCTTTTTTCATGCTTAGACACATAACCGCCTGTTTTCTCCTTTAAAAACTCCGCATTGAACCAAAACTCAATGAGCGCTTCCTTAACCTCCGCCCAGGTTTAAGGGTGTCCATATAAGGAGCCATTGCCTCTTGGGATAGCAGTTTAGGCAGGAGAGGGTGTGCTTTATTTTTTTAAGATTGGTCGTCTTTTCCATATAAAATTAATATATGAAGAGAAACAAGGCAATGCTACCCTCACCTGTGGTAAACTTGTCTCTGAAAGAAGGTTTTGAGATAGCAGGAGTGGGCCTATGAGGGTCTCAAAAAGGGCACTGTTTGAGCTCTTTAGATTAAGATAAAGCACTGGCTAGCTCTTTTATTAAAACAGCTACTTTTAGTTCTGATGCAGTGGGGTGGTTAGGAGGATTATCTACCCAAACGTCCTCCATGTATTAGTAGAAGATTGTGATGCTCAATCTCCCCTGAAGTGAGCACCACTTGTTGAAATCCTGGCGTGAGTAATGCTCGCCAATGCTTTTGCACAGGACTTCAACAATTTAGCAGTTTCAGGAGCGTCAAAACTCTCAAATGTTAATAAAGATTTTTGGGGAAACTAAACCACAAAAAGAATTTAGATATAATCTATTTTTAAATAATGAAATAGGGACATAAAGCAATTCCCATTAGATAATCACATAATAGCATTTAAATTAAATTTGAGGCTAGAAACGAGTGGAGCAAGAGAATAATTATAAGTAGAGTGTAGCAAAATTAGGGAATATCACAATTTGATTTATCAAAGCTTTTGATATTTTACTTTCCTTTATTAAATTAAGATGTTGGGTCAATAGCAGGTAGGATAAACGCGTGGGGTAAGGTTTTGATATAGTTAATCTGATTAAAAATATAAAAATATTTCACCTCTCAGAACCCCTTAAGGTCTATAAGAGGGGTGATTTCTATTTAGAACTTGAACTAAATTGCAAGTTGGCAGTGGGCGGACCTCTTAGTGATACATTGATTCACCGCAGGTTTGGCATAACCATATTGCCAACAGCAAGGCTATTTGGTTAAGGAATAGGAGTAGAAGTGTTACTACGATTAGCATTTTGTTTTGCTGAGAGTTGATATAGGAAATTTATGGGTATTTTTATGAGGACTTAACCCTGAAACAATCTTATCACACATTCAAAAGTCTAATTGTCCAACAATAGTGTACAATGTTTAAAATAGTTATAATGGTACCCATTACAGGAGAGGCTTATTAAATAAATTGAAACGACACATGACAATTCTGTAATGGCTTTTTTGGTTTTAAAGATGAAACGAGTAGTAGTCCAGGTATAACATTCAGATGTTTTCAACGTGTGTTAATTATGCCAAAATAATAAAAGGAGTGAAACTATAATTATTATAAGTTAAAGTTCTTGACAACAAGGGATAAGAATATGTAAATATATAAAATGGCATAAAGTAGTCCTAAGTTACCTTTGGATTTGGCTCAGAATGACTAGGTTATTTTGGGTAAAATCGGGCCAATTGAGATCAGTGAGCCAGAGAACAATCATTGTTTAAATCCAATAGTGAGACTAAAGCTTTCAGATCTATTTTGAAATATAATGGCATAAGGCAATTTTATTTATCCAAGAAGATTGTAGAGTGGTTTGCTATAGTTTCTTAAGTAATAATAGCTATATTGCTTTAATTGAAGAATGAGAGTCATTTTTCACTGGTTTACCTTCCCATGAGTTTTTAATCATCATACAATAAATGAATAAACTCCACCTCATTCCTTAAGGTCAAAGAACCGGCCTCCCATAGTTGATGATATTTCAAAAGACCTCATCTCTGAAGTCATATGCTGCAACCATATCCTGCTAGCTAAAAAATAATACTATCCATTGCACTTTATCATTAGAAGTATGGTAACATAGCTCTAAGTTACTAATCCTGTTTTACTTAAGCTATACAATATCATTAGGATCTTTTGCAATGGCTAATATTAATTTATGTCTATATAAGCCATCTATTTCCCTTCTTGTTAAGCATTGAACCCTAAGTTCAGCTCAGATTGATTAATAATTTGAAACAATGTATATAATACTATATATAAGTTTAATATCAGTGGTAGCCATCTCAAATTACAATAGTAAAAGGATGATTAGGGACTTTTAAGGTGGTAAGAGCAAGGGATTTATAATATCATGTCAATTAGATACTTCTCAGATAATTTTGTTTGATTTATTATCTCAAAACTTATAGTAACTAATTTCCTGATATATTTTGTAATAAGTAGGTATTGTAACAGTCAAGAAATTAATATGACTGGATGATAAGCCATATATCCAGTGGAATGTATAAATATGTTGAGGTGAGCCTTGATATTGAGCTGAATATTATATTGATGTGAAAAAAATTGATTGTAGTACGAATAGTTCAGCAAATTGAGTAAATTACGCCAAACCCTCGAGATAAAATGAAAACATCTAAAATGTAATTAATAGGATATTACTAAGCGGAAGGGTTGAAATTGACTAAGAATACCAGGATAAGAGTTACGCTGAGAATGAGAAGGGGGAGGTTTTTAGTAAGTTAGCAGAGATAGTCTGCGCTTAAATATGTTATATTAAATAGTCAGTTAAAATGATAGCTCCTATATTATATCAGTTTTAATAAAGGATTGGCTACTTCATATTGTCCTTCTGTTGCTTAGTGGTATTCACTTGTGCAACAAGTGTAGCAGATCCAAGAAATACCACCAAAAGTTAGCATTGATGCTCACTACTGGGGGCCACTGGTCAACTGTAGTACAACGGCACTAGAGCATCATGGCGAGCCCTCACTCTTTATGCCAAAATATAATCAGATTTCACAACCAATACTCTGGGGAAATAATGAAGACATGCAATAAGGAACTGGAGTTATTCACAGTGAATATGGGGGATAAGGAAACTAGGATGGAACTTCAGATAGCTGCTTGTCCCGCATTGAAGTCAGCCCATCAATGCTGGTCCACTAATAACCCCTCAGAAGCTTCAGGGTATCATGGAATGGCTCTTGTAGGGTTATCACCTCTATGAAGACGATATAGTGAAACATGCTCTGAGTCTGTTTATTAATTAATGGTACCAATAATCCCACAACATATTGTATATGTCTTACTTCAATACTACCACCACAGGGTTGTCTCGCTGGCTTGGCTCTCATGGAGCTGAGGAAAACATGATTGCATACACTAAGCCTTTGGTCTTTTAACTGCTGCATGTGTTGCCCTGATATAACATTTGATTAGTTGTCATGCGTTTTGTTCAAATGCAACAGAACGACACTCGACTCTTACTTGACTATCTCAAAACTCTTTCTTGGAGATCCATGGACGCTAAGCATGTAGAATTTTGTTATGGACATCCGCCTTTGCCTGGATAAATTAGTCCCCCAGTTGAATCATGATTTTCCTGAGTAATAAGGTGAATTGGTAGACCGGCATAGGCTTTCAGCAGAATGGATCCAGGATATCATGAAGCTGGATAGTAACACCGAACATTTTATGGTGGTAATGGCGGAATGGGCAAAAATGGATTGAAATGGCTTTGGTTCATATTAGGGACCAGGTTACCCTGGTAGAGCGGCAGATGACTGATAACACCAACACCATGGCACTCAAATTTAGTCAACTTTGTGCTGAGTGGAGTAACCAGCGGGCGGCTGACTATTTGGCTAGCTCTATTTTGGCAACCTTAGTATATAGCCTATTGTTAGGTCAGGTGAGTCAGCTGGAGAGTTCCAGACAGGTGTCTTGGGGCTGAGCCATTACTCTTCTGTTCGTTGAGACGATGGAGTACGCTGATTGTAAGTGCACTTGATATAAGATTGATGGCTAAATGAGGAGTTGGTGCAGGAATGAGCTGCTATCATCAATCAAGTGGATGAAGCAAATTGATAAGTGCATGACACTGGGCAACAAAATGCGAGTATGCAGGGCACATTGGAGGATGTCCTTTCACAACCTCAAGAGATGGAGCATAAGCTGATCACAGAGCAAGAATTCCGCTGGGAATTTCATAAGTAATTTGAAGAGCTGAGGCGGTGGGTGAGAGTTGGGCGATGTTTTATTCAGTTAGAACGAAGCAGATAATAGGTGAGTTTTTATTAAAAATGATGGGGAGGGAGGTAAAGGTGCAGTCAGCGGTGAGTCTTGCAAAAAATACTATAGATTAGCCAGTGAGTACCCCCAAGGTCACGGCTATTTCTCACTGTAATCCAACCTCTTCCTAGTCTACTTCAGCGGATTTGCTCCCATCTTCGTGACCCTATTTTAGGTCCCAAAGGGATGTTCCCTTTGAACAAGCTGAACCTACAGTTAGTCCCCCAAGTCTGAAGCATGGAATTAGGTGATTTTGTCTAGATGAAAAATTTGTCACTTTTCAGTCATGATGGGAACATGCATGGATATTTTAAATGATTTGAATTTGACATGGAGGGAGCATTTGATCGTTTGAAGGCTAAAGTGTTACTATCCACTTTGGATGTTGAAAGCGTGGACCAGGTCACATGTTACCTAAAGCATAGTGGTGTAACGTATTGTGAGGCAAAGGGGACTGTGTTCCGTCTGTTTGGGGGCGTGGCAAAGATGGCTCAGCGCAAGGGTAAATTTATAAAAATGCAGCTATAAAAGAATGAGTCATTGGTGAGATTTGAGGAGCAGTTCATGGCTGAAGCTCATGTGTTAGTGAGAGCAGATGTCTTAACCAATGAAAATGTATACATAGCCATGATGGTGGTGGTCAAGTCATATCATGAACTGCATAATGCTATGACTCACATATTGCATGATGACGCAGAGCTCTTACAAATAGTTAACACTTTACGCCATCTTTCTGTAAAATTCATTGCTCTCAATGTAAAGCAGAAGGCCCCTGCTATTGCCGCTGCATCCTCATCAGGAAATGGACTGCAGCAACCTGGTTTTAATTCGTTGGGCAATCCTCAGCCACTTAATATGTCAGCAGGTCCTTTCCGCCCTCCTTATGCTCAACCAGCTTGTCCCCAGCCTAATTTCAATACTTTGGTTAACTTTTGACTTGGATCTCCAGGCGTGAACCATAGATGGGAACCATTTTTGAATACTTGTTTCTCGTGTGGCCAAAAAAGCATTATGCAGCCAAATGCCCAGGCAACCATTATGTTCATGCAGTGACCTCTGTTTTATTTTAAAAAAGAAAAAGCTTGAACGGAGTAGAGATGTACTCTCTGACTCTTCTAATTCAAATATATTTGTCCACGATTCCCATGAGTCTTGTTGCATTAGCCCTGGTACCCAACCTGACGACTTATTATATCAACAACTTCCACACGATATCTCAGCCCCAATTCATGAGCGACTATAACCCTTGAGGCTCATAGTTCCACTGTGGTGTACGAAATCCATATGGCTTTAAAACCTTGAATAAAATGGAACATGTGAAGTTGGACCCTCAATGGACGTCACCTCCCTAGTGGGGAAAAATGTAGCCATTCCAGTAGAAAATATCACCCAGGAGTATCCCATGTTGGTGTAGATATTGTCACTTTTCTTGATATCCAAAGCCCTTGGATGCTTACATTTTAAACACCAATGGTTCTTCTTATTCAGAGTATATCTACTGTGATATATTTGATCAAACCACAAATATTCGAACTATTATAGATACTGGCGCCCCAGTTAATATACTCTCTACCAAGCTCATGGCTAAGCTTCCACTGAAGCCTAATATGGAGCACAGAGTAGTGTATGGGACCGTAGGGGAACAGATCAATGTGTCAGAAGGAGCTTTCAGTGTGTTAACTCTAAGATTTAGCTCGGTCAGGGCTTCCCCTTCAGCTGTGGTTCTGCCTAATAATAACTATGACATGCTGATCAGGGCTGTATTTTATGCGGCGATTTGGGGCCAGGGTCAATATGGCGTAAGAAACCATTAGTATCCTAGGACAACAAATCCCAATTTACTTTACCTTCACAGGAGTCCCAAAGGACCCAATCAGCTCTAGTCAGATCAATCTAGCATATAGAGACAAGGTGATTTCTGTTAAATATAGGCGTTTGAAGTGGAGGACCAGAGCCCTTCCTAACCAAATTTATGATTTTAATGGTATTCTACTATGGGCCGCGAGGATGCTAAGCATACCTTCTGGGTATCAAGACATACTAGGGACGGAGCTTAAGATTGATCTCCCTGAAGGCTTGTATGGGGAGATTATGGGGCCCTACCAGAAGTCCCAGCTAGAACTTCATGTGGCTCCTGGGTTACTGTTACCAGTGCAGAGGGAAGTGAAGGTGTTGATAGCGAATCTTTAGAAGGAGGATATGATGGTCAAAGGCACCAAGTGGTGGCTTTGGTACACTTGGCCCCTATTGATGAAGTTCACCATAGCATGATTTCAGTTCATGGTAGTACCTTGGCCTACTGGTAAAATCACCATTAGGTGTAATGGAAGTGGTTCTGCAGGAAGCTCTGGCTTGGTTGTCTGAGGAACAAAAATATAAGGAGATGGTCCTATTTGATAAATACTGTATCATTTTTGCTTCTGATGACCACGATTTGGGGTGTGCACGTGGGGTGGTGCATTGGGTAGACATGGGAGAACACCCTCCCATTTGGTAATGGCACATTTGGCGCTCCAAGGCTGCGGAGGAAGTAGTCTCCAATGAGGTAGACAAATTGATTAAACAGGGGATATTAGAGCCGTCCAAGAGTTTGTGAGCATCGCCAGTTCTAATTTATTAGAAAAAATATGGCACAAATTGAGTGTTCATTGACTACCAGAAGCTTAATAGCGTCACTAAGAAGGACTACTATCCTCTCCCATGAATTGACAACGCTTTAGATGGGTTTTGAGGCACCAACTACTTCTCCACCATGACTTGATATCAGGTTACTGGCAGATTGAGTTGCCAGCGGCGGAATGTGAGAATGTGCTATAATCACCTCTAAGGGGTTGCTCCAGCCTACACGTATGCCACAGGGTGTATGCAACACCCCAGATACATTCTAGCGTTCTATGGATATGATCTTGGATGACTTGAAGCTGTCCTGCGTTCTAGTCTACCTCAATGATATCAATGTGTTTTTGTGGATGTTTACAGAGCACCTTGACAACTTAGAACAAGTGTTCCGCCGACTTGCTGACAATAATATCATGATCTAGCCTCAGAAGTGTCATTTTTAAGGAACAATTGTAATATCTTAGGTTTGTGATAGATTCAAAAGGACTCAAACCTCAGCCAGCAAAGGTGGAGTCTATACTAAAATGACTTGGCCATGCAATAAGCGAGATATCCAAGTGTTTTTGGGAATGGTGGGTACTACTGGCGATTCATTCCTAACTTCAGTTGTATTGTGGCAACTTTCTTTGAGTTATTGAAGAAAATGTCACCTTTGACTGGACTGAATGATGCCAAAACGCTTTTTTTTCTTTTAGACTGCATTAGCGAGCGCACCAGTGTTACAATATCCTAATACCAAAAAGAGATTCACAGTGCAAAAAGATGCATTATTTTCCGCTGCAGGGGCAGTGTTATCTTATAAGGATGATGTTGGCATATTTCACTCTATCGCTTATGCAGCCTAAACTTAAACTGCATGAATGACATTACACTGTGATTATTGTGGGAGTTCTTAGTGGTAATATATGCATATAAACTTTTATGGTTATACCTCCACATGGTGAAATTTGAAGTAATAACAGATCATGAATCCTTGCGTTGGCTGCAGAATCTCTGTGAACCTGAAGGATGGCTTGTGCAGTGGGTCTTGAAGCTCCAAGTGTATGACTTTGAGGTTGTACACCGGCCAAAGGAAAAGTATCAAAATGCAGACTGTCTCTCATGATTACCAATGGTTGCCATTACGGCAGATCTAGCTGACATCATGCATGAGAAAAAGTGATGGGCATATATCGCAATGAACCGCCACATGTGATCAAAGTGCTGGATGGGCTGTGACGGAACACCTTTCTGCGCAATGGGGAACTCTATAAGAAAATTGGATAGTTGATGTTGAGTCTTCCAAAGCTGCCAGCTAGACCAGAAAGTATTATGGATGCTCATAGAGCGGTAGGTTATAAAGGGTTATGAAAAACATTGGAGTCCTTAAACCCTGATACTATTGAAAGAGCATGCATTATGACGTTCTTGAGATAGTGGGTCGCTGTCATCAGTGCTAAGTGGAGAAACCTTTCCACAAGAAGACCCACTAGGTGGTTAAGACCCGTTTTGCATGGTATACTGTTTCTTTGATGTGGTGGGGCCTTTGCGAACTGGCGTGACCAATCTAAGTACTAAATGTAGCAATTGATCATTTGGCGAGATGGGTGGAAGCTAGAGCGATCAATTATATAGGGGTTGTCACCACCGCCAAGTTTATCATGAAGTGTTATACAGCAACATGGATGTACGCAGTTTATCCTCACAGACAATATAACCAATTTCACGTCACATATAATGCTAATCTGAAAGAACTGATGGCAATCTGTGGGGTCTTTACTATACCCTACATCTTAAATTTAATGGAATGGTAAAAGATTCAATGGAACATTGGTAAAAATTCTCTACAAGCTTATGAGATATTGACCCTCTAAATGAAGTACCCTCTTATCCACTGCTGTCTTTGCGTATATTATCAGCTACCACTCCTCCACTGGCAAGAGTCTTTTTAACTGCTCTTTAGTAGACATCCAGCTTTACCCCTCTGCTTTTCTCTTTTTTGGAGGCTACTGGAAGCATAAACTGCAGCGTTATTTAACCAACCTAATGGATACACTAATGAAACTACAAACAGAGGCATATTCTACCAGCTTAGATAAGAAGATTCACGAACAGGATGCTGACCAAAGTAGATGTGGCGGACTCCCACAGTTTTGCTGTAGAAGATCATGTCTTGTTTTAAGACCAACGTGTATCTGGACGGAACAAGCTTGCTAACGTTTGTACTGGATGTTTAAAATGATTGAGAAGACTTGTATCAATGCCTTCACCATTAAGGAACCCATGGGTGGTCAGATTATCAACTGAGTCCATGGAAGTTCCTCCAAGCATAAAAGCAATAGGAGCTTATCGTCCAGTCAATAGGTAAAATAATATTGAGAAATTAATATGACTGGATTATAAGCCATATATCCGGCGTATCATATTATATTAATCAAGGTGAGCCTCAAGATTGAGCGGAAGATTATGTTGATAAGCAGAAAATTGATTGTAGTACCAATAGTTCAGCAAATTGAGAAAATTTAGCCAAACCCTTGAGATAGAACAAAAACTCCAAAATTGTACCTAATAGGAGATTGCTAAGCGGAAGGGTTAAAATTGATTAAGAATTCTAAGGATAAGAGTTTAATGGGAGAATGAGAAGGGGGAGGTTTTTGTAAGTTAGCAGAGATAGTCTGCATTTATATATATTATAATAGGAAAGTGTTGGTTGGAGCAATAGCTCATATTTTATATCAGTTATATTAAGGATTGGCGATCTTCATATCATCCTTCCATTGCTCAGTGGTGATTCACTTGTGCTATAAGCGTAGTGGATCCAAGTAATACCACCAAAAGTTAACTGTACCCCTGAAACATCTTTTTTAAGGTTTACTATCACCTTAGAATCATATCAATTTATATTTGTAGATGGCAAAGTTACAAGGTGTCTACCATATGGGGATAAAAGTTTAATTCTCACCTTTTTTATATAATTGGGTGCCAGTAGTTAAATTTAAATATAGCATGGTTCTTTCAATAAACTCTGAAATTAGTAGTTTGATTGATTGAGAATAGATGTTGAAACATCGATGAATCCCCCTTGGGTTGGGACCATCTAGTACTAAAAAAAAAGAGAATAGATGTTGAATAATTAAGCTAGTTTCAATGGGTTTGGCCTTTCATATAATTAGTTATAATGTAGCTCCTCTTTTGATTAGTCAATTAAGATTAGGATTATAAGGTTCAGTCTTTTTTTAAAATATTAGGACAAATTGCTAATGAGCTTTGGGCGTTCCGTATAGTCATCAGCACTTGGTGCTGAAGATAATCAATATTTTGTATTACACAAAATTCCAATTGAATAAAAGGATGTATGCTTCAATCTGTGATTAAAGTTTATATGTATATACCAGAAAATTGATGCCAAGCGTAAATTTTAAAAAGTATTTGATTGGCATTCAAGTTTAAATACCCTAGTTCCCTTCAATAAAGGCCTTTGTTAACCATAATTTTATACTTTTTGAGTTATATTTGTCCTTGAATTTCAAGAGTAGGTTAAAGGTCCCAAAGGGTAATTGTTGCTACCACTTTAATACCTGGAGCTAAAAGGAACTTTTAAGCCAACTCACTTGACGGGTGAGCTGACAATGAGGGACTGAAAGAGACTGAAAATCAACATAATGGTATTGTTGAGGACATATCTGGGCCACTAAGGTGGGCGTAGTGCTCTGGGCCTGACAATGTAGCTATTTAACTGAAGTTGAGTTGCTATGCTGAGTTGGAGAGCTGTTATCACAAACTTGTAGTATAAGTTTGTCAGTGAAGGCAAAAGAACAAGGGTCAGCAATCTTTATATTTTTGGTCTGACACACTGTTGAAAAAGCGGCCACTGCACAGGTTCACGTGGGTTTATTTCTTAAAAAACAGCTTCCTGTATAATGACAGGAAGCTTGAATCTGAGCTGATAACAGTCAGGCAAAACTTGACCTTTACTCAATTAAAATACTTATTCACTCCAATACTATAATGAACTAAACAAACAATAGTGAAATCTACAAAAACTGATAAAAAATATTTTTAATAGGGAATTAATTCTTACATGTAGGTTGTTCATGGCAATCTAATGCCCAACTATTAAAATTATTGGCATTGGTCACCAGATAATAAGTTTACATTTATCTAACAACCTGCAGCATTTGACATGTTATTAGTCAGAACTTCTATCATCTCAATTCACAAGCGGTGTCATTTATGCCATAAAGTCTGATAAACTAAACTAATGGGGATCATCACAATAAACCATGTAAGTCTATTCATCCTATTAATCATAAATGTTAATTTGAAACTCCCTCATCAGGAGCCTAAAAGGAATTGACATTTTCAAATAATCAAATTTTTAAATCAGATCTTCCTTAGAAGCTTAAAAGATATATGCACTAATGAATCATATCAGGTATTATCCCCTATTAATTCACTATTATAGGAACATGTTGGGAAAAGCATACCCTGGTTGAAATCCAACACTTCCCCAATTTAATCATATTATCTTCTTCCAACGTGTTTACTGATGCAATTAACTTTGCACAGCCCCTGAGTCCTAAAGGTGACGGAAACCTAAAGGTTTTGCATGATTTTTAAAAACAAAACAAAGTAGGAACAACTGGAGGCTTTAGTATCTTATAAGATAATGGCAGAGCCTCAATAATAAGTTGTTAAAATAATTGCCAAAGAACCTGATGGCATTAAGCCATTACTAAAATATAAACAGGAACTAGGATTTTAGTACAGATAGTTATATAAAAATAACAAATTGATCTTAGTCATATTGATAGTTATTTAAATGCCTTAAGAACTTAGCATTCACCCTATTCACAATATGATTATTGGATATATCCTTAATCATGTATGCATCCAACGCTGACTTATCAATGACCTTAAAGGATTTAACCTATAAATTGTCTAACTTGTTTTTTATCTGGAGCCATGGGTATCACAATATTTAGCTCTATCCTTAATCTTAAAAGTTGGAAGAGCTGGCCAATTTGCATCTCCATATTTCTTACCCTTGAGCTTCCACTTGAGAGTATTTTCAATTGTGGAGGACTGTAACCTTATCATACTTTCTTCATGCTTCCCATGTACTGTAGATGTATCATTGCCTAACTCAGCTTAAATGAAGGATATAAAATTGGGGCAAACTAGCCTGACGCCTATAAAACAATAAAAAAGTGGATTAACTTATTGATTTATAACTTAAATTATAGGCGAAAGTTGCCGTTTATAAATGTTACCCAGCTGGAAGGTTTTCAGCGACAATCTTCTTCCAGGTAGTAGACAGAGTATCATTTACCATTTTGACCATCCTATTTGTTTTTAAATTAGGCGTAATTGGTACTTTTAATATTCCCATCAATTTGTTTAACTTTGGAATGATATGTGTGGTAAAGTTGCTGCCATTATCTGCAAAAATAATCTGAAAGCAACCATGCCAATAAATTAGCTGCTCCAATATAAACTTAGCAGTACTGCTGGAATCTACTTTAGCTATAGCACACATCACTAACCAACAAACCATGTGATAAATCGTTACAATGACATATTAACTTTTCTCCAAAAATCTTGGTCAAAGTTCCTTCTAAATCATTACATGCTATATGCTATGCAAACCAAGGCTCCACTATCTGGAAAGTAGTGGCTTTCTTAAAGGGCATGTGTACCTGACACATTGCACAACAGACAAGATGTTCTGCGACGTCATAATTAAGAGATTCCCAGTAGTGTTTCCATTGAACCCGTTTTAGGGTTTTCTGTAGGTCTATATCCAGTTACATTATGGACTGCCTTAATAATTCCAGTGCATTTGGATGGCCTTGGAAAAAGTAAGTATTTTCTTGAAAAATTTGAACAATTGACCCCAATG
Source organism: Massospora cicadina (assembly GCA_022478985.1). Classification (NCBI taxonomy): domain Eukaryota; kingdom Fungi; phylum Entomophthoromycota; class Entomophthoromycetes; order Entomophthorales; family Entomophthoraceae; genus Massospora; species Massospora cicadina. The sequence goes on along the minus strand of JAKSZP010018404.1, from coordinate 93,715 downwards.
ATCTTCATATTTTCCATTTCCTTAATAAATGCCAACTGAATTTTCAGTGGTTGTTCTCCAATATCACATTATACATCTTTTTATATATCGTCTGCTTCACTTTGCAACACTAGAACGATAGGTAACTGTATTAATCCTCTGGCTTGTTGGTGTGTGGTCCACTTTTAGTGCACAATCTCTAATAATAATCGTGTAACTTTAAAGCACATTAGCCTACCTTCCTTCAGGCTCCTTATAATGCAGCCATCGCAGTGATAAATAGTCTGTCACCACGATAAAATAGACTCCATGGATATATTTCAAACTGCTTTCAGGTGTATTTTACCATAAGGCGTTCCCACTTGGTCACAGTGTAATTTTTCTCTTGCTTACTAAGAGTATGGCTCGCATATGCTACATGGTGTTCATTGATAATTTGGTCACCTGACACAACATGGCACCAGATACCATCAATGATGCATCAGTTTGATTAGTGAATAGTCATTCAAGGTTAGGATACTGCAATAATGGTTTCGCCATCAAATTATTATAATAGCATTGAAGGAGTCCTGGGCTTTCTTATTACATACAAAGCCTTTCTTAGGATCCTTTAACAACTGAAAAGTGCTTGACAATAGAAGAAAAGCTCTTAATAAATCAGCAATAATAGATGGACATTCTCAAAAATACTTGCACATTGCGAACACTTTAGTTGGGACCAGGCTTAAATTTCTTAACCTTGGGTTTTTGTGGGCGTAATTCATTATCTTTGACAATGAAATCCAAGTATTCAATTACCTGATGAGAAGTGACATTTCTGAGGTTTTATCTTCAGATTTGCTGCCAATAGTTTTGAAAACTTCTTCTAGGTGCTCATGATGTTCTGTAATGTTTTTGAAAATATTGATATCGTCTAAGTATACAAAAAGGCACAACAACTTCAGATTTCTTAAGACAGTATCCATTGCTTATTGAAATGTTACCAGCGCATTGCAAAGACCTTGAGGCATCCACACCAGCTGATATATCCATGGCCAATAATAATTGTACATTCTTATTGGCCTCCTTAAGTAGGTCGATTTTTCAGTACCAAGATATGAATCCATTGCTGAAAAGAATTAGCCCCTCCTAAGCGATCAAGAGCATCAAAAATCCATGAAAGTTGGTAGGAGTCTATTTAGGTTATTTTTTCAATCAACATATATCTATGACAACCCAGTTAAATCCATCTTTATTTTTTACAAATAGGATTATACTCGCCCAGGGATTGATGAAGGTGTTGGAATTTAGTTCAAACTGAAAAATCAAGTAAATCTGATGTCAGGATTTGAACACAATCTAAAGGTTTGGTAGAAATCATATTAGAAATAATTTAGGATTAACTTTATCTGAATCTCCCAATATTATGTTCCAACCTATTCTAATAGGAGATCAATTATCGTTTGACAGAAGAACAAGGAAGTTTTAGAACCCTGAATAGCAAGCTAGGTAAAGGTATTGGCTTGTATGCACTTAAATTTCTCCTAAAAATAATGTACTTGACTCCTTAATATTGATCAGAAAAATTAGTCATTTTTATGAATATTTAGAATTAATTCTGATAGCTTATACTGAATATTTTCTTTACTCTCACTTTTAGCCTAAAAGTACTAAAATAGTGCAAGACTTTATCTAGATAAAATATCTTCAACCAGATTAACATTATCTTCTGTCATCTTATTTTTGGCTTATTTTATTATAATAAAGATAATTTTTTGCCATCAATTTTTGGCATGCCACTATCCTTATAGTTAAGAAAATTTTTGGATATGTCATAGAAGGAGTTCATCCCCTTGAGCGAAATCTTTAAATTTTATTTGAGGTATGCCAACCAGGGGACAGACATTACTGAAGCTTGAAGAGCTAAAAAAACAAATGTGAAGAATAGCCAAACAGAAGTTTGACCGCCCAGAAGGAGAGGTGAAACACAACTGAACAAGAATACAATCAGCCAGGTGGGACAGCGACGAAGCGCTCAATCTACCATGGTGGAAGGGGAAAGGGGATTGGGTAGCACATCCTCAGCATCAGAATCCATATCAAATGCAATAGTGCAGGCCAAGGTGGAGAGCAATGGTGTGTGGTGATCAGTGACATGGGGAGCGGGTTGGTTTATGTTGGATGGTTGTCCAAAATACCTGCATCAAAATTTACACCAAGGTTTTGAAAAAGCAGTTTTCTGTATGAAGGCGGATGGAAGGAAGCTGGGAAAATAGGGCTACATTGACACAGGTGGTTTTTGTCTTGGCCTGTGAAACAATAGCAACTCTCTAGATGGTGGCATATGCTTGTTTGTGCAGGTTTAGGATGTCCCATCTGCTCTGTGGGGCTATGGTCAGAGCAAAAATGGGAGTAGGGATACCTTTGGCATATATCGCTATTGACTCCTCAGTTAGCTTATGGATCTTTTGCTATCTGGGTTTTCAGCTGCAGCAACTGCAATCTGATGTTAAGAGTGTAATGCAGAGGCATTTGTTGGAGCATAAAAGCACTTAGGGGTCTGAATCAGGTGCTGTACCTGGTTAAATCCTCGTTTTGGATTTCTGACTCTTCAATAACAATTCCCATTTCATCAGTTTCATTCAATCAAGTCCAGTGATTAAAGTCGAGAAGGATTTCAGGGTCAATTGTTTGTTGGGTTGTGGCTGGTGTTTGAAGAATAACGTGGGAAAGAACTGTTACCCAAGCCAGTTCCTGTGTGGCTATGGCGCAGGTGGCACTGGAATGAGGGGGGCTGGTTTGACATTGCCAGCGCCGTAATAGCAGCAGGCTTTGGGGGAGGGGAGAATTGTACCCCAAATTGGAAAGGCTGTGGGGTGTTGGGTTAAGTGGGAACCAGATGGAGATAAAGCAGGTCTAGAGGAAGCATTAAGAAAGGGTCACATACGCTTTGAGTGGTCTAGATCAAAGCGGAATGGGCAGATGGTCCTCCCGCCCTTGACACAGGCCCAGAATAGGTGGTTGGTGGATGAGGGAATGACTGCGCGTGGGGGAATTGACAATGTGATATTATTAAAATTTGGGCTAATCGTGGCAAATGCCTGAGGTCCTGCAAGATGAGCGGCCCATTGGGGACCACAAGCAGAAGAATGGGGTTGGAGCCTTATGCAGCCAAGCCTTCCATCAGCACCTGATGGAGCACCGCGGGGGGAAGGTGAGTGGGCAACCTGAAAACTGAACCACCATAGTGGTGCCATTGGGGAGCTGGGTGCATGTTGTGGGGATAGGGGTACCCTGGAAAACCAGGGGGTACGGTGGCCGCGGTGGTGGTGTCAACTTTGCATGTGAATCCCAGATCAAAATACCCTTTATAAGGGCGGAAATCTATGAATCCGTCTGGCAGTATCACTGTTTAGGCCAAGTCAATTTTAGATTTCTCTTCTTATGGGAATAATTTCCTATACTCAACCTGCAGGCCAAAATGCATCTGTGATCAAGGGAGATTGAGGGGGCTGCGAGGCACAGCCTGGGCACATGCCAGGTGGATGGTGAGATCCTTGGCCAGAATGAAATGACTCAATGGTTTAGGGGGACTGGCCAAACCAGTCTTAGCGCATTATTTCATTGGGTGGAAAACGCTGGGTGTGGTTTGCCGCTGCCCCACACTGGGGCAGTCAGCAGAGAATCTGAGGTTATCAGGGAGTGAACGGGGAGGTTGGCGTAGGCTATCAGGTGCTTTTTACTTTTATTTCAATCAGTTTCGCTTGAAAGTTACTTCAAGCGGAAAGAAAAAAGATATCCCCTTGAGTGAAGACTTTAGCTAAATTACAATTTTAAGTGTCCATCACCTGGGGTTTGGTTGCCCTGAACTTCAAGTGGAAGGTTGGATTATATCCCCTTGTCCTAATAAAATTGGTGCTTTCTGCCAGGTCCTTCCCAAGTCCCTGACAAAGCTCAACCACCATGGAGAGCATTCACTTCCAAGAAACAGTTGTAGAAACAGAAAGAATATCCACATCTTCAAGCATCTTGGGACCAACCAAGATGTCATCAAAACAACTGCTATGCTACTCCAAGAGCGAGTTCATGAGTTGCAAAGACCACAAATAAAAGTGAGTGGTATGCTCACATTGAGAATTTAAAACAAGGCTTACCTTAAAACTATTATGCTAAAGCTCAGCTCCCAATGATTCAATATTATGCTCAGTTAGCAGCAGACAATATAAAGTATGGTGGATAACAAGGTGCTCAAACATATTAACAAGCTGAGCAGGATTATTTTAAAACTATGGGAGCTATTGACAGCAGCATTGAAGCAATTCAGGGGAAAATTGACGAGATTTATCAATTTTAAGCTAAAGGAGATCAAAAATACTCTGCGTATCAATGCTGCATTGAAGGCTGCTGAACCAAATATCTCCATAATAACCCGCTTACCTGCACCAGCGCTCCTCATTGTTTTGTTCTTAAAGTTGGAGAAGTTGAACCAAATATTCCAGCGTCAGAATCATTTCCCTCTACTTGCGCTCTCAAAATTCCTAAACCAATTTCCAAGATTACGCCTGTTTCTAAGGATTTGACTAAAAATCAAGTCATGATAGCCCCTTTTGATGTTAGAGATTCTGTCAAGAGAGTATCTGTAACTCTCTCGTTCCCAGCAAGGTGATGTGGGAAGCAAATCCACATTGCTAGGGAACTAGCCATTAAAAGAATGGGAATATAAGCACCTCAAGCAGTGCCAGTACAAAAGGTACCCCAGGCAAGTATATAAACAGCAACATAAAATACCAGGTAAGTAAGAAACAACACCGCTTGAGTGGACCCCAGAGGGGCGTCCATAATCAAGTGCAGCTTGATGTCAGGGGCTTTGGGTGCCTCGATCTGGAGGGGACCTGGGCAGCCCACAGGTGCCCCTGGGATCTTGGTGAATTGTGAGATAAGGTAGTAGCCTACATGGTTGGAGACCTCCCCAAAGAGGTCCACCACCAGGGTTGCTCAAGGAACCATTAGAAAACGTAAAATAACGGGGTGTTTTTTATTAAGCAAGTCAATCAACAAGGAGTGTTGATCACAAAAACATATTTAAAATGAATTGGGGAAATTTGGGTTCTGCGGCAATGCGCCCAAGCCTTGATGTTCTAATAAACAGACGCTTTTGTCCATTTTGGTAAAATACACTAAAAGGGCCTTCACTTGAGTAATCAATTGAGGCCTTATTTTACCAGAAATCAAAATCTCATAGCTGGAGTGGGACTCGAACCCTTGTTCCCCAACCAAGCTATTGGAACCATCTTTATTCAAAACGTAAATCGTTTGTTTTAAACCTGAGCTGAAATAGGAGGCTGGGCATTTTGCACACCCTTAGTATCAACCTGGGCTTGCTTGGCTTGCACCCAGCGTCAATATAAGGTGTGCTTCAAGTCAGGAAGAGCCTGAAGCTTCATCTTCTGGGCCTCCTGTCGCCCAGCCTTGTTCCTAGCATCAGTGCTTACTATCATGTCATTCAACCATGACAGATTCATCTACAAAAATGGGGGCAACTAATATAAAAATCCAGTCATAATTGGGTCTCCTCTTAATTAAGAAATAGGGAATTGTCACACAACATTAAGATGGATAACAATGACCTAAAATGCTAATCCACCTTATCCCAGGATTTAGAATAAAAACAATATTTCCAACCCATTGACCTTAAAATGATTCTCCTGATTTAACTACTAAAAATGTTGAAATGAATCCCAAATCTACCCAACCAACATTTTACAATGGCAGTTCTCAAATTTAGGCTGAATTGGTAATTCCCTACCCAAACATAACCTATGATAATACACCACTTGAAAATAGGTTAGATATCGAGGATCCTAACTAGTCAGCCAGTTTAATTATATGTTTTAAAGTATCAACTAAATTTAAAAGGAAACTGACTGACCTAGCTTAAAATAACGTTGAGATAAATTGACAATTTGTTTAATCACATGACAATGATGTTAATTCACAAAATTAAAATAAATCAGTGGCTACCCATCAAAAACTAGTCTATGATGAAAAATCGCTTAAAAATATATTGGATACTGTGATCTAAGCCCCAAATATAACTTAAAGGCTAAAACACACTGTCAAAAAATCAAAACAGTGGGTTCAATTAATTATTAGGCTAAACTTGAACCAAATTTCTGAAGTTCTACCTTATGAAATTCATAAAAGTTGAGTTGAAAGCTAAACCACCTTAAGTTAACGTTGAAAATACCACAACTAATGCCCAACCTGCTTTAAATAAAGGACGTGTTAAATTGACCAGCGAAATTAGCCAACAGATCAATTTAAATTATCCAAATAATTTATATAAAAAACAAGGGTCTAACTTATGATTTTTGCGCCAAGTTATGGTGAGATCTAACCCATAAATTTGACATCCAAAAGTAATACTTTTGCCAAATCCCATCTTGGACGAACCAAATCTGGCCAGGGATGTTGGCGAATGTTTTAAACTTTCCATCTGATTCAACCAATTGGAAGGATAAGATTTTTCAATATGACCAGTTTATTTACTCCAATACTAATTTACAAATCTCAGCTTAATTGGTACAAAAACATCAAAACTTGGCTCTATGAGTTCTTTTTGCTTAATATTAGGTTTTGATGTAAATTTAAAATATCTAGATGATTAAATTTAAATTCTAACATCTTAACTTGTACTTATAGTGATGAAATTTATTTATATCCAAATCACAAATTTCATTCTGAAGCTAACTAAACTGATGGTTCAGCCACGTTGATTTAGAAAATAGTGGAATTAAACAAACTTTATGGTCAACAGTTTATTTTCAAAACTAAAATGCCTAATTCTGACCTTGGGACTAACCCAACTAAGAAACTAGCCTTGAGAATCCTCATCAAACCTTTTTACTATAGAAGACAAACATGTTGAGGCTATTCAATATCAAGTCAAGTTGGAGGTTGCTTGGAGTATATTGTAAATCAAATGCATAGCTGATTACTCTAGACTTCTACACCCCTATGCCAAGATCTAGAAGGGGGCGTTGTCAGACTCTCTGGCTTAATTTTTAAATTTGAGTAAATCTGATGTCAGGATTCAAACCCACTCAAAGGTTTGGTATAAACTTCTGTCAAGATAATACCCATTTAAATTTATTGAAGCTTCCAAATATTGAGGTCCAAACCCATTCTAATAGGAGATTAATTTTTGTTTGACAGAATTAACCAAGATGTTGCTGAATCCCTGAATAGCAAATTAGGTATAGATATTAGCTTGGATTCACTTAAAAATTTCCCTTAAAGATACTGGCACTTGACTCTTTCAAGTATTGTTTTATTTTATTTAAGGTGGGCCAACATGGGGACAGTACTGCACAAATTATTGATAAATCAAATGAATGGAAAGGAGGATAAAATCTGGAAAACCTCCATGCGCAGCGTATGATAGGCCAGGAACTCCATGGCCCACCTTTGCTATTTGCTATCTTGGTTTAGGGAATTAGTGTGCAACGCCAACATAGGCATAAATAACCCCTACCCAAAGTTCCTGTACCAGAATTGAACTCAGGTTGGCAGCGGTAGAGGTCCTTGTTCTACCACTGGGGTATCCTCCCCTTCCTTCAAGTATTGTTGCAATTAAATAGTCAATTTATATATATTGAGGATTAATCCTGTTATCTTATACTGATTTTTTTCTCTACTCTCACTTTTAGCCTAAAAGTACTATAAATAGTGCAAGGCTTAATCTAAATAAAATATCTTTTCAAGATCAGCATTTATTTCTGCCATCTCATCTTGGTTTACCACTATTATTATAGTAAAGATAACCTGTTTTATAACTAGTGGTGTCCAACCCAAAAGGGGGAGCCTCCATGCTTTTATTTGCAAATGGGCCAAACAAAGGGATTAAGAAATTAAAAATAATTCCTAATATAGCCCCTAGGTTATCAGCCTAGGAAGCCATATCAGATGGCGAGGAGGCTTTGGGGAAACTTTTGTCTGGAGCCCGCTTTAGCTGGCGGACCATGGTGGACAGCATTGGGGTGGGAGCATCAGCGACATGGGGCATAAGGAGGTATAGTTGGGGGTTTTCTTCGTTAATGAGGCCAGCGGTGTCCATCGCCTCAACATATTGAGCAAGTTGACGCTCAGCAAAAATGATGAGAAGTAAAGATAACCTTTTGCAGTCGATTTTTGGCCTTCCACTATCCTTACTTTGTGTAATTACTCGATATTTCATTCAATAAGTTTATCTTCTTGATTGAAAACTTTAACCAAAGTAATATTTTGAGTATCCATCACCTGCGGCTTTGAATTCCCTAAATTTTAATTGATGGCTGGATTAATCCCCTCATCAAGAAAGATGGGACCAACAACCCATGATTCAAGTTGTTTATAAACTTCATTGGCAACTATGGCCTCACTTTATCATTAACGTTGGATTGTTAACATAGGAATCATTACTTGATCCCCAACGTCAACCTTATGAACTATACCTTTAATGCATCCAAGATCATAATTATCTTGCACAAACACCCTAGAATGTCATTTCAAAAAAAATAAGAGCGTGGTTCTTCTGTTCCTCTGAGATCCTCATCAATTTATACTGACTAAACACACCAAGGATTGCCTGTGGTTTCATGTCATTGGATAATATTATTTTACTCAACTGAAAAAGGCATGGGATGATGAAAGTTCCATAGTAGGTAAAAGTGAGTGAAGGCCACTACTTAGATCTTTTATTATCTGTATTGGCCTATCTAATAGGTTGGCGACTAGTACTTGAATTTCGCCATAACCAAAAATAAAATCCTGGGTGCAACATGGGGTTCAGTTCTACTTTTCTGCCATGGTGCTTGGATTTTGGCATATAAACATTCAAAATTTTCAAAATTAAGGCTGTATCTATGATGCATTGCTCCTTGAAATTAACAACCATCACCTTTTGCGCCCTTAAGAGGATCCCCTGACATTCTCCAATTTAAACCAGTGATTGCCTAGAACATCTACTAGTCTGAAAATACTTTACTTGGATGATCCTATTTGCATACACTGGGCTGTTATAATCATATTCTTAATTGTTGTGGATCCCATTTACAGTGTAAAATAGCAGCAAAGCTTGCCCTAAAAATTTGAAAGTTTTCTTTGAAATCACAATGACCCTATACTGTTGCATGAAGACATTGCCAATCAATATATCATAACTCTGATTAGGCAAAACAATTGCTGGTGCAATTACAAGGAGGGATCTAAACCATAGATGCAAAGTGCTAAATGCTCCTCAAGAAGCATTGTTATGATACCTGCCTTTCCATAAAATTTAATATGTTCCACATCAGGTGAAAGCCTTAACTTTTTTAACTAGCTTTTTAAAAACAATATTGGTTGAGGCTCCACAGTCAATAATGTCTTAAACCTTTACATGATTTACACAGTCTTTGACATAAATGCAAATAGAATAAGAGGACCTATTTTTTACTCAAAAAATTGCAGCATTATCAGCCAATTTAAAATATTGAAAAAGCTATTCAGCTACATTTTGAATATCTCCTTAATGGTGGCCTTAGGTATCGTTATAACATCATTTAAGGTACTGCTATCAGACATCGATGAATCCCCCCTTGGGTTGGGACCATCTAGTACTAAAAAAAAAAAAAGGTACTGCTATCAGGCCTCATTAACGAAGAAAACCCTAATTATACCTCATTATGCCCATGTCGCTGATGCCTCAACCCCTATGCTGTCCGCCATGGTCCGCCAGCTAAAGTGGGCGCTGGACAGAAGTTTCCTCAAAGCATCCTCACCTTCTGATATGGCTTCCTAGGTTGATAACTTAGGGGCTAAATTAGAAATTTTTTAATTTCTAATAAATCCTTTATTTGGCTCATTCACAAATAAAGATGCGTGGCAGCTCCCCCTTTGGGTTGAGCACCACTAGTGCTAAAAAAAAGGTACTGCTATCAGCCTCTATGTACACTTGCATGGTTTGAGGATGATAACATATGGTCATGCCACCTTTTTAAGATTTTCAGCTCATAACCTTTGCATACAAAATTGAGTCTCACAAGAGCCTCATGATTTATCTCTGGTGCTTTATTTAATTATTTTTACAAGGTCATGAGAAACTTAAGAATAGGCAGAAATAGACTTTCGCCTGTCTATTCTGCATGATTTTTTCCAAAATAAGACAACTGATTGCCAGCAGGTACAACCATATTAATCTTGTCTGGTTTATTTTGGATGTCGTCATAACATGGCCATACTTTCCACACTTGAAATAAAGGAAATGATTTCTGATATTGCCCTTTTAGAGTTTTCTAATGAATTAATCTTAGCTTTAAGGTTGGCTACTGCTCAATTTTTATTGTGAGATTTCCCTGCATAACACATATTACTAGTTTTTCCTTTACAAAAGCTTTTACTGGGTAAATCAAAGATGGTCTCACAATTCTAAAATAAATAGTCATCTGAGAAGTTTTTGTATCCAAGCTAAAGCGGAATTAATAGCACAATTAAGCTCCTTGTTGTAACATAGCGTTAATTAAATTGCAATATGAGCATCAAAATAGGTCAATGCTCCTACATCAGAAATTATCTAATCTTCTTGATATAATCAGTTTGCAAAGGTTTCGATGGACTCATCCTTTAATAAATAAATGCTCATGAATTCCTGTTTCTGGTTGGCAACGTTCTCATGGCTGCTAAACTCCCCACAATTGCATCCTTCACCTCTTTGTAAGTGCACACATTGGCGGCTAATTGAGGCAGAACAAGATTCTGGCTCTCCATATCAAGACATTTTATCAAGGTACCATCCTTTTGAAAATACCCACATCCTAACATGGTTATCTAAAAAATTCTGAAAAATGCAGGAATGGTGTCCCTTTGAAACTCTGGTAGCTTTGGAGCTGGCCAAAATTCCATAGTCTTTGGAGATTATTGCCAATAAATGGCCGCCAGCTAGTGACTTTATTTGAAGAGGTGAGCCACCACACAGGGTAAGGGGCCAGGGTTTCAGCAGTCTTCCATATATTTCTATGATCAGGTTAATTATTGCTGTGATTCAAAAATGAGGAACCCTCTCTGAATAGAACAGATCTGCCTTCAGGATTCTCATGACAACATCTGGTGTCACCTTCCAACTTGGATAAACAATTGGTGATGGTCATACCCACTTCTTCTGACCAACTCCCACGCCTTCAACGTCTAATACTTCTTAGGAAGTTTCTCTAATTCTTTGGTAATATTGGGAAGTTTGTCAGCATTCTTATCTGAGGTTTTCGCTAGAAGCATGACTTAATCTTGCATCTCAATAATTTCCAAACCCTTTTTATAAATATTCCCTCCATTGCTTTGACTCAGACCATCAAAACATCTCCTTGCTTAAGGAATATGAAGTCTAAAGCCATAACTTTGAGTCCTGATAACTTGGTATAAATCCCCTAACTTCAGCTACGTTATGAATCTTCATGTCACTGACTAAAAGTTGTAGCTTCACAACACCTCCTTAAACACCTTTCTGCTGCATAGTGAGATGATGGATCAACTAAAAAATCTTTACAAAAGTTTCCATTTCAATGTATTCTAAGTCAACAACTTCACAAGTTCTGCCCTCACCAGGCCCAACTTATCCACTTCCCCCTTAATCTTTTGGTTCAAACTCATTCTCTTAACTCCTAACTTACAGACAACGTCCTCCAAGAAACTCCCTGTAGTGAGCATCACTTGTTGAAAAGTGGTCACTGCGCATGTCATGGAGCATGATGATAATTTTAATAAGACCAACCTGGAACTCTGGGTTAGTTGTCACCCAGAATTCAAGACAGAATACCGCAAGCACAGCTATCCAAATTGAAATGTTGAGCATTAGTAAACCAGCCATGAAGGTAGCCATGGGGTGCTTAGATCAGAAAATCGCATTTTTTGGTTTTAGAAAAGCACTCCAGATCAAACTTTAGAGGTTTTATCAATTTTTATAAAAAGAGGGAAAATTTAGAAAATGGAGCAACAATGGTACCCGTTGGTGACCACTGCTTATAAGCTCACTGGGAAAATTACATCATTTTCAAAACTACCATCAAGAATTAGTCTTAACCAAGCTGTCAGATTGGGTTCCTGGACGTAATTTTTATCCAACATGGGTCTGGACTGCTTAGCCAAATTTTTATTTGGGCTTGTTACTCAATTTTATTTTCCCGTGTGCATGTGTTTGCTATGGCGGTGGAATTTCGGGCAGATGGCAGGTTTCACCCAGGGCCACGCCACATAAGGATGGACCCAATTGGTGGGAAAGGGGTTGATCACCCCTGTACCAGTTGGGGATGGGTGTTACATTGACACAATGGTGGGATTTCAGCGGGTTTGTGGTTTTTTTGCGCAATTTTATTACCTCCTGAAAAACCCTCCAAATGTTTTCTGCCATTTTGGCAGAGGATAATGCTGGGATAAGCACTGGAACTCTCAGGGGGTACGCTGTGACCTACCTCTCATCCACCACATGGGCCTATCGCCCTAGGTGGTGAGAGGCACAGGTGTTGTCCTCCGCCCCTTTTTTTGAGCGGAATGGGAATTTTTTTAATCCAAATGGAGTAGTTCCTGTCAAATACTTACATTACCCTCCCCTTCAGAAAGGGTTGAAGCACCGCCGCCAGGGAACTGAGCCAACTCAATATTCTTATAGGCCTTGGGGAATTAATGACATATTTGTAGTGACCTTTGGAGAGATGCAAGAAGCTTCAGGGTGTGCCATATGGAATGCTTCTACCAACTCACAGCAGTTGGCACAATCATGATAACTAACCCAGATGTTTTTATATGAAGGGAAACCTTTCCAAGCCACTAGGTACTAAACTGAGCAACGGGACTGGCGTGATGACAAAATTACGTCCACCTCAAATTTAACTGACTCCTCCAAAATGACAGGTTCAGGATCCTTGAGTGGATTACTGGTAAAGGTAGAAAGCTGGGAGGCATGGAAAACTGGGTGCTGTTTCCAGGGGGAGGGAGCGCCAAACGGAATGAGCCATTACCCAAATCTTCAAAAATCTCTTGGGGACCTGACTACTTACTGGAAAATTTCCGTGAGTGGACCTTGATGTTCAGGTGGTGAGTGTCAAGCATTAACTGCAAGCCTATCTTAAATTAGGAGAGGGAAGGCACTTTCAGTCAGTAAATCATTTATAGTCAGCAATTGCTTTGGCAAGGTGTTTGCGGACCAAAGACTGAGTAACTCAGATTTTCTAATCATGCTTGGCTGCTACAGGAACCTTAAGACGAAGACAGGGACCATGAGAGAAGGAAGGATTGTACCCAAACGTTGCTTTGTATGGAGAAACCCCCAATGAGGCATGCGAGGCATTATTGTAGGCAAACTGGGTCAATGGAAGATCATCCTCCCAGGTGACCTGTGCAGCAGTGGCATAACACTGGAGGTACTTTTCCAGGATTTGATTAATAAATTCTGTCTGGCCATCTGATTGGGGATGATATACCATGGATTGGAATGGTTGAATTTTCAGAATGGACAGAAGGTCCATCCAAATGCGTGCAGTGAACTGCAGGACCCTATCACTCACGACTTACTGGGGTAACCCAAACATGGAGAAAATGTGGCGAACAAACAAATGAGCTGTTTCTTCTAAGGTGATAGAAGTTGAGCAGGGGATATACAAAGCAAATTTGATGAACCAGTCTACAACAATTATAATCGCTTTGTGGACATGTGATGTAGGGAGCTCAAGTATATAGTTAACTGACAACATTATCCATGGCCCCTCAGCCTGTTGCAGCATGTGGAGAAGTCCATTTCGCCCAAAGCAGTCTAATTTTGCACGTGCACAGATCACACAACTTGCTATCTATAAGGGAATATCTTTTAGAGATTCCAGGCCAATTGTATGATTGTTTCACCAAGTCAAGGCACTTTTTCACGCTGGGGTGACCAACCGCTAGTGGATTGTGATGAGCCTGGATCACTTCAGTGCAAAGCTGAGGAGGCACCCACAACCAAGACCAAAACATAATTCCTTCCACCTTCATTGAGTAGTAGGAGCGCTTATGCCCCAGGTCTGCAAGCTGCACTGACAGCTCAAACCCTTCAGGTCAAGTCAACTGATGAGCCAAAACCTGGAATGACAGGGGGCGGTTGGGTCCAGATCTGCTGATAAAATTACAAGAGGGGCAATGGATAAGATTTAGGGTTTCAGAATCACTGTGGTGAGCTCTTGCTCCTCTGCCTCTGTGGGGCATAAGGTGAGTTCTGGCTCAGAAAATCAGGAAGTACGTTCAGTGACCCCTTTATAAAATTGCACTTGAATTTAAAGCTGCATAGATCATGGTACATCTGAGCCTGACGGTCTGCCTGCTTCTGCGGCTTATGGAAGTACATAAGGGCTTGGTGATCCAACCGCACTTTCACCTCATGCAAAGCACCCTGCAGTAGGTACCGCCAATGGGTTAATGCACATGATACAGCTGCCAGCTCCATATCATAAAAATAACCCAGTTCTTCTCTGTGGATGTAAACTTTCGGGAAAAATATGCTAAATGATGCTCCACACCCTCGTGTTCCTGCAACAAAGCTGCTCCCACTTCAGCTGAAGAGGCTTCACACGTGACAATGAATGGTTTGGTTGCTTCAGCATGCTTAAGAACTAATGAAAACACAAATACCTGTTTGATAGCATCGAATGCCTGATGGCATTCTGAAGTCCAATGGAATAAAGCATCTTTGCTGATGAGGGGGTGCAACGGCACAGCCAATTGTGAGAGGGAGGGAGAAAAATTCCATCAGAAGATAATAGTGCCCAAAAAGCTCTTCAACTGCTTCTGAGTTGCCAAGGTAGACCACCCAAGGATGGCTTCAAGTTTGCGGGGCGGAATTGCATAACCATCTTTTAAAATCATGTTACCCAAGAAGGCAACCTCATTGCAGAAGAATTCACACTTTAATGGCTACACAAATAAGCCCGCCTTGTGCAGAGCGGCCAGAACAGCCTCCAAATCTTTGGCATGCTGTTCAAGGGCTGGGTAGTGAGTGATGATATTTTCAATGTAACAATTGCACACATGTTGCGCAGATCACCCATCATATCATCAATCATCCGCTGCAATGTGGCAGACGCGTTCTTTAGCCCAAAAGGCATGACACAGAATTAGAATATGCCCCCTCATCCAGATAGTGGTAAGCTATTCCTAATCTTTGGCTACCCATATTAGGTTGAAAGCGTTCATGAAATTTGTTTTTTGAAAAAAATCTTGACTGCGCAATTGCTTGGGCAATTGTCTTTTCCAACAGAAGCGGGTAGGGTTCATGAACTGTGACTTTGTTGAGGTGGCCATAATCCACACATGGGCGCATTGTGCCATCAACCTTTTTGTGAACACAATGGAAGAGACGTCTGGAGTTCTTCTTGAAGAGCCATCCCTTTGCAATCATGTCGTCAATCCATGCATCCAAGGCTACATTTTCTTCAACAGTATAAGGATATAGTGGGCAATTGATGTTAACCACCTGCACTGTTGTGTAAAACCTAAGGTCTATTTTTGAATGTGGCATAAGTCAAGCAGCTTTTTCCATATCAAAGATTCTCTTATACGCCATCAGAGATGGGGGAAATCAGGAGGCAAGTCAGTGGGTGTAGAAAGTGTAGAATTGGTACCTCTGTTGCATGCTTTACTTAAATTTTCAAGTAGTGGGAGCTCGCCACCACTCTGAGAATATTCAAAGTGTAACATGTTTGAGGTCAAGTTAACCTTCACTTGGTGGCGTCTCCAACAACCCACACCAAAAATAACTGAGAATATTAGGTCAGACATGGCTGAGAAATAATCACAGAATTTAATATTGCCTACCCAGAGGGGAACTGGATGACGCGCCTTGTAAGATGGCTGTATTGCAGATGATGCAACAAACACCTCCAGTCCAACCTTCAAGTCCAATTCCAACTGATGCGCTAACTGAAAACTCATGAAATTCCCAGCTGCCTCTGCGTCTATCAGGGCCACAAATGACACCTGGTCTGCACCCAGATGGATTTTCACTGGTAGCAGGAAACAGGCGTGTTCCTGCTTGTAGAAGAGCATTTTTGGTGTTGCTGAATTGATGGCATTAACCAATGGAAGGTGAAAATCTGATATAACTTATCTTGGCTTTCTCCAATGTTTTTGGTAGACAATATTAAGCACAAATTTAGTTACTGAACGTCCTGACCTATGGGGCCTAGGATTGGGCTGAACTCAGTTAACTGAAAAGAGGTTAGGTGCTATTTTGGGAAAACCCACGCAACATCCCACCCAAAGGGTGGGATGGAGAAGGTCAGAACTATGGGTCGATCCATTATGTTATGGAGTGTGCTGATAATTTTAATAAGACTGAGCTGGAACTCTGGGTGAGTTACCACCCAGAACCCAAGACAGAATGCCGCAGGCACAGCTGTCCAAATTGACATGTTGAAAATAGTTAAACCAGCCATGAAGGCAGAAAGGGGGTGCTTAGATCAGAGATTATAGAACTTTTTGGTTTTTAAAATAAGCACTTTAGATCATTATTTGGGGTTCATATAAAAAGTATTATAAAATTAGGGAAAATTTAGAAAAAGGAGCAACAATGGTACCCATTGAGGAACACTGCTTTTAAGCTCGCTGGGGTTAAATTACATCATTTGTACAGCTACCATCAGGAATAAATTCAAACCAAGCTGCCATATTGAATTCCTAGACCAAATTTTAACCAACATGGGTCTGGACTGATTAGCTAAATTTAAGTTGGGCCTGTTACTTAAATTTAATTTTTCATCACATGAATGCATTTAGTATGGAAGTGGCATTTTGGGAAGGTCAGGTTGCGCCTAGGGCTTTGCCACATAAGGCTGGACTCAGTTGGTGGGAAAGGGGTTGACCACTCATGTACCTGTTGGGACATGCGTGACATTGACACAATAGTGTGATCTCAGTGGGTTTGTGTTTTTTTGTGCAATTTTACCACCTCTTGGAAACCCTCTAAATTTTTTACACCAGCTCAGTGGAGTTAACGCTGGGCTAGACACTGCAACTCTTGGGGGGTACAACGTGACCCACCTTTCATCCACCACACAGACCATATCGCCCTGGGTGGTGATAGGCACAGGTGCTGGTCCCTGCCCCTTTTTTGAGCAGAACAAAAATTTTATCTGATCCAAATGGAGTAGTTCATTTCTAAAACTAACTGCGCAGGTATGTAAGATTTTATTTCTTAAATAATATGGCCTCCTGTATGATGGTA
The DNA here is from genome assembly GCA_022478985.1 of Massospora cicadina. Lineage (NCBI taxonomy): Eukaryota > Fungi > Entomophthoromycota > Entomophthoromycetes > Entomophthorales > Entomophthoraceae > Massospora > Massospora cicadina. Next base: position 76,500 of record JAKSZP010018404.1, on the reverse strand, counting down.
GGAAGCATGAATCTGAGTTAATAACAGTTCAGACAAATTTTGACTTTTGTTCACTTACTATACTTAGGCACTCCCAGCCACAATAAACTAAACAATTACTAGTAAAATCTATTAACCCTGAACAAGATAATTATATTAGAGAAGTAAATCTATTTACAAGTAGATTTTTCATGGCATTCTAGTGCCCACCTATTAAAATTATTGGCATTGGTCACCAGTAAATAGCTTTATAATTTTCTCATCAACCTGCATCACTTGACATGTTATTAGTCAGAACTTTCATCATCTCAAATTTAAAGTGGTGGTAATTGTGCCCTCAATTCTGGTAAACTAAACTATTTGGGATCATTCCATATAAACTATAGAAGTCTATTTAACAAATTAATCATAAATGCTAATTTAAAGATCCCTCCTCAGGAGCTTAAAATTTGTCAACATATCTTAAATTAATCAAACATAAGTCAGATCTTCCTTGGGTTGGGACCATCTAGTACTAAAAAAAAATAAGTCAGATCTTCCTCCTCAGAAGCCTAAAAGTCATCTACAATAGTGAATTATATCAGGGATCATCCTTTATTAAATCACAGTTAGAAAAATGTTGGGAAACCCTTAACCTGACTAAAATTTTCAACAAACACTAGCAGAGTAACAAATGATATGGATTTTAAAATTCATAACACTAGTTCTTAGACTCCTACTAGATAAAAAGTAAGCTAATTAGTAAAAAAATGTAAGAACGTAAATAACCCAAATAAAATCTTACTGTGACCAAATAATAAATCTTTAGATTATTTAAAGTTCTTCTTCTGACTTTAAAGCTTTATTCTTAAAAGATTCAACAGTAGCAGGAACACCCTACATGTCAACCATTCAATTCTTCCTTTTTAGCTCATTATTAATTTTATAATAAGAGGGTTGGAAAAAAACAATTTTAGTTTTAGAAAGAACAGGTTTCAAATCTTTTATGTTTCTTTACCCCATAATAGCTTGTGAGTACAGAAATACACAACTATACTCAGCTGTGCATAACTGCACCTGATTTCTCTGGTTTAAAATTGATTGTTCTATTTATATTATTTATGCTTTGGTAATGTCCACCCCCATGCCATCCTGCATCATAAAAGTTAGAATTTAATCAGTTAATTATATCAATCTGCATCTGGCATCCTATATTAAGTGAAAGCTGAACATAGACTTAAATCATCAGCCAAAGACTCCCCTGCTGAGGTCAATTACCTTTACTCATGTTGTGCCCTGTCTTGCCTTTTACAAAGAGTTGACAAACCCCAATCTTTATGCCAGACTTGATAGACTTTTACACCCACCTCCAGATATAAGATCTATACAATTTGAGCATTTATCATTATATTAGCATCCAGATATTATGATTTGCTACAGTGTTTATAGCTTACTGGATGATTTTAAATTTTTTCTTATATTTTTAGTACTAGATGGTCAAATATTTCCTTATATTAAAAGATGACTTTCAATAAGTTTACAAGCCATTAAACCTATTATAAATTCCAATCTCAAAGCTCTTAGCCAAAATCAATTAAGCCTGTAAAATTTAATAAACCATCAATCACTTACATGAAACTATTGAGCCTATCAAAATAACTAAAAATTTAAACCACCACTTGACAAAAATTAATTTTTGAATTTAAAAACAGCTAAAACTAATAATCACTTATCAAACCCTAAAAAAATAAATTAAATGAATATGAAAATACCCAGCCAAATTACTATATAATTAGCATTAGAAAAATAAATGTTTTAGATCTTATATATGGGACTTATATTATATTTTATATGATCATATTATTAAGTTATATACTAGCATTCCGTTCCCAAACTTTGTAGAATACTTGTACCAAGTATAGTGATTTTCAGTTATATGCTCATGAGATAATGCATCCTAAATAAAACAAGTAAACAGAATGATACTTTTGTAAAGAAAAGTTCAGGCTTTTTCTTGTTGATGCCCAGTTTAACACTGATTTGTTTGTGGATTTAAAGTTTACCAGATGATCCTAATCAATTATATTTTATATTGGTAGATGGCTACCTACAGAATTAAGAAATTAGATTATATTGATCAAATATAAAATTACCCTTAGTCAACCAAACCAATTAAACTTATCAATTAACTAAAACATCAACACTTACCTTGAAACCATTGAGTCCATCAAAACAATCAAATCACCAAATAATTAACAAAACCTATTGACTGATCAAATTAACCAAATACTAAAGTTTTATTAAAACAATATAGCTTAATAATCAACCCAAAACCACCAAACGCTCACCAAAACCATTTAAACTATCAAATTTATCTGAATATTAAAGTCCTCAGCCATAACATTATCCAATTACATAATCCTGCAATGGTTCTGTTTTGTAATTTTTGATGATTAATTCCTATGTATGTTTGTTGAATTTTAGGTGGGGAAGATGCTCACTGATGTTTATTTGCCTAATTTACAACTAAATTATTTGGGGGTGTTATTCACCACTTTTAATAAAAACTAAATGCCAATAAAAACTAAAGGGTTGGTTCTTTAATATATTTTAGTAGAAGTAGTAATAGGGTATAGAGGACCCTCTTAAAAAGTCAATAATTAATACTAAAGCTCTGAGGCTCAAATTCAGATTGCTTAGTAAATTTAAAATTAGGAAATATGAGCTGTTGCCCTATCAGATCTCTCAAACTCACCTCATTTGGGTAGAATGATCAATTAAGGGTTGGGATCAGGAAGGACTTGTCTATGGGGTAATGTTTTTATATATTTGACCCAATCAATGGTCTGGAAATTTTTTCACTTAGTTGGACCCCCTCTGACCCTATAAAAGGGGCCAGCTTCTGTGGGGTAACCTGTACTAAAATAGAAGAGGCTAGGGGAGGTTCCTCTGATGAACTCCCTGAGTCCAGCTGAAAATATGGTGCAATCTGACCACCCAAACTCAATTTGTTTGCCCGATTGTTGTTAGAAGGGTTACCCCAATTTGAGGGGTTTCACTGAGAATTGGCCAGGAACTTTTGGCCAATTTCATCCAAATTTTTGTCCTTATTTAAAACTGATACACTTTTATTAAATAGTCAGACTTTTAATTGTTTGACAATGTTTGTTCACTTTATCCAAAGGTGATTTTAGTTCTTTCCATCACATCAGAATTTATTGTAAATTGCAATTTGCCAAATGTAGTATATGTCAAAAAATATTACAAAGATGAGACTTAATGACAGAGTGAAATAGGTTTGTTTTGTATAAAACGTATTATTTTTGGCTTATAATAGACATAATATGATAGAATATAGAATTATAGAAATATGAAGATAAAAAAACTCACAATTTTATCATTGTGTCATCATCTTTTTGGACCAGCCAAGCTCTGTTTTAGGCTTTTCCATGCATGTGCTATTATGGGATCATCTCAGTGCAATATCAAGCAATATTCCACTATCATTATAGTATTTCAACTTCCTTGGTAACGCTTTTCCATTTCTTTGATGTCCTGATGAAATCTCTCATCCAGATCTTCACTAACATCATCCAGATTCTCAGTAAAGTAGTCCAAATGTGAATAATGGTTTTGAACCTTCAAACTCATGAAACAGCCTAAATTTTGGTAATTCTGCAGCATAGTCTCAATGTTAGACTTAAAATTTGGATCCTTCTTGTTGCCATAAACTTGGTTACTACATCTTTAAAGGTGACCCAGGCTTCAATTCAGCAACTTTCAGTCCTTTATTAAAATTTCCATCTTTGCAAAGTTTTGTAATGTCCAGACCTGTAAAGACACTCTCTTTTACTTTTGCGGTTGACAAGGCTGGAAATTTGTTACAAATGTACTGGAAACTTTCACCAACTTTTGGTAAGGCTTTCACAAATTGCTTCATCATGCCTAATTTAATATATAGAGGTGGAAGGAGAACTATTGTTAACCTGATGAGAGGTCTTTAGAGCATAATTTTTTACTCCAGATTTCAATGAAGCTCATTGTTGCCAATCTTTCTGTTTCCAATGATTTTCCCTTTCTCTGTTATCCCGCTCACATGAAAAACAAGAAAACTTTATGTACCCACCTTGCTGTCTAAGGATCATTGATATTACTTTGAGATCATCATACATGATCCACTTATAATTATTGTACTTAATTTTCTGAAGAACAAAGTTTAATTTGTCATACCATTCTTTTTCGTGTACATAATGCCCTATGAGTATTGATACATACCTGTTTCTGTTGTGAAGCTGGACAACTTTAAGACTTTGTTTTAATGAATCAATGAATAGTCTATAATCAGTGTTTTTTACAGAATGTTGAAAATTTTAAACAGTCCAAACACATTATTGCAGAATATTAAGTCTCCTTCTGAAAAGTATGGCTTAAGATTTTCTTCTTTGTACCTGAACTAGGAAAACAAAGCGCCATCTATGAGCAAATTCTTGTCTTTAATTTATCAACTAAGTGATACTGAAGCCTCTTTGGTCAGATGTAAGTCACAAATCAAATCGTCCAGTTCTGTTTGTTTAAATGATCGTGGATCAGACAGTTAGACATGTACTCTTCTTTATTATCTTTGGTTTCTTCTATTGATTCAATTTCTGAACTATCAAATTCAGGTAAATGTTTTGGTTGCATAGGATCTGGTACGTCTGGACCATGAGGGACAGGATTTAACCTGATGACAGATTTTAATAGATGATGTTTTTTTATTCTTTACATTATAACCATGAACACCAGTTGAGCAAAAGTAACAATCATCACTATGATTTTGTAGCTCTTGCTAGACCATCAGAATTCCAAATCTGAAAGCATGTTATTTATCCCTTGACCACTTTTAAAATCTTGGGCTTGGTTAGTTGCTCGCTTCAGGCCCTAGATCTCAACTGCACAGATCTGTGGATCCTTGCGTTGATTATTTGATTGAAGTTGAGTAACTGGGGCAATGATAGTATTAAGACTATTACTAGAGTTGAATTCCCAAAAGCCACGTTGAGTGAAAAGTCCAACGCTAAACTGTTTCTTCTTAGTCTTGAAGATATTCTGGTACTGGTAGGGAACACTTTCTTTATTCTCTTCACGCAGAGCCAAGCGGAGACTTGATAGTAACAACTTAAGATTATTGATCTTTGCACTCTTCTCTTGAGAGTAATGTTAAAACAACCAATGTTCAAACAACTAAGTTAATATCAAGTTTGAATTTGCTTTTATTAGGGAATAATTTGGGGTATTTATAGTTAGAATTGGCACACAATTTTTCAGCCATCCTCTGTGAATTATTTTTGCTCCTATATTGGTTTGACCCTCAATGTTAGGCACCAAAAAATTTTGTCAGGTACCATTGTCTTGAGTTTCTTAGGCAGCGTAATCCTCAGGTGTTCGTTGGACCAAACAATTGGTATTAGGTACTCAAAACCAATTTGTTTCAGCTGATGATGATTCTACTCTTCCTCCGGCATTCAAATGCTTTGGTAGTTTCTGATGACTCAAATCTGTTCCACTCTGAATGATTCCCTACAATTTGACTATTGGGTGTTAAACCCATATTGAATTATTGTTTGATTTTGTCAGGGATGATGCCTGACAAAATTCTCATCTGTTGGCAGCCTAAAATATCATTGGGGATGATGCCCAATGATAATTTCATTAGTTGGCGACCTCAAATATCATTGGGGATGATGCCTGACAATAATCCATCAATTGGCCACTGTTGCTGATCCTATATGATTATTATTTAATCATTGAATCTTATAATTGGTTAAAAGGTTGGATTATGTGGTCATCTGCAATTCTGATATATCCCCCCTCTTGAACAGATTTTTAACAGAAGATAGAACCCTTGGAGATGGAATCCACATTACCTTGAGCTCATATTTGGTTTATCATATCTATGTCCTCAGTGGAGTGCAGGTCTGTCCGCACTCAATGCCCTTATGCTCTGCTTGGTTTATTGACTTTGTATCCTTTGTTGCTACCAATTGCCGCCTCTTCTCAAGTGTGGTTCTCATGACATCATGCTGTGCCAGTACCATCTTTGCATCGTTTGCTTTAAGATCAACTGGTCCATCTGTACAAACCCCAGGACGTGTTCCATTGGCACTTTGCCACCTATACAAAACTCAGGATGGGTTCTGTTGGCACCTTGCCACCTGTACCAACCTCAGGATGGGTCTCAACATCTCGTTGATAAGACTATTCTGGCAGATCTAGTTTCAGCCCATACTGATCCTGACAAACGCTCAGGACTCATGCCCATTAATTTTTCCCTTCCTCCACGCTTGTTAGGAGGGAATATCACTAGATGCATCATTGCTAAAATATATTTTTTTACTTTTTCTATCTTATGCATCTTTTTAAATATTTTTTATATATTTCTTTTTTCCTTTTTCCATTATCTGATTATTATTTTTAAGTCCAATAGCTTAAGTATTTTGTGTGGGCTCTATTGACTATGCGACCATCCTCAGTATTTTTAATCATATAGGCATCATTTGCTGACATGGTGATTATTTTAAATGGTCCCACCCATAGGGCTTAACTTATTTTTTCTCCAAAACCCATGGGTATCACAATAGGCTACCCTATTGTTCACATGGTATTCTTTTGACGTAGGTCAATTCTGATCATCTGTTTTCTTTGCATTGATTCTTTTTCTCAGAGTCATCTTGAATGCCCAAGATTGTAATTCAATCAGGATATTGGCCAGTTGGGATAGATAATGTTCAGCACTCATTCCCAAGGATGGCTCTACTGCTGAATACAATATTGGCAGTAATGTGGCTTTCCACCCATATAACAGTTCAAATGGTGTTTTCTCAGTCACCAAATGGTAACTGATATTATAATCAAATGTGACCAAACTCAGATATTCTCCCCAAGCAGAAGTTTTCCTCGTGACCAATTTCCATAATGTTGAGGCTAGAGTTGCATTCAATTTTTCTACCATTCTGTTCATTTCTGGACAATGGGGAACAGATATAACACTGCGGATTCTCATTAACTCATTTAGCCTGGGAATCACATGTGAAGTAAAGTTGGTTTTGTTGTCACTGAGAATAACTTGAGGGCAACCATGCTGATATATCATCTGGTCAAGTATAAACTTCTCTGTACTTATTGCATCTACTTTTCTGAGGGCTTTTGTTTTGACCCATCTCATTAAATGATCTATTGTGATGATTATATAATTCACTCCTCCGGTGCTGATACTCAATGGTCTCATAACATCTATGTACACCATGTGCCACACATGAAAACAGGGCATACTAGCCAGTACCCTACAATGATCTTGTGCAGTTTGTGAAGCTGCTATTCTACACAGCATGCTAGGTAATCCAAAACATCATTTTTTAGTACTAGATAATCCACAACATCATAGTTGATCAATTCCCAGTAATAATACTGGCGAATATGATCCACTGTTTTCCTTAGGCCACCATGGCTGACGACCTTATGAGTGGCTCAAATGATTTCCATTTGTTCCGATGGTTTAGGAAATAAAACCTGTTTTCCTTCAATTGTTTTGTGTAATTAAATGTTCTTAAATTCAGTATTTTCCATGGCCTTTCATAATGCATTCCGAATTTCTTGGGGTTCATCCCCAATATCTCCTTTGATCATCTTCTGAGACGGTGCATCAGCCTGATGATAGATCACATGAACAACTGGCAATCAAGACAATCCATCAGCATTCTTATGTACTGCTCCAGCCCTGTGGATAATTTCAAAATAGTAGGCTTACAGCTTTAAAGCTCATTGGGTCAACTGGCCCTCTGGTTCTTTCAGGTTATAAAGCCAGCGCAGGGACAAGTGGTCATTTATGACTTTAAAGTGCATTCCATGTATGTAGACTCAAAATTGTTTACAGGCATGGATGACTGCTAGACACTCTCACTCTGTCACAGTACAGTTTCTTTCTGCTGGTGAAAGTGTTCTGCTCATGTAGGCTACTGGATGTTCATCCCCATTGTCATCTAATTGACTTAGAACAGCTCTATTTACCATTAACAAGGCATCCGCTTAAATTATGAATTTCTGACTAAAATTTGGATATTCCAACACTGGGTTGCTCATGAGATATTTTTGAAGCTTGTCAAATGACTTCTGGGCCTCTTTGTTCTACACAAATCCCTTTTTCAGAAAACAATCCAAATTCATGAAAAGTGTATAGTTCTGCCATTGGGAGCAAGTTCAGAAATGCAATGGTCTGATTTTTTTTTCAATTTTCATTGGCTTTTCTTCCATAGTGGCTACTAGTACTCATATCTCTTCATGACCTGGCATTAAGATCCCTAGTGCAACCCATGGTTTGATCCTCAAATTTTCCCAGGGATTGATGATTTCCCCATATAGCTATTCTGGAAGTATTTTTGTTAACCTAGTGTTAACTATGATTTGAGCCCTGGTGGAATAGTGTTTGCTGCATTCATCATTAGAGGTATCACACAATTTTCCATAATTTTCATTGGCATTGATTTCAGTTTTCATCCAACTAGTTTATAGCAAATGATTATAATATCATCACTATAAATTAAATTGACATAATTGTTTCTCTTTGTCAGCAGAATTCCTCCCTTCCTCTGTTAAGCTAAAGGCAATGTCTGCCCCAATATTGTCAGGGTGTTTTCTTTGAAATCACATTTCACCCCATACTTCCTCAAGAACTCCTTCCCAACAAGTATATCATAGTTTGGATTGGCCAGCACTATGGCGGGAGCTGACACCATCAGCAATCCAAACCAAAGTGGTAACGCACTGTATGCTCCACATGAGATGGTAACATCTGGTCCAGATGTTACAAACTCTTTTTGGTGCTCCAAATCTGGTGATATTTTCATAAATTTCACTAATTTGCTGGAAAAGATGTTGATTGGCGCTCCACTATCAATTATGGCTCGTACTCTTATCCTATTGACTAGAATATTGATTTAGGTACACTCCTAGTACTGCAATAAAGTATTTACTGAATGGATAATGCCCTTATTCACCAAATCAAGTGTGTGGATTATTTGAGTGGATAAATCAGGGAATGACTCCTTGATAGTGCTGAGAGGTAAAGAAACGTTTGCTTCATCCAACTTCAATTTGATTAAGTCTTCAGGGCTTTTGGTGGATATAACTTTCTCTGCTAACTGTTGTACATAGGGTTGAGTGAACTCATTGACAATTTCAGGATTGATACCCTTCACTTTGGCTTGAGTTATAGCATTAACATCCAAGTTAATTCCTTGGTGGAGCAGATCTGGTGAGTCATCATCCACGAATAGGTTAGAGATATTGATTTCTTCATTCATTATGTCAGGTGGGACAGGTTTATCAGCAGTACTAGAACGTCCCTGATCTAGACTGCTGGTCCTTTTCCCAAATCTGAACCAGTTTCTTGGGTTTGAATGATATTAATCTAATCCTTTGGCTTTCTTTCCCAATATTGGGAAATTACATGGCCCAACTTCCCACATTAGAAACAGCAGATTGGTGATTTGTCCGCTCATTTTTGTACTTTGGGTTTACTTTCTGACACAACTCAACTCACAGATTCTTTAGATGGTTTGGCAAACTTGACAATATTCTAAGCCTTCATTTGAACTACTTTAAAAGTGTGATTGGGAGCATCAAACATGGCTACAAGCATCTTCAGATGGTCCAACATCTGAGAGGTCATTGTTTGAGTCACTAGTGCCACTACCTTAATCCAATGCAATTCTCGGTAGGGATGAAGTGCTGACTGCATGGCTATGCATACATCAAAGTCACTTAACACATTCACTCCTGCCAAGATCTTGGCTTATTGGTAAAAATGGTCAGCGAAACTAGCCAGGGTCTTGTCTTTGAGGAATTGGATACCCATGAACTCTTGTTTACAATTTGCCATCTGAGTAGGGCTTTCAAACTCTGACATAATGGCTGCTTTTGCTTCCACATATGACCAATTATCTCCATTGAGGTGAGGTAGCACCAGATTTTGGCAGTCTGTGCTTAGGCAGTTCATTACGGTCACCGCTTTTTGACAGTCTGCATAGCTAAACATGGTCATCTCAAATAAGCAGAAAAATGCCAGGGCATTATCCGGTGAAAGGTGGGTAATTTCAGCATATTTAAAAATTCCTCTGTTGCTCTACTTATAGAAGATCCTGACTCAGCTACTCAAGAAGCCATAGGAGTGGCTTCAGGAGTCATATCTGACACACCAGCAAATGGTTTAAGCATGTTTTGGGTTGGAGAGGTCTTGCCAATTGTCATTTCACATGCCTTTGCTTCAGCCTCATTTGCCTCAAATTGTTCACTGTCTCATTTGTGTTTTTTCAATTCCTCCATATGCTTGGTCATTTTTGCCATCTCCTCATGAAACCGCCAGATGCATTCTCAATCTGCTTCCCATTTGGTTTTCTGAAATAAATATTCTTTACTTAGTTAGCCCTCTTTCTGGTTCAAAGAGGCAACTTTCCCACACAGGTCATTATTCACTATTCCTCATTGTTTGAGCATCTCCTCCTCCTTGATCATATGCTCCTCTAAGGTACTGACATCGGCTTGAGATGCTGAGCTGAGCACATTTTGATTGACAGCCTGTAGTTCCACCCAGAGCTTCTGAAGCTCTTCCTTATAAGACATCGTTTTTTTAAAATTAGCTTTTGACAACTCAACTACCCCTGTAGTGAGCACCAATGTTAAAGTCTTGGGATTGGTTAGTTGCTCGCTTCTGGCCCTAGATTTCAACTGCACATATTCGTGGATCCTTGCATTGATTATTTAAATGAATTTGAGTAACTGGGAAAATGATAGTATTAAGACTATTATTAGAGTTGAATCCCCAAAAGCCACGTTGAGTGAAAAGTCCAACGCTAAACTGGGGCTTCTTCATCTTGAAGATATTCTGTAACTGGTAGGGAACACTTTCCTTATTCTCTTCACACGGAGCTAAGCAGAGACTTGATAGTAACAACTTAAGAATTTCTGATCTTTGCACTCTTCTCTTGAGAGTAATGTTAAAACAACCAATGTTCAAACAACTAAGTTAATATCTTGTCTGAATCTGCTTTTATTAGGGAATAATTTGAGGTTTTATAGTTAGAATCAGCACACAACTTTTCAGCTGTCCTCTGTGAATTATTTTTGCTCCTATATTGGTTTGACCCTCAATGTTAGGCACCAAATCTTGTCAGGTACCATTGTCTTGAGTTTCTTAGGCAGCGTAATCCTCAGGTGTTCGTTGGACCAAACAATTGGTATTAGGTACTCAAAACCGATTTTTTCATCCTATGTTGATTCTACTCTTCCTCAAGCGTTCAAATGTTTTGGTAGTTTCTGATGACTCAAATATGTCCCACTCTAAACTAGTTCCCTACAATTTGACTATTGGGTGTTATACCCATATTGAATTATTGTTTGATTTTGTCAGGGATGATGCCTGACAAAATTCTCATCTGTTAGAAGCCTAAAATATCATTGGAGATGATGCCCAATGATAATTTCATTAGTTGGCGACCTCAAATATCATTGGGGGATGATGCCTGACAATAATCCATCAATTGGCTGCTATTGCTGATCCTATATGATTATTATTTAATCATCAAATCTTATAATTGGTTAAAAGGTTGGATTATGTGGTTATCTGCAATTCTGACAACCACCATCTCAGTCCTTCAACACACATATAGCAAACATAGTGAGGTGACCAATTTTTGTCTTGATCTTCTAGCTTTACACCAAAACATGTAAGATACACTTGCCGCACAAACAATGTTATATGTCTTTTTTGCCTTGACACCATTAACTCACCACAAATGTAACAAAAGGAATCTGCAGACCTTTTACAGCCTCTTGACGCCATTTCAAATACTGTATGTTTGCTTTTTAGCATATATCCACTAACATAAATACTTTTGATTGTGGAGGATATGTACCAATGGTTGCTTCAACACTGAGAGTTGAGATGTACAACACGTTTAATGATGAAAGTGCTGCCATCTGCCAGTTTATGATATCAACACTTTATTTTTATCATAAACTGACAGATGGTAGCATTTTATATGTATTTAAATCTGTTAGTACATCTTATAATTATGCTTTTTGATATATAATACATTTGGTTGGCCCAAAAAGATGTTGATACAACAACTAAAAGCATTAGTTTTTTATTTTCTATATTTCTATATTTCTATATTATATTATATTATATCTATTATAAGCTGTAAAGTATAAAACTTTATACAAAACAAACCTATTTCACTCTGTCAATAAGTCTCATATTTGTGATATTTTTTGACATATACTACATTTGGAAAATTGTGATTTGCAAAAAATTCTGATATGATGAAAAGAAACTAAGATCATTTTTGTATTCAGTGCACAAATATATATAGGAATCCATCATCAAAACTTGAAAAACATGATGCAATTAAAAATATGCAGGCCTGTTATCATCAAGAATATATAAGCTTTTCATTTTTTACATATAAAACTTTTTATTTTACTATGAGAATTGTAAACCTTTCTTATTGCACATCTACAGTATCTAATAAATATCTATGTAAAGTTTCTTCTTTATAGCCTTGTCATTGTTGAGACACATTGATGAGTGAGTGAGTGAGTGGGCTTTGGCAGTAATATTATAGATATAATATAGACAAATGTAGATTTTACATATGATTGTATATAAACATGCATGCCTTGCTTTACTTACAGTTGTAAATAAAAAAATTTTAAGTAATTATTTGGCAAAGAAATTATCTTTTACTTTTTAGTACACCTTTTTTAGTTGATTTGTGTTTTTTTACTTTATATTTTTTTTCCTTTATTATTTTTTAACTTTTATATTATTTTCTCTCTTTAAGAAAAGAAAGTTTTTAAAAAATATATATTTTCTATTATATTTTAGATAATTCACCAAATTGTTCACTTGAAACTAATCGAGTCTGATAAGTTCAATCTATTTGGGTGAGTGGGTGAAAAAGGTAATTATTAACTAATAATTTACCAAATTGCTCACCCAAAACTAAACAAAATTCAGTATTAGATTTTTAAGTAGATTAAATAAAGTTAGGATAATCAGCTCACCAGCCATGAGGGCAATAGTGAAGCTAGTAATACAAGTGGCTCGAGAGTAGCTCTGGCACAGCCTATAGGCTATGTCAGTGTGAGCTTATAAATAAAACGAGCAACGCCGGGTAAATTTTTCTTGTTTATTGATGAAAACAATATCCATCTTCTATCGATATTAATAAAAGCAAGTGTGTATGTATGTGTGCGTGATGCCCAGCCAAAACTATGACATGTAGAGCCTTGAAAATTGGATATAGGTGGACGGGAGGGGTCCGTGTGCGCCTCGAAGCCAGACTTTTAATTTTCATAATAAAATAAGAAGTTTTATATGTAGAAATTAAAAATACTATATACGTTTTTAGTGGAAATGGTATATTGTTGCAGTTGAGCAGTTTGATATTAAGCTGATTCGATAGTTTAAATGGTTTTGACAAGCGGTTGGTAGTTTTGAGTTGATTAATAAGCTTAACGGTTTTAATAAAAAAGTTAGTAATTGGTTGATTTGTAAGTTAATAGGTTTTGGTATTTGGTTAATGATTTGGTTGTTTCGATGGGCTCCATGGTTTCAGGTAAAAGGTTGATGTTTTAGTTAATTTGATAAGCTTAATTGGTTTTGACTGAGTGGATGGTAATTTTATAATGATTCAATAGAGTCTGATTTCTCAATTTTACCGATAGCCATCTACCAATATAAAAATAATCGATTAGGATTATCTGGTAAACTTTAAGCCCACAAAGAAATCTGTGTTCAATTGAGCATCGACAAGAATTAGCCTGAACTTTTCTTTACAAAGTATCCTTCTGTTTGTTTGTTTATATAGGATGGATTATCTCATGACAAACCAAGAATCACTAACTTCGTGCAATTACTTTATAAGGTTTGGTGAGAGTAACATACTATTTTTAATAAATTCATATAGATTTTACTATCAGTTCTATAAGATCTTAAACATATATATTTTAATGGTATTTATATAGCAATTTGGATGAGCATTTTCATATTCATTTGATTCGATAGTTTCATAGGTTTTGATAAGGGGTTGGTAGTTTTTGGCTGTTTTGTAAGTCCGACCATTGGTTTTTGCTGAGTGGTAGTTTATTTTTTGGTTAATCAATGGACACAATAGTTTCAGGTAAGTGATTGATGGTTTAGTTAATTAGACAGGCTTAATTGATTTTGGCTAAGTGGTTGGAGGTTGGAATATTCAATTGGTTTAATGATTCTGAAACTATTGATGGCTATCTACCAATATAAAATCTAAAATAATTTAGAATTAGCTGGTAAGTTACAAGCTGGGTGTAGTTGCACACACTTGTAACCACAAGCTAAGGTGGGATAAAAATGTTGTAACAAGTTCAAAATATGTTATAGCTAGTATAAACATAATTTCCTCTATCCCTCTTATCATTATTCTATTAGTAATATAGATTTAAAAAAATCTGCTAAGCTATAAACACTGTAGTAAAGCATGGGTATATTACTAGCATATTATAAAGTAATATTCTATTCAATTAGCAAAACAATATATATATATTAATAGTCATATAGGGGTCATCTAGTTTCTTATAAAAAATATAAGGTTTATTTGAACCTTACTTTCTGAATAACCCTCAAATATATTTTTGTTTTTAATTGCTTTTCTTTAACTTGGTATGGGGGGAATACTCAAACCTTGCAATTGATTTTTAACTACTTTCTAGACTAGCTAAAGGTTTTTATATTTAGCACATTTATATATTTCCAATGATAATATAATAATATATTATAAAAATTTTAATTTTATGTTCAAAATAAAAAGTTTTTTATTTTATTTTTTACTTGAGGTGGGCCAACCTGGGGACAATACCACACTGATTAAGGGAAATCAAATGAATGGGAAAGGAGGATAAAATCTGGAAAACCTCCACACGTGGTGTATGATAGGCCAGGAACTCCATGGACCACCTTTGCTATTCACTATTTCAGTTTGGGGCATTGGTGCACAACACCAACACAGTCATAATTGTCCCCTACCCAAAGTTCCAGTACCAGAATCAAACTTGGGAGGCAGTGGTATAGGTCCCTACTCTACCACTTTGGTATCCTACCCTAATAAAAAAATTTTATATTAAGTGAAAATCCTATATATTTTCAATGGTAGTCATTATATAGTTATAGCTGAGAAGTTTGATATTCACTTAATTTTGAAAGTTTCAAGTTTTTTTAGTTCAAATTCTTCAACCAATTCAAATACTGGCCAAAAAAACTCTAACTAGAGTTAGTATTAAAGTTGCCAGTACATAGTTTTGTGTATCAGATCTATAAATAGCCAATTGAATTAATTAGAATATAAACTAATTAATCATTGTTTAGGAGATGATGATAGACAATTGATCAGTTTAAGGTAGCATCAACACAAGTTTGCGTCTTAATTTTATCCATAAGCTTAATTATATGTATGTGTAATAAGTACTAGTTTAGTTCACTATTGTTTTGAGAGTGTCTGTAACTCTCTCATTCCCTAAGAGGTGGTGTGGGTTTGCATCCCACCCACCAAGGAACTAGCTATTAATAAAATGGGGAACAAGGAACTGCATATGGTGCCAGAGCAAAAGGGACTCAAGGCAAGGGTTTACAACGTGGCATACAGTATAAGATAGGCAAGAAACAACAAAACGTGGGTGGACCCCAAAGGGGAGTCCAAAACCAAATGTAGATTGGTGCCAGGTGGCTTAGGTGCCTCAATCTGAAGGGAGATGGGGTGGCCCAACGGTGCACCAGAAACTTTAGTTAACTGTGATAAGATGTAGTGACCAACGTTGTTGGAGACCTCCTTGAAAAGGTTCACACACAGGTTCACCCAAGGAACCATAAAAATAAAAACGTAAGAAAATGGGAAAGTTTATTGTGAAAAGTTGACCAATGAAGAATTTTGGTCACAAACAAACATAATTAAACATCGTCATGGTAATTCTGGGTCTGTGGAAGTGGTCCCAAGCACTGATGCACCAATAGGTGCACACTTTCATCTGAAATGGTAGTATACACTGAAACTGACTTCACTTGAGTAATCAATTGAAGTTGTAACCTACCCAAGCGCGTGATTTCATAATGGGATGGGTTTTGAACCCCTGTTCCCTGATCAACCAAATTGTCATGGTTGGATGATATTATAGTAGGAACTGATGCTAGAGATAAGTCTGGGTGACAGGAGGCCCAGAAGGTGAAACTTCAGGCTCTTCCTGACCTGAAACACACCTTAGATCAACGCTGGGTGCAAGCCAAGCATGCCCAGGTTGATACTAATGGGGTGCAAAACGCCCAGCCTCTTGTCTTGGCCCAGGCACTGAAACAAATGATTTACGTTTTAAACAAAATTGGTTCAATTTGCTTGGTTGGAGAGCAAGGGTTTGAGTCCCACTCCAGCTATGAAATTTTAAGCTCAGGTAAAATACAGCTTCAATTGATTACTTGAGTGAAGGCACTTTTGGTGTATTTTACTAAAATGGACAGAAGCATATGTTTATTGGAGCGTCAAGGCTTGGGCGCACTTCTGCAGAACCTGAATTTCCCCAGCCCACTTTAATTATGCTTTTGTGACCAACATTCCTTGTTGGTCAACTTTTCTTTAATAAATTTACCCATTATTTTACATTTTTTACAATGGTTTCTTGGGCAAACATGGTGGTGGACCTCTTCATGGAGGTCTCCAACTATGTGGTCCACTACCTATTATCACCATTTACACGAATTCCAGGTGCTTTCTTGGGCCGGTCAGGTCCCCTCCAGACTGATACACCCAAGACTACTCGCGCCAAGTTACCCTCAAATATGGACTCCCCATTGGTGTCTACTCAAGTTGGGAGTTTTCTTACTTACCTGTTCTCATATGTGGTGCTTTACATCCTCGCCTGGGTTACCTTCTGCTCAAGCACCATTCTAGGTGCTCCATTTCCCATTCTCTTAACGGCTAGTTCCCTAGCAATGTGGGTTCACATCCCACCTCACTTTGCTGGGAACAGGAGAGTTACAGACACTTTCTTGACACAAATGGTACCATCATCATTAATTAGATAGCTCGTCCATTTTAACGCCTGAGCTTATATAAGGGGCTGGGCGTTTTGCACCATACTAGTACCAATCTGGGCATATTTGGCTTATACCCAGCATTGGTCCAAGGTGTGCTTGAGGTCAGGAAGATCCTGAAGTTTCACCTTCTGGACCTCCTGCCGCCCAGCCTTATCCTTGGGGTTGGTGCCTACTATCATGTCATTTAACCATGACAACTATCAGTGCATCAAATAAAATAAGTTGCATCAATAGCTTCAAAGTTGCATTTAAAAATAGATAAGTTTTGATAAAATGAGTTATAATTAAACATTAAATATAGTTGGTTAAGTTTTATAAATTTTGAAAACACAATTCCTGAGTCACCCAATGGATATATCATTTCAAAGCTATTCTCCTGAAATACCAAAATGTTATTCAAGCATCTACTTACCATGAGCTACTTAGACCAAACTACTCAAGTAGTACTATAGTTTTGCTCTAATATTTAACAAAGTTACACTATAAAAGAAACCATTAGTTTATACCTTTCTTTTTTATATCCTTAAGGCCAGTTAGATATAAATTGAGATTTATCTTTTGTCTTTTTTAATTGCTTTTCTTTAACTCACAATGAGTATATGTTCAAACAATGTATCCTTTATTTAACACACTTCCTGATATAACCTATTGATTAAATTTTTCATTTTTACTAAGGTCAGATGCCAATATAATATTCCATAATTACTTTTGCAAGTATCCCCATGCAGGGGGTATATTAAGGGTGGAAATTAAGGGGTGAGGGTGAATATTTGAAAAATTTGCAAAATGATTATGTGAGGGTTTACAAAGTCATGGATGACAAATCTGATGGCTTTTTACAAATATCCCTCAAATAGGGTGAAAATTAAGGGTGTGGGGTGAAAATTGAAAAACTTGTAAAATGGCTATATGGGTTTTCGGGGGCCACAGATGAATCTATTGCAGATGAATATATATTTATTTAAATTTATTTTATTTAACTGAGGCAAGCAAACAAGGGACGGGAAGTACCAATGCGTGTGTAGGAAAGGAGAGGTGAAACATATTGAGGATTAGAAAAGATTGGGCACCCCAGGGTATACATGTTACCCCTGTTGCCAGCTGGAACCGCCAGGCATGTGGGGGTTGGTGCGCTACTCCAAGGGGGTTTTCCCCACTATGGAGCAGGTGTGGAGGAAGGGGCCCATGTGGAGGAACCAGAGTGGGAACCATGACTCTATGAGCCTCTGTTTCCTTGGCTTCATGTATCCATAAAGCCAGGCTTAGAAGTGCTCCAGTAAGTGGATGTGGAACCTACTGATTACCCCATGGATGGTTGGGATGGTACACTTGAACGCATTCAAGGCAATGGCGTGTATTGTCCACATTGTGATGGGTACCATTAGGGAGCGGAGGGTAGATGGAATTGGGGACTCAAGCTGGGGTGTGAGGAGGCTCCTTGAGATAAAGAATTCCTGGTTGTCTTGGATCTTAAGCAGGCGCACAACTTCTCACCATATGGCTCTGGATGGGAGGCAGGTTTCTAGGCGTTGGTGTAGGGAGCCCTCCCCTCCACATACTGCGCAGGTTGCATGGAGGGAATGAGTGCAGTTTGTCATTCTATAGGTCCTTCTCAGGCAACGCCAGGTGTTGGCTCTTACTCTTGGCTGGAGGAGTGGATGGTGCATCAGCCTCCATATTGCCTTCTGTGTATCTAGGTCATAGATGTTCAAAGTGCCTAGGTAGTCAATTCTAGAAATGGTTGGGGTCATAGCGAGTATGTCTTTCTGGGGGTGATCTTCTGGTTTTCTTATCATGAAGTGGGCTCTGGGTCATCCCCTTCCCTGCGCAGCGCCAGTGTTAGTGATGGTCCATCCCATGCGGCGGATGGTGCGGAGGAGGTGTTTAAAGTGAGGGGGTTCCATGTGGGCCCTCTGCATTGGGTTGGTTTGCAAGGTATGTTAGTAGGCTGGATGGGTTGTGTGGGTTAGGTATTTTGAGTGCCTGCGCAAAGTTGGCCCTCGCTGCTCTGGACCAGTGCTTTTGTGGGAGGTCTGGGATTAGCACTTCCTCTATCCAGGTGCCCAGAATGCGGTTGACAAGCCTCTCAAAGTCTATTAATCCCATGCCTCTGTTGGAGCGTGGTACAAATAGCATTTTCACCAGTATGGGTGGATGGGATCCAGGCCACATCCAGCCCTGGATAAGCGCGCAGATTGATGTTATGAAGGTAGGAGAAAAGGGGATTGCATATGCGGGGAACCACAGCATCAGGAGGATGAGCGAATTGACAACTGCTACTTTCCCCGTTAGCCCCAGGGATCTTCCCTTGAGTGAGGCGATGCGGTTGGATAACTGTTGTAATAGATTATTTTCAATCATCTCATTGGCATACCCCCCTGTTTCCAGCCATATCCCAAGGTGGCGGACAGGGGTGGTGGGGAGGTGATGAAAAGGGTAGTATGAGTGAGCTTTTACATCTTGGGGGCTGTGAGGTTTGGGGGTTGTGGTCCAGTTATTGATGTATTTTTAGGAGGATTATTTCTGTTTTCCGTTTATTGAGCGATGCATTACTCACAATGGAGTATTACTCTAGGGGAATTCCAACTTTCAGGCGTCATTACTTTTAGCTATACATGTCATGCAGTCATCCGCAAAGGCTAGTATCTTGACTGGGACTGGCCTTGTGAAGTTATGCCCATGAGGCATGAGTCAGCAACGCGGAGGAGTGGATCAAAGCTGAAGTTGTAGAGTAGTGGGCTGAGGGGGTCCCTTGTTTGAGCCCTCTGCATGGTGTGATCTTGTCGGTTAGGAAGCCAGGGCCACACACAGCCATAGAAGCGAATTCTGTGAGGAGCATCGCCCAGTTAATGAACCTGGGTGAAAGATTGAAGGGGCTTAGGCATTCTTTCAAGTATGGCCAGCTAATGCGGTCATATGCCTTCTGTTGGTCAAGGAGTACCAGGTCTCTAGTTGCTTTGGACTGGTATATTGGCGACGGTGTATATATTAGACCAGATGGGGCGCCCTGGTGTAAAACCAAATTGATTGGGTGATAGAGCTTTAGAGGCTAGTGCGCCCAGTCTGGCAGCTAGAATTTTTGTAAGTAGCTTTGTGTCTGTGTTTGAGAGTGCTATCAGGCGCCAGTTGGCCAGGTCCAGTCTGTCACCCTTTTTAAACAGTGTAATGACATTAAAGTTCTGGCCTCCAGGAAGGAGACGTGTCTCCAGCAGGCACTGGTTCATTGATGCTAAGAGGAGGGGGCGATTTGTTTAAAATATGCTTTATAAAATTCATAGGGTATCCCATCAGGGTCTGAATATTTCCTACGCAGTGCACTGTGGACTGTGTTCCAGAGCTCCTCCTGCGTTATCAGGTTTATGAGATTATAATCTGGCGGTACACTCTGTATTCTGAAAGTGTGTTTATTTTTTTTTTTTTGGGGGTCAGATGGGGTGTCACAATTAAGTTTGGTGTAATAGCAGTGTATTTCCGCCTTGACATCCGTTGGGTCAGTTGCCACGGTGCCATCAGCTTTGCAGACCTGTGCGCACTGGGTCAGGTTGCCTCAGGAGTGGTATTGGCAGAAGGAATACACCAAACAGGTTTTCCTTCTTTTATATACTTACCTTTTCACAATACTTTAATTCTATGTTGGTGTTTGTAGATGAGGGCGTTTAGGTGGGCGGAGATTTCCGCCCATTTGCACCCCCAATTGGGGCTGTAGCCAGACTTCGGGGTGTTGAGCTCTAGGTGGTCTAGCTCCACCAAGGTGCGCTCAATCATGGCCGTGTCCACAGAGTACTTGTACGAGGCAAGATGGCGAGTTTTGTTTATTAGTTCAGATTTGAATTTTCCCAAGTTTTCAATGGGATCCAATGCAATTGGGGTTGTGAATTCTGGATTCATGGCTTTGTGCTCAACCCAGAAAGAAACTTTAGGTAATTATATGTTCTCCAGGTATAGCTTCCTCCTGGGCGACGTCTGAGTTTGAGTGTGGGTTGGCATGAGCTGCACCAAAACTAGATGGTGATCAGAGAAATTGATCTTTTTTGTAGAAAAGTTAGAAATAAGGAGCAGCAGGATTTCAGTGAGAGGATGTGATTGATGAAGCTCATTAAGATGAGCGTTCCCTTGCATATGCTGGGGAAGTTCATGTGGGGGAGGAGTGGAGACCTGGGGGGAGGGTGTCATATAGGCCAAGGGATGCCTTCATTGTGCAGAACTCAATGTGTCCCAGTGAGTATCCCCTGAGGTTGGGCCATCAGTCCATGGTGGGGTTGTCCCAGAAGTTAAAATCGCCCAGCAGGATGGTTTCTGGTGGGAGGTTAAGCGTCAGGATGGCTTCAAGGAATTGATTCCTCTCAGTTGTGGTGCATGATGCATATATACAAGCTATCAAAATTGCGGCCTCTTGGTTTGCTATCATTGCATCCAGGACGCGGCCATGCAGATATGAGGAGGAGTCAGCGATTTTTAATTTTTTGTTATTTTGGATGACCACCCCACAGTGGGACGTTCATACCAACTGGGATGGTGAGACCCTGGCCGACCAGAATCCCTCTTCCCCCTGTAGACAGTGGGTTTCTTGTATGGCCAAGATGTCTATAGGGGGTTTTCACAGGAAATCCAGATTTGGCTTTGGACGCTTGAGCCCTGGCTCTGCGATGTTTAGTGTCCCTATTGACACTGAGGTGCCTGCAGCGCCTCAGGAGCGGTTGGGTGGGCCTTCCGGCCCTATTCCCCCGCTCATTGTCTTGGACTTGCTCTGTGTCATTGGGCCAGTCCACTTCGAGGCGTTGTCTGACTCCTTACCTTGTGATGATTTCATGCGGGTTTTGTTGGATTTAGGGTTTGTATTAAGCTTTTCTGCACGTGATTTTGTGAGACTCAGATTGGTGCACTGATTGGTTTCTGATGTTTCAGGGTTTGATTTTGAAGTTCTGGGCCCTTCTGTCTTGCCCATAGTGAAGTCAAATTGTCTAGGTAAGTTTATTTGATTGAGATCACATGGTGATTCAGTTATATTGTTAGAAAGAAATCAGCATGGGTTGTCTGATTCAACTGTTTGGCTCAGTTAATATCCTTCATGGCTTCTTTTGCTTGGGCATTCTGTTCTGATTGGCTGGCTCAGCTGATTTTCTCTCTGTCCTCCTGGATTTGGTCTGGGTCGATGGAGGAGGTTGTGAGTGATGCATCCTTAGCCGCTGCCCGCTTGAGGGCCTTCTGTACCTGTTTGCATAGTTTGGGTGATACTGGGTCTATGAGGATGTAGTGCCCGTCCTCTCCCCAGAGGAAAGCGTGGTTGGCACCAACCATTTTTCTAAAGGTCTCTTCATCTTCATCCATAGCATCATTGCAGAAGTCTGGGGCCAAGATGCCCTCCTTCACAGGGCATGCGTGTTCCTTGTGCCCCAATGCAGTGCAATGGTTGCAGATGGGCGGTGTGCGTTCCAGTGTGACACAGAATGGCTTTCAACACTCCCCTGTCTGGGAGGTGAAACACTGTGGTGCATGGGATTTTGGTTAGGTCTGCAGCCACACCGGGGACTGGGTTGATCATGGCAATTGCTTTTCCTGTGCACAGGTTTGGCATCAGGTGGAATCGCTGTAATTCTAGTTGCTTGATTTCTCCATAGCTCTGAAGGCTGATTTGGAGTTCCTCCTCAATTAGTTTTCAGGGAAGGTTGGTGGGGAGAAAGTCAAATGAGATGAACAAAATATTTGCTTTGTTCCTTTCTGGTGCGCATGGTGTGCACAATTTGTTTGCCCTTGGGGAGGGCAATCTTAATACAGACTTTTACCACAGCATCTGTATCTTCTTCAGTTTTAAACCCATATTGATCCAGGTGCGGTGGATGGTGTGGGTGGTAACATACACCGTGTGGGTAAAAAGGGAGGCCTGTGCCTCACCCACCTTCTCCCACAGAGTTGGGGACTTTACAGCTAAGAAAAGTCAGAGCCCATGTTCCACTTTTGATAGAGGCTGTGCATACTGTATTTTCATATATTGATTTCTTTTTGTGGTGAACACTACAAACCTGGGTGGTGTTTGGGTTCGTGGCTTTTTGGCGGCGTTGGCTTCCAATCCCCCTCCAGGGCTATTTGCCCTTTGGTGCACCGTTTTGGCCATTTCCAGATACAGATTTCACCCAGTTTAGTTGGGTTTTGTTGAATTCGCTTGTCTCACTTATGTGATTATCAAAAATTTCTGTTCAAATCAAATCTTAGTAACTGATGTTATCATTACGGGAAAGAAAAGCTCAATTATATTTAATATTTTGTATTTATATTTTGTATTTATAGTTATATATATATTTATATTTATGCATGCATGCATGAATCTATTAATGTAATCAGCATCATTTAAATTTTTCATTATCTTTGGTATTTCCTGGAAATGAATCCTCAACATTATTTAATCTAGAAATAAATTATCTCTATGGCAGTGATTTTGATGCCTTTTTCAGAATTGAGTATCACAAAGGTTAGTAAATCTAAATATGGCTTCAATTTTTAGTGATATATCTATTATTTATCTTCAATTTTAAGTAATTGTCTTTAATTCTGTTGCTTACAACATTGAAAAAAGCAGCAACTCTGTAAAAAAAGGTGATATGAAAAATTGTGAAAGAAACATCTGAAAAAAAGAAGAATGAAACTAATGAAACAGCGTACAAGATTAGATTCACATATCTAATACAAAGTGCAATGAAGAGCTGATAAAACACCAAAACAGCATGCAGCTCAATTAGCGCTTAAAAGAAAATTGAAATAACGATACTGTGCAGCAGAGATATGCAAGGAGCTTGAAATTTGTTTGGAACATAGATATCAACAATGTGAGGTATTAAATGCCAGTTGTACAGAATTTAAGGCAAATGACAAAATTTTATGAAAGTATTTGTGAAATTTGTGCCAAAAGATGTTATCCAAATTAGGTTGCAACATTCCAATTTCCAGAAATATAAGCATAATATCCTACAAAAAAATTGAAACAAACAATCAATTACTACTTTATTGTCAATGTAAATTTCATGTATCAAGCCACAAAACCACAGCACCACCAAAGGCTTAATGGAACAATCTTCAACTGGGACCAATGTAGACTATAACAAGAAAATTTTGCAATTAGAATAACAATTACTGTCATGATAATACCATATGTCAAAATCATCAAATTCAATAATTCATATGGACAGTATGGCTTCAAAGATCAAGCAATCCTATAAGATCAAAACACCTTTGAAGTTAGCTTTAATCACCACACATGCTACCTATATTGGTGGAAGATTTGGGTAGTGTATTTGTTATGGAATTTATTGAAAACTTGACCATATTATGACAATTTTTAATATCTCATACTCAACTATTTAATGTGATATATTGGTTGCTTGATAACAAACGCTATATTGTGATGTCTCAATTGTTCTCAATGTTTAACTCAATGAGTGAGCATTGATAAGAATCACAGATCAAATACAAAAAGAAACCATTAAAGTACACAATGATCCACAGCTAACAAGGTTTTGCATTTCAATCAATAAAGTTTTGAAAATTTTCAGATCATCATGACATCAAGGCAATATGGCAATTTTACACCACTGTATGCAGGAGTTCAGTGCTGTTCAATGGTGTTGGCAAACATTATTAGAGCTTCTGTAGTCTTAACAAGCACGTGGACTAACAACACCTTGGATAGGAATATAATTGAAGGTAACAATATGTGCACAACATTTCACAATCTTATGGAACAAGAGAATATATCCCATAGAAGGCAGTTTTATATTGACTTGTAACTTTGACGTTGTCAAGCATGGTTTATAATGTATAAAGATTATTCTTTATAGATATGATGAAGAACCACTTCTATTTGGAAGCCTAAACAATTTAACAAATCAAGGAAATGTTGAACTTATGGTTTGTGAAGCTTTATCACAGCTATTTTAAACTTATAGTGCTGGAATTCTGATAGCAGCTGCATATTCTTATGGAGTTATGAATTATGATGACAACTTCTGTTCACTTGACTTGCACTCTTAGGGACCAAAAGGATCAAGAGCTGAATTGAATGGTAGAGCATGCATTATTGAGTGCTATACATCAGAAGAACTTACATGCTAATGCAAGAGAGCCAGGAACTCAAGATATTCAGTATATCATTGATTATATTTCTGTTTATATCAAAAATAATATCATAGAAGACTTGCATAATCAAGAAGTGGAAATTTAACAACAACAAATCAATTTAACACAGCTGCTACAAACACTATCTGAAAATGTAAATCCAAACATCACTAATATCTTGAATTGACTGTATGCAACCAAATATTGAAGATAAGTTCAAGGCTTTTAAAAATGTCAATGAAATTTAAAGGAAGTCTTATGACAACATTGTCAACTTAAAGCATGAATTAAAAGCAGAAGAATTAGTTTGGTTATTTCTTTTTCCATATGGCATAAATGGATTAAAGAAGTCTTGATAAGTTAAAATCACACCACTGAACTACTTTTTAAAGAAAAGTTTTAGGCAGTAATTTACAGTTCCAACAAAATGATTACCTCTTCTATGCACTATCCATGAGTAAATATTATTGTCTCAAGTCAATGATAACAGCTTGTGTATAAAGATTTGAAGGACAAGAAGGCATTATTATTGATATTCTTATAAAACCTCTCTTTTCAACCCCAATTACCCCCAAACCCACCAGCGCATCAAGTCTTTCACTTATGTGTCTGCTCTCATCACTTTTGCTGAGCATCAACTTGCTCAATACGTTGAGGTGATGGACACTGCCAGCCTCATTAACGAAGAAAAAACCCAAGTATACCTCATTATGCCCCATGTCACTGATTCAACAACCCCTATGCTGTCCGCCATGGTCCACCAGCTAAAGCGGGCACTATAAAAAGTTTCCCCAAAGTATCCTTACGTTCTGATATGGCTTCCTAGGCTTATAACTTGGGGGCTTATATTATTTTTTTTTATTTTCTAATAATCCCTTTATTTGGCTCATTTGCAAATAAAGATGCGTGGTGGCTCCCCAATTGGATTGGGAACCATTAGTGCTAAAAAAAGATTTTGTTCTTATATATATAATACTTAAGTGGATCATTAGCTTACTGGAAAGCAACTTTAGATGAACTCATTACCAAATTAGATGCCTTGGTTCGCCAACATCCTTCATTACCTTCAGTGCAATGATTTACATTGGTTAGATATGAAAAGAGCTCTCTTGATAGCTGATGGTAGACCAAACAAAGATCCAAGTTCTCTGAATGTGCATGAAACCCAACGACTTATTGAATAATATCCAGTAATTTTGAGAAGACATTTCATGATATAAGTCAAAGCACTAATGATTTTCATCTGGAGTAATGACCAAATGTTTATGTGGAAAACTCAAAGATTTCTGGTGGTGCATTGAATTCCAGAACTGTGTTAGTCCACATCTTCACATGGTAATATAGAATGAAAATAATCTTATTCAAGACACTTGAAGGATCCATGTACTTAATGAAGTTTATACATTTAAAGTGCCATTAAATGACAATGAACTCTATAACTTTATATTAAGATTCCAAGTACATTATCGCATACCTACATATAAAAAAACGAAACAGATCTAACTAGTTGTTTTGGTTTTTCAAGACAAACATACATAGAAACTTTTATAATCGCTCACTTTGCAGATGAGTTCATTTGCAATGGTGAAAAAATATGTCTTCTAAAGCATCAGCAGAAAGATTGTTGGGTTGAAAACTACAATTAAACGCTTTTTAAGCTATTGAAAGCAAATATGTATATTCAATCATGTGGGTCAAATGAGTCAAAGAATATTACATTGTTAAGTACATATCAAAAATTGAACATACAGAGATAAAGTCAAGTATAGTGCAAGCATTCTACCAAATTTGTCTTGAGGAAACTAACATATACCGCAGGCTATTTAATATTTGCATGTCTCTGATGAACAAACGCCAGGTTTCAGCATGTGAATGCGCTTTCATGTTGTGCCACCTCAATTTATGGAAAAGCTTGAAACAATGCATTTTCTGAACACTTGTATTGGACTTTCATGAGAAATTTTGATATTCAGGTGCTACAAAGGATAAGAAATTATTGGTTTCATGGCTCTAGTGAAACATAGAATAAGGCACAAAAATTATCCGTTTTGTTGCAATAGAGAATTTCAATTGGAATAATGATATCTGACTTTAGTTCACCAAAAAGAAAGTACACGAGACAACATATGTGGTGCTTTATTAGTTAAATTTAGAGATATTTATAGTAGAGGATTTAGACTTTTCTCTCTCATTGTAATCACTTTTGCAACCAATTCAATTCAAGTCTGAATCTAGTTTGATAATCTCACAGAGGAGATTAGTCTGCGCCCATGTCAGGGAGCAGTTGGGCAAGTAAGGTAAGAGGAGCAGGTGGGAGGCCCGCGGCCTCAAACGTTCGAAAACGCCCTGGAGAAACTGGCAGAAAAGAAAAAAAAATTAAAAAACTGGCGGTCACTATTTCCCCAGAAATCCTCACTTGGCAAGCACGATGCAACCAGTACATCAATACGCCGCACTCCCAGCCACTTTTGTTGGTGGAATACAGAGTCTGCATGTTTCTGGACATCCAACAAATGGCTTTATGGGAAAAATTTTGTGGGGATGTGCACACTTTTTTCCCAACCGCGGTGTATGTTGCACCTCACTCCATGTCACATGGTTTTCTGGACCTAGGTTTCAAAAACAAGGAGGCAGCAGATGAGTCTGCTGCAGTGCGCATAGTGATCAACCTCCCCAAAGGGCAACAGGTCATCAAAACAAAACGCACTAGATGGACAAAATCCAACCAAATTTTCCTCACATTCAACTTTTTGCCTACTACAATAAAACGTGACATTTTGGAGCAACACCTGAAAGATGGTCTCGCTGTCTATGGCGAAATACAATATTTTGAGATGCAACGCTTTATGCTGATGCCACACCTGTGCACTGGCAAAGCCATCGCAGTTCTGACCCCAACTGAGGAGATTGTGAAGGACCTAACCCAGATCCCGCACTCCACTTTTATTAATATTGAAGGGCATACCACCCACCCTTTCTGGGTAACCGTGGACAGCGCGCCCCCCATCTGCACCCACTGTGACGCGTTTGGCCATAAGGCACATGCATGCCCCACTAAGGAGGGTGTCACATTCCAAGAGCACCCCTCAGCAGCCATGGCCAGTGGAGAGGCACACTACGAACCAACTGTAAGCACCAAAGAGGCTTTCCTGTGGGGAGCACAAGGTTGCTACCTACTGGTAAAGCCTATTTCCCCACAAGAGCGAAAGAAGGCCAAGCAGGCCCACAGGGCCACAGCCAAGGAAGCAGCCAAAGTCACCACCTCTATCCCACACTCCTAATGCCAGGAGGACATTGAAACCTTCTCAGCGGAAGCAAATTGGGAATCCATCAACCAATCAGATTGGGAAGCCCATGCTGATTGGGCCACCCAATCTGAGGATCCGATGGGGGACTCAATCTCACCCAATCGTTGCAACCAAGCTCCAGTTGAAACTGACTTGGGGCCCATCCTACCTGAAAAAAAATTTTAACCCGCTCAACAGTGCACTGAACTCATCCGCACCGCAAAAAATTTGTCCAATGTCAGGGAAACAAAAAGCGAAGGCAAAAGCCAACGCGACCCTTTCTGCTAAAATCAACAAAACTACTGATAGAATTGCTGCAAACACCCGCGCTGCCATGAAGGCCCATGGGGATCTAGAGGAGGCTAGTGGGCCCAGGTGCCCATCCCCTCACACCTAAGGTGTGATGGGGAAACCTTCATTTTAGGGACGTTGAATATCGCTGGACTCAAGGCCTCGCTGTCCTGGGCTAGGAAACTGAGTTTTTTACAACAAAAATTACCCTGGGATATCCTGGCCATCCAGGAGTCCCACTGTCTGTGAGGTTCCGAGGAGGCTTAGAAAACCATGCTCCTCCCATCCCTATCCTTTTGGTCAGAGCACTGTGGGGTTCTAATTTGGAAAAATATTTTTTAAATTTTTATTGTCAGAAACCTTCCTCAATGGCTGAGTCCTTATTGTCACTTTCTCGTGGGCTGATGTGGTACATGCTATCATCAACATCTATGCCCCAAATGGTGCAGGAGAGCATCAGGAATTTTTCTCATCAGTCAAAGTCCTCCCACTACCCCCAGACCCTTTTGTAGTTGGTGACATGAACTGTTAACTAAACACTCCAACAGACCGGTGGCCTTCCTCCTCCCACGCCCCCCAGGGTCATGTGGAAATTCGTTTTATAAAGGCCACCCTTGGGTTACTGGATGCGCTACTGCAGCAAGCCCCGCTGCTTGAGAACATGATGCGCCCCCACATCCACAATGGCCAATTAAGGTCCATGTCCCACATTGACCTTATCCTTACACTGGCGAAAATTCAACCTCACATATCCCACTTCAAAACAATAAAAATGGAATTCTCTGACCACCAACTGGTCTTGATAACCTACCACCTACCTGTCACAGCGGCTAAGACCCCACATTGGTGCAAAATCCGCCCCCCCGAGCGCGTGTCACTAGGATTTTCCACTTGGGTGGAATCAGCAACTCTGACAAAAGAGTTTGTTGCACCGTTTTGTGCGGACCCCATTTCCACATGGGCAACCTTCAAAGAAGATACCATCCGCCACTCTCGCCACCTCTCCTCCAGATGCTCATGAGCCACATTGGCTGTCATTTCGCGCGCTCTGGAAGAGTTGGCACACCTGGAGTCCAACATCCCAGCTACAGGATACAGCTCTGCATGGGGCTGGAAGTGGGTGGAGGCAGCTGCCCACCTCAACGCGCTCAAAAGGCAACACAAACATCGGTTTTGTGTTCAGTACAGGGCCAAACGCATCACAAAAGGTGACAAGTGCATCGCATGTTTTTTTAAAAAAAATTTGCACCATGCCAGAGTGTGGCCTGCACACAGGTGCAAAAATCGGATGATTCCATCGCAGATATGCCAGCTGAAGTGGAAATTGAAACACAAAAGTATTACTCTGAGTTGTACCAATCCAATCCAATTAAGCTGGCCAAAGTGGCAGAATTTCTCGACTGAGCCCACATCCGCACCATTTCCCAATACCCAGAAATAATGAATTTGATTACTCCAAATGAATTATGGACAGCCATCCGCGGTGCACCAAACTGAAAATGCCCAGGCCCAGATGGCATTCCATATGAATTCTACAAAAAGTACTTCAAATATATATCCCCACTACTGTTGGCTCCACTTAACCAGAGCCTTTTGGAAACGCGCCTCCTGCTAGGAGGACAAGAGGCCTTCACTGTCACACTCTTCAAGAAAGGGGAAAAGCTAGACTTAGCCAACTGGCGCCCCATTTCTTTAACTAACACGGATACAAAAATTTTAACAAAAATTATGGCTAACCGTTTAGGGATTGTAGCATCTGCCACCATCTCCCCAGAACAATTTGGTTTCATACCCAGAAGATCGATTTGGGACAACGTGCACTCTGTGGCCAACGCATGTCAGTCCACAGCCTCTGGGGCACTTGTATTCTTGGACCAACAGAAGGCCTATGATAGAGTAAACTGGTAATACCTCAGGGCCTGCCTCCATCAATTCCGCCTACCCCCTCGCTTCATCAACTGGGTAATGCTGCTCAGAGAATCTGCAACAATGGCAGTGCGTGTCCCTGGCTTCCTAACGGAAGTAGTCCACCCTCAAAGGGGCTTGCGACAAGGGGACCCCCTTAGCCCACTATTATACAACTTCAGCCTTGACCCACTACTTTGAAACGTGAATGCCCAACTCACTGGGGGTCCATGTGCCAGGCCAAGCCCCAGTCAAGATGATGGCGTTTGCAGATGACTGTGTGGTTGGGGTGCCTAATAATAAAGATGCACACGCACTTGAAGCTCTCATCCAGGAGTATTCCCGGGTAAGTAACACTGCACTGAACGCCTCCAAAACCGAAATCATACTCCTTGGTTGGTCTCAAAACTGCTGGGCCCCTGCAACCAGTGCCCAACCTGGCCCATCTGCTCACACATGCGCTCGCCATCCCAGCTCACCCCACACCGCCCCACTGGTGCTCCCCTTCATGCCACGCCCTACCATAGGGCCGGTCCACCATCTGGGCGTGTGAGTGGAGGCAGGCGGATACGCATCAGCAGTAATGGAGAGTCATATTCTAGATAACGTGAAGTGCATCGCTTCCCTCAGAGCCCACCCTACTTCCCTTACTAGCAGGGTTGTTTTAGCCAACTCTATGCTCCTCTCCAAAGTCTGGTTTGGAGCCCACGCCATCCCCTTCTCCCCAAGCTTCTTCAAAACCTTGCATGACCTGCTGCAAGGATGGCTTTGGTCAGGCCGCCCTCCACCAGTACAGTTAGAAGTCATGTTTGGCCCTTATCATCATGGTGGCATGGGCCTGCTTGACTTCAGAGCCCATGCGGCCAAGATCTTGGGTATCTGGATTGCGGCCGTCACCGCCCCTACACTTTTCCTCCCAACACTGGTCCCACGCGGCTCACTCCAACTTCTCCCGCGCCTTGGGCCTCAACAATCCATCAAACCCTCACTCCCTGATGAAATACCTGGCTTCACACCCATCAGCCACAGGTCCTCACGGTACTAAAACCCACTACAAACAAATCCTCCTCTCCATGCAGAGCGCTGAGTGGAGAATTCGTATTAGTGGACATACAAACCTGAAGAGGCCGCCCCTCTCCTCAGTTCACACAAGAGGTACAGGGGCTACTCATCCATGATGGCGTGATCCCCACACGGCCCCATGTCCTATCCAGGGTGGACTACCTGGACATGATGGACTCCCCTTACTCCATTGAGACCCAAAAAACCATCTGGAAATACGCTCACCATCCTCTGTTGCAGCCTCAAATCCGCTCCCATGTGTGGCGTTGCCTGAGGCGGGTGTACTGTACAGCTGAGCGCTCTAATGCTTTACACTCATCCTGCGTCGTGTGTGGCCAGTATGGAATGCTGTTCCACCTCCTGGAGAAGTGTCCTACCTCTAAAATGATATGGCGCGAAGTTCAACGTCTTCTGGGCCAGGATCAAAAACATCCCTTCAGTATGTCAAGAAATATGTTTGATTTATCAATGGCCTCCCCCCTTCCACCCTCCCTCCATGCTCTGGTGGTTGCAATCGCCATGTGGACCATCCACACTGATTGTCTTGGATGCTATTGCAGGCTCCATCCCCACCCTCCCAGAAGCTGTCCACAGATTCCAGTCTCATTTGGTGGACCACTTTCAGGCGTGGAGTTTGGATACCTCCCACCACGTCGCCAACAGCTGGTCTCCTCCTGGTTCACAGTTTGGTTCATCAAATCAGACCCCTTCCTCCACACGTGTTCAATTGTGGCTACGGCCCCTTCACACGTTCCCTCCCCCTCCCCATAAGTGGCGTCCCCGCTGGCAACAAGAGATAGCATCGCTTCTCTGGGGTGCCTTCCCTGTTACTAAGTGTTGTCTCATTTGGGTCAATTTCATAAGTGTCCGTCCCATGGTCGGCCTCCCCCACAATAAATAAAAATATAGTAGAGGATTTAGTAAATTTTTATAATGATCTTTGTGCTTAAAATGAGGTAAGAT
This sequence comes from Massospora cicadina, assembly GCA_022478985.1. Classification (NCBI taxonomy): domain Eukaryota; kingdom Fungi; phylum Entomophthoromycota; class Entomophthoromycetes; order Entomophthorales; family Entomophthoraceae; genus Massospora; species Massospora cicadina. Next base: position 43,773 of record JAKSZP010018404.1, on the reverse strand, counting down.
CTTTTCAGTTAGAGGACCAATATGGCTGATTATCCGACTTGGTATGGTTTTTATTAAATGAAATCAACTTTCACCTCATGGTATCAACCCTTTCAGAATGCCTAATCTCCTTGGAAGGATTAGCCTTTCAGGAAGATGAGTGATAACTCTGAAGAGTTGATCATCAGATAAAAAAGAGAATTTGATATATCTGACTTATTTTTTAGGATCTTATCAGATCAAGATGCTGAATCTCAATCTTGATTATAATTGATCATTTTGGTTGAATTTCCAACATTGCCCCCCTCAAGATCCTGCCTAGGGGGCACTTGCTTATGAAGGAATCTATTATGAATTTTACTGATAATAGTTCCAGTGTCAACAGCTAAAATGGAGTATTTAATACGCCAACAATGTACAATACAATAAGGTCCAGACCATAAGGTATCAAGTTTGTGAATTTGTCCTCCAGATCTATGATAATAAAAAAGTACAAGATCTCCTATTTTATATTCAGATAAAGTAGGTTAGGTAGCATTGGTTCTAAGTCCTTTTTTGAAGTTGTAGTAGCAAGAATACTCAAAGCTAAGGCTTGCACTCTGATAATCTCATCAGCTAACTTTCTCTTAGATAATTTATTAGTTTTTGGGGTAGCAGTATTAAGTATAGGTTGTACACTGGAGGGTAAAATAGGATCCTGACCATATGTCAGACAATTGCCCTCCCAGCTTCAAAATAAGAATGTTTTGGGTCAAAATAGGCTGAAAAGGGGAAACGTTGGACATTTGCAAGTTTTCAATAATAATATAATTGGTTTATATAATACTACGATTATATTGGCCAAAAGACCTGGCAAATTCTTGGTGGAACCCCATAAATTGGAGTAACACTTTTACTAATACTAACCAGGCAAATAGCACCAAGTCAGGAAGTCAAATTTTCTTGAACATGCAGGTAAACCTGGGGAGTCCATCTAAGGCTTCTCTCCATGTCCTGACTAGTTAAAAGCCAGCACCAAAGCAAGACCACCCCCTTTTATAAGCTTGTCAGGGGTCCCCTCAAGGTGCAATAAATTTTTCTAAAGGGGATTGGCTAAAATTTATTAAATTGTTACCCCATGGGTATGTAATTCCAAAAATTAAATCCCCATCTATCATTAAGCCAAAGTGAAGCGTGTTTTCTGAGCTTCATTAGGCTGAATTTTCATAGTTCCTTATTAAGACTGTACTAAGCTGTTCTGACTTACCATTATATTCCATTTGACCCTCAATGTAAGTTTAATTACTGAACAGTCAGATATTGAGAGGGTTCGTTTTTTGTATCCCCAGTGGGACCTGAAAAACTTATAACAAAACCTCAACTTTATAATCCTTAAAATTTTATTTATTTTTACTATATTCTGTGGTTACAATCCTCAGTTGTTGAAATTTAGGCCTACAAAACACCAGCAAGCCTAAACAATCCTAAAATAAAACATGATACAGAGCCTTGAAAGGAGACATTCCAAATATAAAATGATAGCTAACCCTGTAAGCTAACATTGCGCTAGGTAAGTATAGATTCCATCTACTAGGGTCATTTGAAACCATCATTTGTAGAATGGCTACCAGGATACCATTAGCTCATTCAACAGCACCATTAGTAGAAGGATTATAAGGGCTGTAAAAGCTGATAGTTACCCATCAATTTATTAAGCTCAGATACTACCTGTGAAACGAAATTTGGGTCTATTATCAGATAATAGTACTTTTGGGCTACCATGCCAGGTGAAAACCCGCTTAAAAAGGAAGGATGAGGTAGACTTAGCAGTGACAGTGGAAACAGACAGCTTCAATCCATTTGGAAAAATGGTCAATAGCTAGAATGATATAACGATCTCCATAAGTAGCAGTAGGAAGGGGACCCACTACATCAATACTTATAGAAAAAGGTTCCAAGGGTCCCACAATTTTATGTTAATAAGTCATATTTCCACTGCGTTGTTTTTGGCAAGTGAGACAAGTCTCCAACACATCATGCACAGTTTCCAGCATATTCCCACAATAACCTTGATTTTTCAACCACTGTAAAGTATTAGCAACAACTTCATGCCTCACAGCTTCATGAGCCCCCATAATGGTATCAGTATTAGCAAAAGGCCAAATAAAAAAATAGCCTTTTAGATCCTGACTTCTTATAAATAGAAAATTATTAAATTTAAGTATCCTCAGATAAAGATTGTAGCTTGGCTATAATGTCTTTGATTTCACAATACCATAGTTCAGGTCTGTCAATTAAGTCATAGATACAAACCTCTTCAGCAGTATAAAGAGTCAGTATAGGTAATTGAGAAAGACCATCAGCATTTTGATGTATAGTTCCAGTTCAATGTTAGATTAAAATATCATAATTCTGAAGCTTTAGAGCCCATCTAACTAAGCGTCCATCAGGATTCTTCATTTGTTGTAACCATTTTAGGGATGCGTGATTTATGATGATAGTAGAATGTTTGCCATAGAGGTAAGGGTGAAAATGCTTGATGGCTGATAGGACCATGAGAATCTCTCTCAGTAACTCTATAATGGCGTTCTGCTTTGGAAAGGGTCTTTCTATTAAAAGCAATAGAATAATCTACTAAATTGGAGCTATGCTGAGCCAGTATAGCCCCAATAGCTACATCACTGGCATCTGTAAATAAGAATAAATGTTTCAAAAAATCAGGATGAGCTAAAATCGGGCACTAATAGAGCTTTATATAATTGATAAAAAGATTGATGTTACAATTCTTCCCATAAGAAAAAAAGTATCTTATTTACTAAATATACTAAGGGTTTAGCAATCTAAAAAATGGAGGATGAATCCTCAGTAATAACCAACTATCCCTAAAAACACTTGAATATTGCGCAAGCTCTTAGGAACAGGCATGTCTGTAATGGCTTGAATATTATTAGACAAGGGTAAAATCCTATTGCAATTAACCTTATGCTATAAGAATTCCATCTCAGTTTTGAAAAGAGCACCATTGGATGGTTTTAGCTTAAGAGAAGCTCGACTCATTTGGTCAAATACTTCTTTTAAATGGGTAAATGATTGTTTACAATTATGAGAAAAAATAGAAACAACATCTAAATAAACTAAAACGCAGAAAAGTTTCAAATCACCAAATAAGCCATTTATGGCCCTTTGAAAGGTATCAGGGGCATTACAAAGCCCCTGCAGCATGCAAGTAGGTTCAAATAACCCCTCACTAGAAATTAAAGCGCATTTTTTGACGATTTTAAGCAGCAAATCAGTTTTCCAGTAACCACTAGCAAGGTCCATGGCCAAAAAGAACTGTGATCAAGACAATAATCTTAATAAGTCATTGATGTGAGATAATTGATATAATCTTTTTGGGTAATAGCATTAAGATGATGATAATCCATAACCACTCTATGACCTCCATCCTTTTTTGGATAAGCAGTATAGGGAAGCCCAAGGGCTTTGGGAAGGCGTTAATAGCCCAGCTTCAAGGAGTTTTTTAATTCCACTGTAACTTGAGCCTCCTCAACTTTAAACTTTTGGTAATGCCAGGATCAGATAGGGGAGGATCCCCCGTTTTTACTTGATGCTGCACATTTTTCACTAACCCAAAATCTCTGGAGCCATTGCAAATATATCTACACACTCTATAATTAGAGCCTCAACTGATTGTTGCTGTTTGGGAATAAGTGAGTCTCCCTATTAAACTTTGACTCTAGCAATGATAGGGGGGTCATCCAACCCAAAATCACGTAACTCCCCACATCCAGAGACAGATAATAATTCACTTACAGGAGTAGGCCACACACAAGCAATATGATTATTCCAATTAAATTTCATAGGTTGAGAGATAAGATTAGCTAATAAAACTAGAACAGTGCCATTATATGCAGGATCAAGGTTGCTGGTAAAGGTTAAGGCCTCCAAATGGGAGGGGTGAAGTTTATCTTAGATCTCTAATAAATTATCAGTTAGCACTAATACTTGCACTCCATTATCAATTATAACTTGCTCTTTAGGAGGAATTGTAATTAAGTTGATAGAATATAAAGGCATTCCCTCAGAGGCACAAATGGATGGAGGTGGAAGAATAGTTTTAGGTCCCAATATTTGATATTCAAGATGAGAGATAAAGTTAGGATATTTTAACAGACAAACATGTATTTTAAGTTTTCCCTTATCATTTGGGACATCATTTAGAATTAAAGATACTTAGTATCCAATTAAAGAAAGATGATTGTCCTTATGACTAATTATTGCATCAAAGTTAATAAGAAATTTGGTTCCCAAAAGCAAGTCATAACAATTAATGTCCAATACTACTGCAGGGGCCAAAATAACCAATTTATCAAATAGTATTGTAAGAGAAGAATAAGCTCCTATGGATTTAGTATATGAGGGACCAGCAGTTACATAGTCTTGAGAGTGGCTTAAATCTGGCGCAACTTTAATTTTTTTCATAATCCAGGATGAGATCACATTTATAGGAGACCCAATGTTAATGATGGTTAAAACTTCTATTTTATGTACTACGACCTCCACTTGAGTCACATCTTTACCAAAATGCAGTTTGAAAATATTGAAGGACTAATAGGTTGACATGAATTAGAAGATGAAATAGAAGCATAAGAAGAAATAGTACCTTTATTGACTAAATCATCAGGGATATCAATTTCACCTGGAGAGATCACATAACAATCTTTAAGGGTATTAGAAGTTTAAGATTGAGGCACAGGAGGTATGTCAGCACAGGGAACCTCTTTCCCTATTCTGACTCCTCTTTTTTGACTCATCAGCTTGCTTCTTCCAACATTGCTATTCCATATGACCAACTAGTCTGAAGTGACCACAAGGATTCTTCTTAGGTTTAAATTTGGGTTTAGGAGGCACCATATGGACATAGAAGCGAGGATTATGAGCAGAAGATGGATGCACCACCCCATTGGGATCTCCATTATTGCCTCTTTTATGTCTAGAATAGATTGAAAATTACCTTTAAGAGATTTCAAATGAAGAACAGCTGAGTACGAGAAGCAAATGTACTCATCATAGCTGAAATGGCATCATCTAAAGTAATACAATCACAAGTAGCAAGAGCCTGGGCATCATGATAAAATTGCTTATCAAATTCTTGAATTGATTCTCCTCGCTTAACTTGGATGCTCATTAAGGCTTGCTTTTTATCTAGACAGGATTTATTTACTTTCAAATTCCTTGATAAGAAAAGTTTTCACTTGAGCCCTCGTCTGACAAACCTTAAGGTGAGTACTGTTATTTCTTTAGAAAATCAACTTAAACAAGAAGTTTTATGCTTCATTTTTGTTAATCAGTTGCTCCATCCATCATTCTCTCATAAACAAATTAAAAGGAGTGGATACTACCTTCAACTGACTCTTACTTATCTTTAAAGGTAGGTTTGAAAGAGACAGGCTCATTGCTTAATATGTGAACGCTCAATACCAGGACTGGCTCAGCCTCAGAAGGTTCAGACTCAGGGATATGGACTTGAGTAGGAAATTGGTCAACTCGTTAATTTAAATTGTTAAGAGCATCCTGTAGATTATGAACCTAATGAGTAATGTGATGATTAGAAGAGGATTGATTTAAGTTAGAGATCGCAGCAAGCATTTCTTCTTGCTTATTCTCATTTACTTTTACTAAGCAGTTAAGCGATCAATAGTAGCAGATAACATTGCAAACTGAGTTTCTTAAGTCAATTGATTAGCATTGCAGAGGCGATGAGCATTGTCAACACCATCTAATAATAGGTCAGAAAATAATCTGAATTAGTCAGGTGGCCTTCCAAAGATAAGAAACATCCTTGATCTATAGCTCATATTTGGCTTTCTAAAGCTTGCACTCATTTACAAATTGATTATAAGCTTTAGAGTCAGGAAATGAAATTGTAGGGCCAGGTGGACCTGGGGGACCGGGGGCCCTTGAGGACCGTCACGACCTACAGGCCCAGGGGGACCCTGAGGGCCTGCAGGTCCCTGAGGGCCTCGCTCAACAGTATGCCCTAGTGTCACAAAGGGAGAACTAGGTGGCCCTGGAGGTCCAGAGGGACCCATAGGACCAGTTCTACCTTCACAAATATTATCCACAACTCATACAAGTTGTTTAAGTTACTTGTCTAATTCAACAAAACAGTCCTCATAATTGGTTCATAACTGTTCTAGTTTATAGTAAACTCCTCTTCAAGAGTAGTTATTTGATGATGGATAGGTTCAGCTGCCTCATTAACCTAATGAGATACTTCATGGCTTAAAAAACTCACAACTTCATTATTAATTCTAAAAAATTGGTTGTGAAATTCATTCAATTTCTCTCTAATTGTCAATTATGGCTTTTCAATTATTATGACAAATTAGAAGCAGTTTCATAGAAAGAGTATAGCTGAGAATGAAACTTCTGAGCCTTAGTCACCTGGCGTTGAATCTCCAGATAATGTAGCCCCAAGATTTGAGGTAAATGATGGTGGGATGCACGTACTGCATGAGATACTGCTCAACTCTGGCCAACCCAACTTCAGTATGCTGTAAGACAACTCAGTTGTATAATTTCATCATATTTGTTGTAACCTTAGATGCTCGTTCTTGATTAGGATGTGTTCTGGATGAATAGCCCCTTTTATTAGATCATTAACAATTTCTGCTACTTTGGCAGGCTGAAATTGATAATCTGTGTGGTTAGGGTCTTCAATGTTTAGATTCATAGACGCTTGAAAATAAAGATTGCTAATATTATCAGAAGGCATCTCAAGCTGTTATTATGTACCCATTGCAAGATGATCATCAATTCCTCTATAGAGGGTTTTCTTTTCTAAAGGTATTCATTGTTGTGAAAATGTTTTCACCAGGTAGCCTCAGAAGTAGACCTGGCGGGGAGCACCAGTGTTGGAATTTTGTGAGAAATTTTGATATTAAGGTGCTATAAAGGCTACAAAATTATAAGATTTGTGGCTCTAGTGAGATATAGAATAAGTCACCAAAATTATTTGTTTTATTGCAATAAAGAATTTCAATCAGAATATTGATATCTGACTTTAGTAAACTAAAGGAAACTATGTGAGACAACAGATGTGGTGCTTTATTAGTTAAAATTTAGAGATTAATAGGAGAGAATTTAGTAGATTTTTGTAAAGATCTTCATGCTTCAATTGAGGTAAGATCTTTTCTGTTAGAGGACTAATATGGATGATTATCCAATTCGATACAATTTTTGTTAAATGAAAGCAACCATTATTGTGGGATCAACCCTTTCAGAAGCTTAATCTTCTCAGAAGCATTAGCCTTTTTAGGAGGATGGAACTGATAACTCCAAAGAGTTGATCATCATTTTTAAAATAAAATTGGATATATCTGACTGATTTTTGTAATCATTCATACTGAGATGCCAAACCTCAATCTTGATTATAATTGGTCATTGCAGTTGAATTTCCAACAACTTGTAAGTCTAAACAAAGATACAAAGTTCTAAATTTTGATGAGTTTAGCCATGCAACTAGATACTGTGCCAACATCTTTGAGCATTACATAAAATGTCCACTTGAGAATCAAATTTATGACTTTCATAATATAACCTTGATGGAATTCACAATGACATTCCAGTCATATTATGCTAAAAGACAGGAAAACGATGAATATGATATAGACCAGGATAAATACAATGATATACCACTTCAGAAAAAAAAGTAATTGATAAATGTAATTGACAATAGCAAAATATCAGTTAAAAATGCACCTGCAGTCATTAAAGTTTCTTACTTCATAGCTACATCTGATCCTGAAATCTTCTATTACAGTCTTCTCCTTCAATATGTGTCATACCATTCTGAACAAAAACTGCTTGAAGGATTTAACTCTACCAGAGAGGCATTCTTGGCTTGGGAAGAAACTTTGAAAACAACTAGCGAGCACATGAAAACTTTTCATCAATGAGATTGATATCTTAAAAATTCTTTCAACCAAATTCATGCATTTGATATTCTTGACGCAGAACCAATCAAAATAAAAGAAGAAATTGAATAAGTTATGAAGCATCAGATAAATGATGTGCAATTTCAACAGACATGTCAGGCTATAAATGTTAGTCAATGGGAAATTTTCCAGAACATCACATAAAGTATTTGCAATCAACTGGAAGGATGTTCACATCATGAACGGCTCTTCATAACAGGTCAAGATTGTACTGGAAAAACTTTTCTATTCAATATGCTCAATAATAAATTTAATCAATGCTATGGCAAACAGTCTGTGAAAGTTGGCGCCCTCACTGACATTGCATCATGATTAATGGGTGGTTTAACATTTACTCATTACTAAAATTAACTGTTCAAAAGAATAGTAAAAACGTTTGTGATATGGCAAAGTATAGTGAAACTATGTCAGGTTGATGCGTCAGGAGTGGAAAAATATTAAGTTTTATAATAGATGAGATCGCAATGGTGCCATAAAAAATTCTTTTCATGCTTAACTCACTCCTGAAACAACTTAAAAACAACATGGAGCCTTTTGGAAGTATCAATATCTTAGTGCTGGTGATTTGATGCAGCTACCACCAGTAAGAGGAAAACAAGTATTCCAACAGCCAGAACGTTTGCTTCCAGCTATGCACTTTTGGCAACTGTTAACTCTAGTTGAATTAAAGGAGAACATGAGATAACATAGTGATACAACATTCATCAACATTCTAAATGCGTTTAGAGTTGGAGAACTTACAGCCAACCACATAGCTTCATAAATGTACAAAGTTAACACCAACATGGATTATGAATCCGCAATATAAAGAGCACTAGGATTTTACCCAACCAATAAACAAGTTAGTGACCACAGCAGGAAAGTACTGGAGCACTTTAGAAGCAAGGGCACTGAAATCTTCAAATTACAATCACAAGATCAAATTGTAGATGCCACTCAACCATTCCAAGATGATGCACACTTGGATTCTATCATAACAAATGACATCAACAACACTGGAGGTTTGTCAAAGGATTTGGAAATATTTTTTGGATCAAAAGTGATGCTGCAATCAGACATTAATGTATACATAGGTCTTGTCAATGTAGCAATAGGAGTTGTGACTGAAATTAATTGGCCACATTTTTGTAGAGTCCATTGTGTGAAAATTACATACCATCAATCCAAATAGACTTTAACAGAGATAGCTATCACATAATACATCCAAAAGCCATTCAATTTACTGCCCTGTACAGCTATGAAACTTCTGAATGCCAAATGTTGATGTTAATTTTATCTTGGGCATCAACTGTCCATAAAACGCAAGGCAACACTTTGGACTACACAGTTGTTTATCTGGGTCCAAAGCTCTTTGCTGAGGGTCAAGCGTATGTCAGACTTAGACAAGTTAGATTTCATGATGGACTTAGGTTTGAAGAATTGGACATCTCCAAATTAATTGGAAGAAAATAGTACTATAATGATGCATTATCAGAGATGTATCAAATGAGAAATCACTAATAAAAAGCATAAAATTTGAAAAAATTGTGATACTTTATTAAGTAAATGAAATATTAATAAACTTCAATTTACCTAGTGCTAAAAAAATAAACTTCAATTAAAAATATAATATAAATTATATTAAATATAAATTAAAAATGTATATAAGCAACAAGAAAAAAGCTTTGTTTTTTACTATTATAATTAAATTAAAAACTTCATTATTTGATTACTCTGTACAATAAAACTTTGAATGATAATTTGTTAAATATCTTATAAACATATAAGAAATTTCAATATATAATGTTATCTTTTAAAATTTAAATTACCCCACTAATTTAACTTATGCAATGTATACTAGTAATTTAATTAAAGTATGACTAAAAAGTAGAAAATAAAATGAAAAATAATTTCTAAAAACTTGCATTTCTTAAATAGAATAAAGAGTAAAAAACAAAAATTGAACAAAAAATAACACTAAAAAGTAAGTTAACCTCTTTGCCATATAATCACTTTAAAATTTTTTATCCATGTACAACTGCAAGCAAAGCAAGGTTTGTGCATTTATATACAATCATACATACAGTCTACATTTGTTAATATTATATATTATAAAGTAAGTATATATGCATACTTATACATATTATATATTTATATAATATGTATAAAAAGTATTCAAGGTGGGTTGGCCTTAGGACAAAAACCACACTAATATTTTTCCTAGATAATACAGGTTTCAAAATTGTATTGAACAAAACCTGCACTAGGGTGAAAATAGGAATTATCCTGCAGGGTAACCACCCCTTTAATATAAAGTATATATATGTATACGTTGTATATATACTGTATACTTTAAAAATTTATATTTAACTTTATTTTGAGGTATGTTGACCAGGAAATGGAAATTACCAATACTCTTTGAGCAAAGAAAATTTAAGACTAAAACAACAAAACAAAGCAAAACATCCAAACCTGGCTGTAAAAATTTACTTAAGTTGTTATTGGCAAGCAACCCAGTAACCTTTTTACTGCACAGGTTCAGTTTCCTTGTGCACTTTGTCATGTTGTATAGAATGAATTATTAATTGATAATAGTATGGATACTATAATCCATAGTTGAGTATAATTTATGTTAGCCCAACGCTTGGCCAGTATTCCCAATTGAATACTCGTAAAGTCATACTTGTAGGAATTCATTCCCTATGCTCTTGTCCACCCAATCTTCTCTGATATACCCTGGTGACAGTCTCTTTTGCCCAACACAAGGTTGGCAACTATCCCTGATTGTGGCTCCTTCTTTTCTAGATCCCAACTCAGATCTTTACTCTTCTCTCTATGAGACTTCTAATTATTACTCTCTGCAATAATATCCTTAAGACAGAACAACACAATAGAAGCTGATAGTTTAACTATACACTGAATGGATAACCTAGAACTAAATAACTCTTTATCTTTTGTATTATCCCATATTTTTATTATAGTAAATCCTATGGAATATATATAGTGAGTTATTTACTGTTTAAGACTCAGTTGACACCACTTCAATAAAACAGCAGCCATTGCCATTGAATAACCCATCCTCATCTTGGCAGCGATGGTCTTCCCCATCCTGGCTAGGATTCTGTCATTGGACATCAACAAGACCTCAAATGGAAAGAGTCAGAAAACGTGTCCCTAACGTTTTCCTCTCGATCCAAGTGAACCAACCATATTTGGCTAGTAACCTGCTTAGTTAAGTAATAGGACTTATTACCCAGTTATAACAGGTCACTCACCAACTAATCTATCACTAGTTGCAGGTGGCACCACTCACCTCACAACTTGATCCATAAATTCCCAATCAGTCAGTGATGAAACCCAACTGATCCCAATCAGTACACCTGATAGTTAATCACTATCAGATGCCCCTGTTTTTTCAGCAACTCTGCCTGATAAGATCTTAAGTATTCATCTGGATCAATCCTCAAAAAATACAGCCAAGCAAATATCCCAAAATCCCACAAACATAGTTACTCTGAAACTCAGGCCAACTAATTTCTTATTCACTTCACCTTAGGAAATTTTCCCCTAATGATACCAGGTAATCTAGCAGGCTGGGAATATGGGCAAAAATCCCAAACACATCCCCCTCTTGCCTATATTTTCAGCGAGAAAAGAACTGGGGCATGAGAACACCACTTTGGCCACTTGGTCAAATATTTCATTGGTTCAATCAGTGTACACTTGTCAATACTCATCACTGCTCGGGTTGACCTTCAGCATACAGCGTTCTTCCTCTTCCTCCTCGCTACCACCTTCTCAGAGCACTGTACCCATGATCTACTGTCATGCTGGGCTGATTGATTTACTTGTGATGATACTAGGCCCAGGATCTGGTTTCCCCCATCAGGGTATATGACCCACTGTCATATTCAGGATTCTTGGTCTGGCATCCTTGATTTTCTGATTTTCTCCTCATCCTAGACAGGAGACTCTTGCCATTGAAGTTCATTTTGTGGCTCAATTAAGAATACTTATTTCTATTCGCCATTGTTATTTCTTTCATAACCTCTTGGCTCAAGTCATTCCTAATTCTTCCCTTGGAGAGCTTATCTCATTAATTTAAAGATTAATTTCTCTGAAATTGGAGCTTAATGGATTGTAGAGTGCATAATGTCAACTTCCATATAAGTACAATATCCCCCTCTGATCCAGCTCATATGTCAAATTCTGAGTCACAATACCAGCAGCTCCTGAATAGTTTGTCTGATCCAGACCTCCATCTCTTCCAGCAGATGAGTTAGGATGCTTTGCAAAACCTCTTTTATGGTCCTTCCAGGACTCATATGCCTAGTCTGGCACCAGCGGCTAGTCCTTCCATCAAATTACTCGAAACGGTAACTAATCTTTCTGAAACTAGGCGGGCTATCATTTCAAACAACTCTTTACCGATGCTTCCTCTGCCATCAATTCCAGAGTTGGACTTTGAAACTCTCCTGGATTTGGGTCCTTTCGCTGATGCTCTGAACATTGTTGTAGATGCTCCAGATATTATTCTGGTTGCTCTGGATCATTTGTTTCTTGCCAGGTCGGACCTGCTCCCTGAGTTCCTCTTCCAACTCAGTCAGTATTACAAACCTGCTGTTCTGGTTTCTGAGCTCACAATTGGTAACAGTATTCACTTCAAGCTCCCCTACGCTGAACTCCAGGCCCAAGTCACTGAGGCTTTGACTCTAGCGCTGAATCCCTCTGATCTTGATAACATCCTGGATTGGGATACCGCCGCTTATGCTCTTTGCTTTGCTGGCCAAGTTCTTTGAAGTTGGTCCATGAAGCTTCCAGCCTCACCTGGATTCCACCGTTAATTCAGTTTTAGCTTCTGAGAAGCCCATAGTCACCACTTGCGGGATGCAATCCACTCTCTGCATGATTATCTCTTCTCTGGCGCTTCCCATTGGTATCTTCCACTGATGACATTGATAGGGGGCATGATTTGGCAACCCCACATAAAGCATCCCTTCTTCATTGCTGGCCCATATGTCCAGTGCCTTAATGAATCCCGTCATCAGGCGCTCAGGACTAATCTTCCAGCTCCAGTACCATATTGGAATTACTTGGGGTTATTTGCCAATTGCCTCTTCTTATACTGTTGCTTTCCTCCCCGCTCCATGGTTTCACAATTAGCTTCATCTGACATCTCAATTTCCCTTCCCCTAGTCACTTTTTTGCAGGGCTCAGCGTCAGCTCAAAGAATGTAGTTTCGTGTAGGTCTCGCCCTCTCTAGCATCCAATCTCATATCAATTTCAATGGGCTGTTCCTTCCTACTGCAATCCATCCTCCCTCCCCCAAGAGGCGACATAGGTGGAATCATCCCCATACCAAGGACAATCAATAAAAATACAAATTAAAAAATTATTTCAGCTTTTTTCTCTGTGCAGTTTATAATCTTTTTTCCAATATCTTTTATCAATTTTTTATTTTTCTTTTTCTTTTTCCCTATGGGACTTGACCTTGTTTCAGTTCAGCGGTCCATATTTTTATTTTTTCCACCAAACTGGGTCCTGGGTACTTAAACCTGCCAGTTTTCTATGGTTCAGAGGTCCTTTTTTTCAGACTTAACCATCTAGATTGGTTCAGAGGTCCTTTTTTGGACTTGACCTTATCATCAGGACATGACCAACTTAATGGTCCATCAGTCCTTTGGGAAACTCTTTTATTTTTCATTGATCCATCAATTCATATACTTAGTGTGGACTCAATTCACAACTCTTTCATCCAAGAGATTCTTGATGGAGTAAGCATCAGTCACCATCTTATCGATTTTTTTGAATGGACCCAACCACAATGCATCTAATTTGTTTCTTTGTCAAAACCATGCATATTGCAATAGGCAACTCTTTCCCCTATTCGATATTCTTCTAAGGCCAGTCAGTTCTTGTCGTCCATTGATTTCTATTGTATCCTTTTCTTCAAGGTTGTATCAAATGCTTGCAATTGCATATTGATCAGGATACTCATCAGTTGGTCAAATACTGCTCGGTACTCATCCCCAACATAGGTTCCATCACTGAATATAAAATAGGTGGCAATGCTTCCTTTCTTCCATATAACAATTCAAATGGCATCTTTCCCGTCGCTGTATGATGACTAATATTGTAGGCAAACGTCACCAAACTCAGGTACATTCCCCACGCGGAAGTTCTCCCTGTGACTAGCTTCCTCAGCATTGCAGCCAGCGTTCCATTGACCTGTTCTACCAGTCCATTTGTCTCTGGCCAGTAAGGTACTTACAGACTCCTCAGTTCCCCATTATCTCATTTAATCTCAGGATTACATGAGATGTGAAGTTGGTCCCATTATCACTAAGCAGGACCTGCGGACATCCATGCCAGTATACTACTTGATCCAGGATGAACCTCACAGTACTGGTAGCATCTACTCTTGTTAGGGCCTTCATCTCAACCCATCTTGTCAGATGGTTGATGGCAACTATAATGTGCTTGTCTCCCCCCATGCTCATCATCAGTGGTCCCATCACATCAATGGACACCATATGCCAGGCAAATCCAGGGAGGACCAGTTGGTATCTAGTTGTATTCTTATGTGGTTTGTGCAGCTAGCACTCCATGCAACAAGCTGGATAATCCGAGACATCATAGTTGATTAATTCCTAGTAATAATACTGGTGAATATGGTTGGTTGTATTCCTCAGGCCTCCATGCCCAAAACCTTGTGAGCTGCTTGCACTATAGTGCTCTTTCTGACAGATTCAGGAATAATAACTACTTCCCATAGATTGTCTTAAATACTTGTCCATCCATGGTTTTGGTGTTTTCCATCACTTTCTGAAGAGCACCTTAGATTTCTCAGGGCTCATCCCCAATTTTTATCTTTGACCATTTTCTGGAATAGCTCATCCACCTGCTGGTATACCAACTGAACCATTGGCAACTGTGATAAGCCATCCGCATTTGGTGAGAAGCCCCACTTGATGGACAATCTCAAAATCATAAGCCTGGAGCTTAAGTGCCCATTGGGCCAGACATCCTTCTGGTCTCTTAAATTGTGCAGCCAACGCAGCAAAGAGTGGTCCATTACCACCTTAAAGTGCATTCCATGGACATACACCCAAAACTGCTTGCATGCATAAATGACTGCAAGGCATTCACGCTCAGTTACAGTGTTGTTCCTCTCAGTGGCTGAGAGTGTCTGGCTCACATATGCCACCAGATGTTCATCCCCAAGTTTGTCTACTTCGCTCAGTATGGCGCCAATCGCCATCAATGAAGCATCAGTTTGAATAATAAACTCCCAACCAAAATTCATATATTTCAGGATTGGCAAATCTATCAAATACCAGCGTAACTCATCAAAGGAGTCCAGGGCCTCTTAATTCCATATGAATCCTTTTTTTGGATCCTTTAATAAATGGAATAATGGCTTGGATATTCAGGAAAAGTCCTGAATAAATCTTCTACAGTATCCAACCATCCCAAGGAACACTTGGATATCTTGGACACTCTTCAGTACATCCATACGTTCTATAGCTGCTATCTTCTGGGTTTGCGGCTGCAATCCACTGGAGTTGATTACAAATCCCAGGTATTCCAACTCTTTTTAAAGAAGTGGCACTTCCTTGGCTTGATCTTCAAGTTACCTGCGGACAGTCACTTAAATACTTCTTCCAAGTGGTCTAAGTAATCAGTAAACGTCCTAATGAACACGTTGATATCATCCAGATATTTCAGGATGCATGACAACTTCAAGTCGTTTAATATCGCATCCATGGCCTTCTGAAACGTTGCAGGCGCATTGCATAGACCCTGGGGCATCCTCATCAGCTGGTATAGCCCCTGCACGGTAATAATCGCGCAATTTCCTGGTCTTTCTTTGGCAAGTCGATCTGCTAATATCCTGAGATCAGATCCATTGTGGAGAAATACTTCACTTCTCCTAAACGATCAAGAACATTGTCAATCCTTGGTATGAGTACAAATCCTTCTTCATAATTTTGTTCAGCCTTTGGTAGTCAATCACCACCCAGTTGGATCCATCCCTCTTCTTCACAATCATAATTGGACTCACCCAGAGACTTGATGATGTAACTAGAAGCCCATGCTTCACTAGTTTGATAAATTCATCCTCCACTACCACTTCAGCAGCTTTCAATCATCAGATCAGTCTCATCCTGATCAGCGAATTTTCCCTGGTGTCAACCTTGTGAATCACATCTCGTGCACATCCCAAATCATGATCATCCTGAGCGAACACTTCCAGATACTTTTTGAATAGTTTGAGCACCTCCTCTTGCTCGCCTTCCAAAAGATCAGCTAGATTCTCTCAATCAACCAATAGGTTGATGCTTTTGGTTGCCCCAGCCAGTAATCCTATTTTGTTGAGAGACCCAAAATTGTGAAATCTTCTCAAATCAGCCATCAGGATCAGATGAACAAATGTGATGATCTGATTCCTCTTGATCTTCATTAGTTTTTCACTCAAATTCACTAGGAGAACTCAAATTTCTCCATGGCTGGAATTATTATCCCAGGAGCCACACACAGATCCACTCTGGACCTCTTCCAGGGGCTTCTGACCTCCTCATACAACAGCTCAGGAATCTCCAATGACAACCCCATGTTGACTATCATCTGCAATCCTGGCAGTATGGTCCTATCACTCTTAATCCTTAGTGGAATTCCCCTGTTTTATATGATTTCTGCCAGCATCTTGCATAGCTTCCTACCAACTATTTGGTACCAAATTGGTACAATGCCATCATTTTATATTAGATTGCTGAAGTTGTTTCTCCGATTCAGTGGAGCTTCACTGTCCTTCTGATATACCAATGGTAACGTGTGATCCAAAATGGTCAACGTATTATCCTCAAAGTTACATTTAACTCCATATTTATGTAGAAATTCTGTTCCAATCAGAATGTCATAGTTTTGGTTCACCAAAACTATTGCTGGCGCAGATACCACCAACAATATAAATTGTAGTGGCAGCACACTATACACTCCACAGGAAATAATGGTGTTTGGCCCAGCTGTCCCATATTCTTTCTTATGCTCCAAGTCCAGCGAGGCCTTCATCCTCTTTACCAGCTTGGTTGAGACAATATTGATGGGTGCTCCACTATTGACAATCGCCCTCAACCTCACTCAATTCACTTGTATGTCTATATATGTACACCCAGTGTAAAGTAATATAGTGTTTACTGAGTGAATAGCGGCGTTACTAGCTGAATCTAGGGTTTGAATAATTTGCACTAATAAATCAGGAAATGATTCTTTTATTGTGCTGAGGAGGATAGACAGATTAGCCTCATCTAATTGGACGTCAGATAATTATTCAGGCTTCTTGGTAGTTTGAATCTTGTCTGCCAATTGTCAGGCATATGGCTGTTCAACTTCCTTGATTATCTCAGGGTTGATTCTCTTTGCCCTGGCTCTGGTCACGGCACCTACATCCATATTGACCACTTGATACAGATGATCCTGCTCATTGTCTACAAACAGATTGCTGATATCAATTTTTTTATTCATAATGTCAGGAGGAACAGGTTTCTCCGCAGCTCTAGACTGTTCCCCATCTAGGCTGTGGGCTCTTTTAATGAATCCTTGGTGGCTGCTGACTCCTTGGCCTGGACCACGTTGATCTGATCCTTCAGCTTTTTACAGTGCATGGCGAAATGCCATTTCCCACCACACTGATAGCATACATTTTCCTTCTTGTTTAACCAACTATTTCTTTGAGCTTATTCCTTGGCACGGTTCAATTGGTTGCCTCTTTAGCTCCTTTGTTTCTCTTTGTGGGATTTAGATTTTGTACCAGATTGGACTTGAGGCTTCTATTTGGGGCCTCAAATGTCACTCCCAAAATATTCAAGTTATCTACCATTTTCAAGATAGTTATTTCCATCAAAAACATGGAAGACATCATGCAATGCAAATTGCAATAGGGCCTAAGGGCCGCTTGCAAGGAGATTCTATCATCAAAGTCGTCCAATACTTTTGCTCCATCCAGGATCTGTGACTTCTGGTAAAACCAATCTGCAAAGCTAGCTAGAGACTCGTCCCTATGGAACTGGATTTCCATAAATTCTTGCTTGTGTTTTGACATGTGTGTCAGACACCTGAACTCCTTCATGATGGCCACCTTTGCCTCAGTATATGACCATCGGTCTCCCTCCAGGTGAGGTAACACTAAGTTTTGACAGTCAGTGTCTAGGCAATTCATGACCGTCAATGCCTTTTGATGATCCCCATAGCCATACATGGTCATATCAAACAGTCCAAAAAATGTTGGGGCATTATCCCAATGGAACGTTGGCAATTTTGGCGTTGCCCTAAATTTCTCCAAGTTATCTCTGACCAATTCTCTTGGTTCAGCCACTTGGCTAACTTGAGGAGTGACTTTGGGCATCATCTCCAAAATGGCATTAAAAGCGGGTGGCATGTTCCTTGGGGTATTCAACTTCTCAAGTATCGTGTGAGGACTTCTTTCTTCTAGCATTGCTTGCCATATCAGGATCACAAGCACATCAGTGAGCTTTAAGTTCCTCCACTTGTTTATTAATCTTTCTATATCTGAATTAAAATTCTTAAATGAACGCAATCTGCTTCTTGCTCCATTTTCAGGTATAAGACCTCTCAAATGAGGTCCCCTTTTTTCTTTAAAGAGTTTAATTTACCAAGTGACTCATTCACAAAGCTTGCTACATTATCTATTCCTTCCTCCACCTTGGCGACTTGTTCTTCCAAGGCCATGAACTCCCAATGGTCCACTGAGTTAAGGCATTCTGGTTTAAAGTGGCTAACTCAGTCCACAGTTTGTGTAGCTCTTCTTTGTATGACATTCATTATAGATTCTTCACTCAACTATCCCTGTAGAGAGCACCAACTTGTAAAAATTTACTTAAGTTGTTATTAGCAAGCAACCCAGTAACCTTTTTACTGCACAGATTTAGTTTCCTTGTGCACTTTGTCATGTTGTATAGAATAAATTTAAAAATTGATAATAGTATGGATACTATAATCCATAGTTGAGTATGAATTATATTAGCCCAACGCTTGGCCAGTATTCCCAATTGAATACTCGTAAAGTCATACTTGTAGGAATTCATTCCCTATGCTCTTGTCCACCCAATCTTCTCTGATATACCCTGGTGACAGTCTCTTTTGCCCAACACACAGTTGGCAGCTATCCCTGATTGTGGCTCCTTCTTCTCTAGATCCCCACTTGTATCTTTACTCTTATTTGGAGAGTCTTCCAATTATTGCCCTCTACAATAATATCCTTGAGACAGAACAACACAATAGAAGCTGATAGTTTAACTATACACCAAATGGATAACCTAGAACTAAATAACTCTTTATCTTTTGTATTATCCCATGCTTTTTTATACTAAATCCTAGGGAATATATATAGTGGGTTATTCGCTGTCTAACACTCAGTTGACACCTCTTTAATGAAACAGCAGCCGTTGCCCTTGAATCACCCATCCTCATCTCAGCAACGATGGTCTTCCCCATTCTGGCTAGGATTCCCTTGTTGTTGGACATCAACAAGACCTCAAATGGAAAGAGTCAGAAAATGTGTCCCTAATGTTTTCCTCTTGATCCAAGCAAACCAACCATATTTGGCTAGTGACCAACTTAGGTAATGGGACTTATTACCCATTATGGCAGGTCACTCAACAACTGATCAATTTGCTAGTTGCAGGTGTCATCACTCGCCTCACAACTTACTATTCATTCCCAATCAGTCAGTGATGAAACCAACTGATCCCAATCGTTACACCTGATAGTTAATCACTATCAAATGCCCCTATTTTGTTGGCAACTCTGCCAGATGAAATCTTAAGTATTCATCCAGATCAATTCTCAACAGATATGACCAGGTGAATATCCCAAAATCCCCCAAACATAGTTACTCCAAAACTTGGGCCAACCAATTCCTGATTCACTTCACCTTAGAGAATTTTCCCCTAGCGATACCAGATAATCTAACAGGCTGGGAATATGGGCAAAAATCCCAGAACTAGAAGTGACTGGCAAAATGCCTAAACCTATTATAGTGGGGGAGGGGGATCAGGCTTATTTCAGGCTCAGCATTAAGAGGTGGATTAATGCTGATAGCAAGGGGGTTGAGGCATATGTGGGATGAGGGTTGAGGTGAAGAAGATAGTCATTGAAACTTAGAATTTGGGCCTGGAGCATAGCCTCCATGAGTTTTGCAACATGGTGTTCATCCTAGATGCAGGTGTCAGGGATCAGGGCTAATTTTGCAATGTTAGCACTGTTGACTCATGTGGATGATGAAAAATCTGCTAGTTCTGTGACATTTTTGACAGCAGTGGTGGCAGCTTCAGTGAGGTGGGTGATCTCATCTTTTGCAATATCATGAAATTTGAGAGGAAAAATGATGATGTGTAGCCCTTCTTTAAATTCAGCAACAGATTTTGTCACAGCTTCACAGAGATGGCAACTTTTGGGTGAGGTCACTATGGCCTCAGCAAGCTGACGGTCACTTTGGTAAGGGGTAGCATTGGGTTTGGGAATATATTGTTTGGGTGGGAGTGGGGCATCAAAGTCTGAATTCAGATAAGGTTCTAAATCAAATGGTTTAGCTGGTGGTGGGACAATTTCACCAGATTTAGTCACTTCATCCAATAAGTCCCAGAGTTTTGGTTGACTTGGATTGATTTGGCAATAGGTGTCTGTGGTTGGGTAAGCTTTGTGGTGGGAGAAATTTTAGTTAAATTTGGGTCCAAGCCTGCTCATAATTGGTTGGCATATTTGTAAATTGGACATCTTGGGTTTGGGTTGCTAAAATTTGCTGCTGATTCATTGAGCGCACACCCAGGGAGATGGTTAAAGCAAAAATATCCACTTGAAAGCTGTGGGTGTGGCCTCAGGAGTGGAGTTGGCAGTGTTATTAAGGTTTGGATTGTATTGAGATGCTTTTTTAGTATGGTTCAACTCATGGCAGAGGGGGCAAATTGTGTGACTTCAATTCAAGCCTAGAAGAAATAGTCTGGTGCAGATGGGATGTAGGCACAAGGTGGTATGTGATGGGCCATGTTCAACTAGTGGGGGTAATGGTAGCCATTTCCTGAGGTGCCATGAGGTGCTTAGCACCACTTGGGACAATGAAATGTAGGATGGGTCTTTGACATAAGTGGACAGCCATAACATCAACTCCTCATATAGTTTTTGATGGGGATGGTGTGATGGGAGGTTTTCAAAGGTCACCACAAGTGTGTTATCATCTGAGAGATGTGTTCAGGTGGTGGTAATGGGGTTTTTATATATTAATGATGTTGCTGATGCAATAGCTGTGTACTCTTCAGTGGGAAGCTTATATCAAAATAGCCCTTGTAAGGGTGGAAGTCAATTCTGCCAGCGTGAAGGTGGCAGTTTCCAGCTCAATAATTGCTTTTTCAGCATATGGGAAGAGACATCTGTACTCAACATGGAGGCAAAAGCAGATGGTAGATTAGGGTAAGGCTAAGGGATGGGGTGGGTTGAGTAGACTTGTGCGAGGTGGAATGCTATATCCCTTGGAGGGACATAGCGGCCAGATGAATTTGGCAGATTGGATGAGCCAGTTCACATGCAACTGCCTGCCATGCAGTAAATGCTAGTGATTGGATTGCCGCAGCCCCACATTGGAATGATAGGTGGTGGAGCCAAGGGCTTTGGCTGAAAACAGTGTCCCAGAAAGTTAGTGAAGGGTTTAATTAGCTTTTTAGATTAAAATTGCTCAAAAGTGGGATTGAGTGGAAAGAAAATGTATACAATAAATTATAATAGTATTATATATATTATGTAAATACTATATATGATAATTTATTATATATAGTTTATAATATACAATACATATATAAATATATATTAATAATTTAATATGTTATAAATATTACATATATATATATATATATATTGTATATATAATATATATATATATTAAATATATTTACATACTTTGTATGATTGTAAATATGATTGTATGTAAGTGCACATGTCTTGCTTTTCTTATAGTTGTATATGAACAAAAAAATTTAAGTAATTATTTGGCAATCAAAATTAAATTTTACTTTTTAGTGTGACTTTTTTGTTTAAGTTTTGTTTTTTTTCTATTTTATATTTTTTACTTTATATTTTGTTAACTTTTTATTACTTCTCTCCATAAGAAAAGCAGGTTTCTAAAAAAGTTATTTTTTATGTTATTTTATGTTTGCACATAACTCAGAAACTATTTTTTAATTTAGATGATTTTTTAAAAAACCAAGGATGCTTTAATTTAGGTCCCATTTTGCTTTTGTAAGTATTAGTCAAGTATATGACCATTAAATTAATAAGTATAAAATGGTCCAGAAGGGTGGTTAGCCTGGCAGGTAAAACTGCTTCCACCCTAATGCAGGTTTCAAGTTTGAAACCTGTACTGGCTAAAAAAATTCTTGGTATGGTATATTTGTCCCAAGGTTGATCCACCTTGAATATATAAAAAATGGTCCAGACGCAATAATTTCAATTGTGGGAATGTTCATCAAAGAATAAACTTAATTCTGGTATTGGTGAAGCAATAAATTCAAAGCAACTTTTGCCAGGATATATATCCTATGGCTGGGGGTATATTCAAAAACCAGACAAGTTGGGATCATAGTGGGATGAGCTTAAATCATTATAGATGACTTTTGTTCTTGCATAATTTGACCAATACAAAATATACTAAATTTTTTTAAAATGAATTAATGTAGATGGCAATCAGTAAAGTTAGAATAATTTGACTAATAAAAGCAACTATATTGAATAAAATGAATTATTACAGATGGTGATCAGTAAATTTAGCATAGATTGATCAATTAAAGCAACTAAATTTAAAAAATGAATCAATGGTATACTTGGTTAGGAGATACTATATATATTATGTAGATAATGATTTTTATATATAGAAATAGTGAAGTTTTAAAAATGATATATAGAGATAGTGATTTTTAAAATAAAGTTGGGGATAAAGTACTTTTTAATGCACTATTTTTTGGAAAAAGAACTGCCTTTAAAATTTCTGAAAAAAATAACTGTCTTCAAAAAATAAGAAAAAAAGAACCTCATATAAATAATTTTCTAGGAAATATCTCCTTTAAAAAGCTCTGAAAAAAAGTATGAATAAATAGAGAATTTATTAATCCCCAACAAAACTTTTTTTGAAGTCAGTGTCATCTTGCAACCTGACTTATAGAATCTCACTCACTGATACAAATTAAAGCTTATATTGGATTGGGTTTAAGTGTAAACTATAAGCAATTTAGAATATACAGTGCTGAGTATATATATCATAAGTGGCTATTATAAGTCACTTTAAATACAGCACAACTTCAAAAAGGATTTTATTGAGGAAGCATAATTTCTTGATTAAATCATACTTTTTATAGTTTCTTTAAAGGAGTTTTTTTCCAAAAAGTAATAATATACCTGCTAAATCAGTGGTCAGATACTAGAGCAATCTTTACAAAAGTAACATGGGACCTAAGTTGGAGCATTCTCTTTTTTTAAATGAAGATTATTTAAATTGGTCCTGTAGTTTTAGAGTTATGTGTGAACAAATAGAAAAAAAACAAAAATTATATACAGGTCAAATTGATACTCTTCTCCTTTTTCAAAGTCAGTTATAAGAAATAAAAGTATCATTAAAATCTATAAAAGCTCAAATTGGTATACACTAAAATATTTGATTAAAGATATATTATAAATTTAGCTCACAGCATGAGATGACCAAAAAGTAAGTAATGATAGTGAACTCTAATAAAATAAACTGATTATTTTTCCTGATCAAACCTGACTTGATTAACTTTTCCACTAAAGAAATACAGAAAAAGCTAAGAGAATAAACCAACCTGCCTCTGTAAAGGCTGATATAAACCTAAAGCAAAAGAGATAGAAAATATGTAAAATAGTACTTTTCAAAATAAGAATATTACAGAAGAAATATGCTAAAAGGTATACAGGAAATAAATTTCAGTAAGGAGAGCAGCTTTCTTCAACTTAATCAAGTGATCAAGAATAAACTTACTTCAAAAACTAAAACAAGAGTGTACCAAACCAAAACTGAGTTAAAGCATTTTCAAAAATGTTTAGAATAGTTTCTCACTGGCACAGCCTCCATTCAGCCACCAGCTACGCTAATGACCTCTTTCTGGTATCTGTGTTGCAGCTACGCTCTAAGCCCCAGTTACCTTAAAAAAACTATCAATTGTGCCACTCAGACTAACAGCTCCACTGTTGCCCTCATGGGCTATGAGCTAACTTATTACTACTAAAATACATCTCTGAGCAATATTTAAGATCAAAGGGTGGTTAGCCAAGCAGGTAAAACTGCTTCCACCCTAAGTGCAGGTCTTGAGTTTAAGTCCTGTACTGGCTAGAAAAATTCTTGATATGGTATATTTGTCCCAAGGTTGGCCCACCTCAAATAATTAATATTTAAGGTCAAAAATGCTTATGATAGTATGGTATAATACCATAAAAATATCATTTGTGCCACTCAGACTAACAGCTTTGCTGTTGACCTTATGGCTGGAAAAATAGTAGTATAACTCCAAATTAAAACTCCATAATATAATTTAAGCTCACAAACTTAAGCAAACTGAGTATATCAATAAGACTAAGTGCTTTAGTGCAGATTAATTATAATTATATAAGGTTATTTTTTAGGTGATTTATAATAGGAATTAAAGAAATAGATATCAGGATAAGCCAAATATTAAAAGAATAAACAATTTATATAGCCATAGTAGAATAGAGGCAATATTTACCAAAATTTATTATTATTATACTGATTAAATCGTTAGAATAAAAAAACCTGGAGAAAACTAAGCATAACTTTAATTTGCCACCAATCTATCACAGCTCAAAATAAACAAATCATATATTGATATATTATGGTAAATCAATTAGAAAAATCAAAACTTACCTATATATTGATATTAGCAAATATTTAGGATGGTAACAGCTTATGGTGAAATCAAAATTAGCAAAACTACTACTTTATATCAGATTAAATAAAAATATTAAAAATTTATTCTGATGATGTTAGTAAACACAGAAAATTATAATAGTTTATGCTGAGATTAAAATCAATAAATTTCTAAAATTTGACCCATTGAGAATCAAAACTCATCTTAAAAAGATGTTTGCAATCATCTCAGATGATTGCAGATGATCATGCTGGAAACAAACATCTGGTGAAAAATAAGTATACTCATCAAAAAACTTACCTTGAAAAGATAACAATGAGCAATTTAGTTCATAGATGATCATACTGAAAACAAACTTCTAATAAACATAATAATTAATAGCTCTATATAGTAAACAATAAGTAAAACTAATAAACAGCTTACCTTAAAATAAGATCAATACAACTCCCTAAATTTAAAAAAGTCACTGAGATCAAAAATCTAAAAACCATTAACTAAATTTACTTTTTACTATAAAACTAATAAAAATAAGTATTTAGTGAATATTTTTCCTGAATAACTAAAAACTAATAAGTGCTTACTTTGCAAAAGAATTACAATTCTGCAAGTTAAGTGGAGATAATCAAAACAACAATCCAGAAAATGTTTTTTAAACCTTAAATAACTAAAAACTAAAAGGTGCTTATCTTTGCATTGAAATTATAATTATGCAAATTAAGTGCAGAATAATAAAACATCAATCTAGAGAATATTTTTGCTAAATTTTAAATAACTAAAAACTCTTAACATGCTTACCTAGGCAGTAAAATAAAAATGTAATTTAAGCATGAAAATGAAAATGACAATCTAGTAAATGTTTTCCTAAATTTTATATAACCAAAAACACAAAGTGCTTACCTTTGCATCAAAATTAATTTCTAAAATTTAAGTAGGGATAATCAAAACAATTTAGTGAATGTTTCTCTAAATCTTAATTGCCTAAAACTAAAAAGTACTTTACTTTGTAGTGAAATTATAGTTCTGTAGATTAAGTGAGGGTAATGAAAACATCTATTTAGAGAATCTTTTTTCTAAATCATAAATAACCAATAACTAAAAAATGCTTAAAGTTGAAATCATAATTCTGTAATTTAAGTGGGGATATTGAAAACAACAATCCAGCAAATATTTTTCTGTAGTTTACATGGTTAGCAAAACAGCAGTAAATATTTTACCAAAATAACTAAAAACTATTAAAGTGCTTACCTTTGAGTGAAAATTATAGTTATGTAATTTAAGCAGGGGTATCATCCCTAAAATAATTAATGCTTTAAACTATTTAAATATTATAATAAGGAGTCAATCTATATATTAAGCAGATATGCTTACTTAAAAATATGCTAGCTATTCATATGTTAATATTATTAAAAGCTTTATGAAATCAATATATATCAATAAGGGGATGATACCCCAGTGGTAGAATAGGGACCTCTACCACTGCCTTCCTGAGTTCGATTCTGGTACATGAACTTTGGGTAGGGGACAATTATAACTGTGTTGGCATTGTGCACCAATGCCCCAAACTGAGATAGCGAATAGTAAAGGTGATCCATGGAGTTCCTAGCCTATCATATGCCATGCATGGAGGTTTTCCAGATTTTATCCTCCTTTCCCATTCATTTAATTTCCCAATAATTGGTGCAGTATTGTCTTCAGGTTGGCCCACCTCAAATAAAATAAAATCAATATATATCAATAACTAATGTCAAGCTCATCAGTGGAGCTTAAATTATATGTGTTTTGTTGATTATAATTTGTGGGTAAGTTTAAATACATTTATGTAATAATTAAATTAAATTATTTGATGTCAAATTATCTATAAAATTAATAAATAGTATCATAGAATTGGAGAATTAATTTTAACAAACCTTTATTACTCCATATATCTCTGATTGGCTGTTATTTTGCAAGAGTGGGGACTGTAAAGCTAGATTGTATGAATTCAAGTTGCTTTGCTAACAAAATCTTAAGATCTGATTGTCAACAGGTAAGCTTTGAATCTAATAAAAGAATCTAAAGAATTTTAACCTTTTTTTTTTTAAGGAGCTGACCTGGGGACAATACCACACTGATGAAGGATAAAGAGATTCAAATTAATGAGAAAGAAGATAAAATCCAGAAAATCTCCATACATGGTGTATGATAGGCCAGGAACTCTATGGACTGCCTTGCTATTTGCTATCTCATTTTTGGGCATTGGTGCACAATGCCAACACAGTCATAGTTACCTCCTACCCAAAGTTCCTAAGAACTTTTAACCTTATGATAACTAAAAAATTAATTACCTTTGAAATAAAACTTTTGTTGATATTGATAACAGAATAATAAATCTATTAGTTTAGGTTGTTAGTAAGGTTTCAATAAGTTATAGTCATCTCACCTTGTATTTATGCAGTGTAAATCTTGAGATAAATAAACCAAAAATGGACTCAACTTTACCTAGTAGCAAGAGGATCAAACTGAAGTGAGCTTAAACAATTTTCTTGCTAAAATTTGCCTTTGAATATAGCTTATTCTATTTTATTTAATTATTGTTTAAAAATATGATTAAAATTATTTTCAGCTTTGATTTACAATATATTTGATAAATATAGCTTGTTCTATTTACTTAATCCTTGTCTAAAATTCAGATTGGTATCAGTCTTAGCTTAGTTTCATGGTATAATTAGAATTGATTTACTGATAGAGTATATATAAAATTTTTTAAGAGTCTAAAATCAACTTGTTAGCCAATTTACTTTATCCTTGTCTAAAATCCGTTTGAAATCAGTTTCAGCTTAGTTCACAATAGTTTGATCCACTGATAGAGTATATATTTAAAATATATCTAAAAATTTAAAATTAACTCGTTAGCCAAAATTACCAACCAATTTATAGATTTGAATCACTGAATAGAGTATATATAAATATTTAAAATCTAAAACCAACTTGATAACTAAAATAAGCCTACTCAATAAAACTCTTTATGAAGTTGGCGCTATACTTTAAACTGAATTATAGAATTTTCCTCAAAAATACAAATTATATCCTATGTCTGGATTGGGTCCAAGTGTAAACTATAAGCAGCTTAGAATAAATAGTACTGAGTATATAAATTATAAATACCTATTATAAGTCAGTTAAAATATGGCACTGACTTCAAAAAAGGGTTTTATTGAGTAGGCTTAATTTCTCAATTATTTTATAGTTTTTAGAGCTTTTTTAAAGGAGGTTCTTTTTTCCCAAAAATTTTTTTGATTAGGTTCTTTTTTCCCAAAAAACTTTACCCCCAGCTCTTTTCCCCTCAAAAAATTAGTGCATTTTTAAAGTGGCTCTTTTTCCTACTTTTATTAAATATTACTATCTATATATATCATTTTTGACCCCTTACTATTTCTCTTTTAAAATAAAACTTATTGTATATCTATTATATATAGTATTTTATAAACGAATATACTAACAATTCATTTTATTAAATTCAGTTGATTTTATTGGTCAAATTATACTAAATTTACTGATCACCATCTACAATACTTCATTTTATTAAATTTAGATGATTTTATTGGCTAATGTATGTTAAATTTACTGATTGCCATCTACAGTAATTCATTTTATTAGATTTGGTTGCTTTTATTAGTCAATCTATGTAAATTTATTAATCACTACCTAACACTACCTAAAATAATTCATTTTATCAATTTAGATGAGTTTATTGATCAAACTATGCAAAAACGATAGCCATCTATAATGTTTTAAGCTCGTCCCACTATGAGCTCGTACTGACTGAATTTTGAATTACCCCCCAGCCATAGGACATATCAAAAGTGCTTCGAAGCTATCGCTTCACCAATGGCCGGAATAAAGTTTATCCAGCGATGAACATACTCACACCTGAAGTCTATCGCTTCCGAGGCCATTTTTTAACTAAATTGATGGGCAAATACTTGACCACTACTTACAAAAGTAAAATGGGACCTAAGTTGGAGCATCCTCAATTTTTGGAGATGATCATCCAAATCGGTCCAGTATTTTCAGAGTTATGCGAGAACAAACCCAAAAAAACATACATACAGGTCAAATTTAGAACCTTCTCCTTTTTCAAAGTTGGGTAAAAATAACCAACAATTTAAGCATAGCACCAATATTAGCAGCTTAAAATATGACGTCATATTTTCTACTCACAATTTAGGCTTAGCACCGCTATTAGCAGATTAAAATATGTCATCATATTCTAATTTTTTAGCACAAAAACTCCCAAAACAGCACCCTGAGTTTAAAAGGTTGACCCCAAGAAGTGGCGCGCAAATCTCACTTCCTAGCCCCGTGGGTTGAAGATTACAGGTAAAAAATATCTTAAGCTTTACTATAGAATAGACTATATCAATAGAACTCGAGCTGGTCTCTATACCTCTGTTGAATTTTCGAGATAGCAGTATACTACTGCTTTACTGCAGTATAACTATTTGATGTTATTTCTTACCAGACAATTTAAATACTTTTTAACTGAATTTGAAAAAGAAGGAGGTTCTCAATTTGACCTGTATATATTTTTTTGTTTTTTTTTTCTGTTTGTTTACGCATAACTCTGAAACTACAGGACCAATTTGGATACCCTTATCTCCTAAAAAAGAGAATGCTCCAACTTAGGTCCTAAGTTACTTTTGTAAGTATTGGTCCAATATCTGACCATTATTTACTAAGTATATTAAAATGGGCTTGGAGGAGATGGATTTCAATTGTGGGTATGTTCATCACAGGATAAACTTTATTCTGGCATTGGTGAAGCAATAGCTTTGAAGCAGCTTTTGGCATATGTCTTTATGGCTGAGGGTATATTCAAAATCCAATAAGCATGAGGTCATATCCGGGATGAGCTTAAATCATTATAGTTGGCTATTGTTTTACATAATTTGACCAATAAAATCAACTAAATTTGATAAACTGAATTATTTTAGATGGCGAATAGTAAATTTAGCATAAGTCGACTAATAAAATTAACTAAATTTATTACTAATGAATTACTGTAGATGGCAATCAGTAAAGTTAGC
Source organism: Massospora cicadina (assembly GCA_022478985.1). NCBI lineage: Eukaryota > Fungi > Entomophthoromycota > Entomophthoromycetes > Entomophthorales > Entomophthoraceae > Massospora > Massospora cicadina. The sequence continues at coordinate 13,809 of JAKSZP010018404.1, read as the reverse complement.
ATAAGTTAACCAATAAAATCACCTAAATTTTATAAAATAAATTATTGTAGATGGTGATCAGTAAATTTAGGATATATTGAGTAATAAAATCAACTATATTTAATAAAATAAATTATTAGTATATTTGTACATGATATACTCTATATACAATATATACAATAGTTTATTCTTATAGAAAAATGGTGAGAGTTCAAAAAGAATATATAATACTAGTGGAGTTACCCGGCGTTGCTCGGGTTTATTTATTATCAGCCGACTTGAACTCATTATTTAGGTTCTACATTATAGATAACACGAATTTGCTCTCATTACCATTGAACATATCAAACTGATCAATCACCAATCGCTTACCCAATACAGTTAAACTTATCAAATCAATCAAAAACCACCAGTCACTTAGCCAAACCCAAATGAATTTACTGAATTACTCTAATACCATCAAACTACTTGACAAAGCCAAAGAGCCAATTGGATCAACCAAAATTCATCTTCCACTTGGTAAAACCAATTGAATGTAAGGAACAGCCAAATTTCACTAAAACCTCGGCCAAATAAAGCTAAGCATTATCAATTCGACCAAAATTCACCAGCACTTGGCTAAATCCAATTTATATTAATTCAATAATTTACCACCAATCACATACCCAAAACTATTGGACATATCAAATTGACAAAAAAACACCAACCACTCAACCAATTAAAATTAGACCTATCGGATCAATCAAATACCATCAAACTGCTAACCAAAACATCTCAAATAAATAAAAAACATTATGTTTATATGTGACATGTCATCTTTTTATTCGAGGTGGGCCGACCTGGAGACGATACCGCACCGATTAGGGAAGTGAAGAAAATGGGAAAGTAGGATAAAACCCGGAAAACCTCCATGCGCGGCGTATGATAAGCTAGGAACTCCATGGACCGCCTTTGCTATTCGCTATCTCGGTTCGGGGCATTGGTGCGCAAAACCAACAGTCAAAATCGTCCCCTACCCAAAGTCCATTACCGGGATCGAACTCGGGGAGGCAGTGGTAGAGGTCCCTACTCTACCACTTGGATATCCTCCCTTGTGACATGTCATCTTTCTAAACTATTAAACCAAATTCAACCTAACTTGGCACAGATATTTTATAAATTAGGGGAAACAACTTAAACAGGTATTTTAGTTATAAGAAAAATTAAAATAAATAGTTATTTTTAAAAATAAATGGATGATAAATAGCCAAGCTAACATATCCTTTTGGGTAGGGGACAATTATAACTATGTTGGCGTTGCGTACTAATACCTGAACCGAGATAGCAAATAGTAAGGCGGTCCATAGAGCTCCTGGCCTATCAGAGCGCTGCGTGTGAAGTTTTCTAGGTTTTATCCTTCTTTCCCATTAATTCGATTCCCCATTAATCGGTGCAGTATCATCCAGGTCAACCCACATCAAATAAATTTAAAATATATATTATGTAATTTTTAAAATGTAGTTTTTTAAGGAAAACATTAATTTTAATATATTTACTTGTTTTTCTTCATAGAGGGAAAATAATATTTAAAATGGCATATCAAACATCAATTTTGATACAGTATTAAGGGAGATATTTCATACCAATAAAAACACATTTGAGCATCTAGTACTAAAAAAACACTTTTGAGAAATTATATATAGAGATAGGGATTTTATTTAATAAAATTAGAAAAAAGATCTACTTTTAAAAATGCACCAAATTTTTTGGGAAAAAAGCACTGGTGGTAAAGTTTTTTGGGAAAAAAACCTTCTTCAAAAAAAATTTTGGGAAAAAAGAACCACCTTTAAAAAAGGCACTAAAAGTATAAAATAATTGAGAAATTATGCCTCCTCAATAAAATTCTTTTTGAAGTCAGTGCCATATTTTAACTTACTTATAATAGGCATTTATAATATATATACTCAGCACTGTATGATCTAAGTTACTTATAGTTTACACTTGGACCCAATCCAATATAAGCTTTAATTTGTATTTGTGAGCAAAATTCTATAAGTCAGGTTGGAAGATGGTGAGGACTTCAAAAAGGTTTTATTGAGGAAGCATAATTTCTCGATTATTTCATACTTTTTAGTGCCATTTTTAAAGGAGGTTCTTTTTTCCCCCAAAAAAATTTTAACTTTAAATATTGTTAGATAGCCATGGATAAGTTTAGAAATCATTAAACTATCACATTAACCAACCACCAACATCTTTGCATTTGTATAACCAATAAACCTATTGAAACAACCAAAACTACCAATCAATAAGCCAAAACAAATTAAACCTATCAAATTAACTAAATTATCAACAACTTACTAAAACCATTGAGCCTATCGAATCAACCAAAAATTACCAACTACTTATCTGAAACCATCGAGGCTATCAAATTACCCAAATAACCACCAAACCACTTGCCAAATCCATTGATCTATTGAATCAAATGATTAATACCAAAACGCTTAGCCAAAGTGATATAACGATTACCATTAAATCTTATATATTGTTTTTAAATCTTATATATAACTTTTAATAAAATTATTATAAACATATTTTAATTAACCGATGCCTTTCCTAAAATTTATAAAGTATTTGTGCTAAGTTTGGCATTTTTTGGTTCATTTGTTTAGGAGTAGTTTTATTTCATATATACATACAATGATTTTATTTATATAGAGACTAATGTTTGGCATGTACCTTGTGATAAGCTACGATTTATTCTTGGGTGATGTATTTCAAGTCGATTAACGAATTTAGCAATATTTGAATTTGGCATCAAGCTTAACAGCTTAGGTATGTAAAGCCATTTTGCTCGCCTAAAATGGCATGCGAAGGTTTCTCCGCATACTTGCTTGTTATATAATGGATTAACTCATCATAGTTACTGATTGGTCCCAAGTATTCACTTTAATCATAAGCTCTTTCCATATGCGTTTTTAAACGGCCAATTGGAGTCGAGGGATAGGCTCAAATTAGGATCTAGGTATCTTTTTAGGTCTATCTAAAGTTTTAAAATAGAAAGGTTTATAGCATACCATTCTAGATCATTCGCATACTTTCCATATCAGCTTATACCCTTACATCGAAAGCTAGTCCACAAAATAATATAATTTAATAATTTAATAAATAAAAGGATACTATAAAAGAGAAGTAGTAAATCAACAGTTCTAAATCAGCAGTACTACTTTAATAATTTTAAATGACTCCTTTTAAGGTAAATGATAACATACTTAAGCCTGTCTTGAATTTAGAAACAAAATACTAAACAATGGCAATTGATACACCAGAGATTTGATACAGATAAACCTACGGAATTCAGTTTTAAATGCTATTATGGTGAATTTAAGCTCTTAATTAGCAGCTTTTGGTAAAATTAATTAAATCGAGATGGGGCGATAATAATTGATCCTTCTGAATCAAAATATTGATCTCAAGGATAACTGCATGCTATGTCGGAGCTTCAATGGTTACTTATGTTTACAGTTATGAATTTTGAATTCATGATAAGCTCAATACTAATTTTAGACTTTGATACAATTTCCACCCTCATTTAAAGAAATTTTATAAAATTATCAAAAAAGTTCAATAGAGGAACTGGTTAATCAAAATGAAACTTTATGTAACATTGAATAGATTTGATGGATATGGGTTTGGGCTTATAATCCATACTTATCCAATGGATGGAACTACTTAATCCAATGAAACATCAGCTTATAAATTGACTATGCTTCTGCCTAACTTTGAGGCCAATACAAGTTATCCAAGTTTTAAGCTGGTTACAACTCAAGCTCAAATTATGATTAGTTGAGTTGATTGATACCTAATATAGAAAATTTATGATTTAGCTTGCAGCTTCAAAAACTACTGTATATATGGCATATTGATACTTGTCAGTATAAAAATCTTTTTAAATTTATTGCTTTAAATATAATAAGATATTCTATTTCATTTAAGCTATAAATAAGTAGATTAAATAAAAATTTTATTCATTGGGTTTAGGTTGACTCATTGATTAGTCAATTTATTAACCCATTTATTATATGATTAACAGGATCACATGAAGCCACATTTAGATTTTAAAGCAAATCTATAATCAAATCACTAGTTTCTAGATTATCTGAAAAATTTTCAAAAGCTCTGTTACCCAATTCAATTTGGAAAGATAGTATATGAATCTATTAACAAACTATTTTGCCATATGGTTACTTCTAGGAGAACAACTCTCACCTCTACTCAACTTCTTGAACTTAAGGCTAAGTTTGCTTTGGATATCCACCCCAGTAGTCAAGTACGTGCTGAACTAGCTCATCAGCTAAACTTGAGTCAGCGTACAGTTCAGATTTGGTTTCAGAATCACAGGACTAAGGCTAGAACTCAAGGTGAACTCCCAGGATCAAGTTCATTAGAGCAACAGATCAAGCTGGCCCAACAGAAGCCAAACTATCAGATACCAGCCTATTCCTCTACTCACTCAGATCCTAACCAGTATTCTATGCATATATATCATGATTCATTAAAGCAACAACCTCAGTTGCTTCAAGATTACCCTCCTTGCTATACTCAACAAGGCCAGGTTCACATTGACTTATCCTACTCTATACCATATATAGGGCCAACTCAATATCTGCCATCCTCCTTGCACCAGTGCTATCCCCCACAATCTAGCCTTCCCAGTACCAGTAGTATGCCAAGTGCTATAATTCCTTACTACACCTACCTCCCTTGATACTTTTAAAATATTTTAGTCATTATAATAGTTTACATATCTTTTTTTCTATCTGCTTGATGTTTATATAAAAGCATAAATACTTTGACCAAGCAAAAGTTATAAGTATACTTAATAGCTATATCTTTTAAAAATGGTTTAAAAGACCTTAGTCTCCTAACCCTAAATAATATTAGAAATCAAAAGTTGTTGGTATGTCATATAGTTTTAATTATTTTTTATTTAAATATATCTGTCAGATTTTGCCCTCATAGATGTGAAACCTCAACCTTGGGCTTTTAATGCAAATATTTATTTAGATAATATCAGCCTATATTTAAATACATCTATTTATAAAGTGAAAGGTGGTTAGTCTGGCAGGATAATTTCTGCTTTCACTCTAGTGCTGGTTTTGGTTAACACAAGCTCAAAACCTACAATGGATAGGAAAAAATCTTGGTGTAGTATATTTTTCCCAAGGTCAACTCACCTCAAATACTTCTATCAATTGATACTCTAATGAGCTTATGGCCCAAAATTAATATTGATATCAATTTAAATAATCGTAGGCTGAAATTACCTATTTAAATATCTGCATTAAAAGCCCAAGCTTAAAGCTCCACACCTACAAGGGCAAATCCTGACAACAACTAATTGGTCTAAGTTTATGGCATAACATGTTAAAAAAATTATTCAAAGTGGGTCGACCTTGGGACAAATATACCACACCGAGAATTTTTCTAGCCAGTACAGGTTTCGAACTCAAAACCTGCACTAGGACGGAAGCAGTTTTACCTGCTCGGCTAACCACTCTCGACATAAAATATATGTTAAACTTATATAAGTTTAAAAATCTTAATTGCTTATCTAAATTATATACTACTTTTTATACTTATATTTTTGTAAAATAGTTTAAAAGGTCTCAGCCTTGCTTTTTTAGATAATAGTAGTTATTATAAAAGGTGTTGGTAAGTCAAAAGCTTTTTTACCAATGTATATATTCCAAATCCAGCTAATTGGTCTAAGTTTTATAGCATAACATATGGTAAACCCTTATAAGTTTACATTAATTAATGGCACATCTAAATCAGCTATTTAATCCCATAGTTGTATCTTTTATTAAATGTTTTAAGAGCTTCATTCTTGCATTTTATAAAATAATGGTATATAAATAAGTTGGTAAATCAAAAGTTTTTAATAACTTTCTTTAATATAATTTCAACCAAATAGTCTATGTTTAATAAAGATAACATATGGTATATTTTTTAGTTTTACAACATTTGATAGCTCATATTAATCAACACTTAACCTAATATTTAAACTAAAAAGTGTGTTTTATTGCCATCTTTGAAGGTTGTACTAAACCACAATTTTAGTGTTAAATGTGCTTTGAGTAGATAAACCTTTTCTTTACCCATCCTTGTAATTTTCTTCTATATATGGATTTTATATAATGATAACTAGTAAATTCTAAAAACATTCAATGGTAACTAACATGTTAAAAAATACAATAATGTGAATTTCTAAAAAATTGATATTCAATTCAAGTAAATTTTATTATGCAAATTAAATAAATTGGTTTTAAATTGTGTGTTTGATACCTATAATAACTGTAAACCTTCAAATATGACATCTATATTATAAATAAGAAGTAAAAATCAGGCTACCTTAAAATTTTTATAAAATATAATATAGTTTTTTTTGTAAATCTCTATTACTGTTTAAAATATTCTTCTTGATACAACTTGGATGGTAATTTCAGAAACTTTTCATACTTGCTGACATTTTATCTAATGCAATTTGGGGTGCTTTTTAGATATTAAACCTTCCAGCCTCATCATGAGTGAAGTTATCAGCTAATTTTTTATGGAGATGCTTGAGTTTTCCCATAGTATGGGCATATATGGAATTTGAAGTATAGTAAACTTGAGGTTCTTTACAATTGTAAAAGATTATTCTTTGTTAAAATGAGAAGCCTGTCTTTATATCTGCTTCTTGCAGATAATAAGCATCTAATATATTGGGAAGGTCAATATAAATCACCAAATTCTTGACAGGTAAAGCAGGATCCAAACCCAGTTTATCAGGAAATTTACTATTAAGAACTAGGATAAAGGACTGACAGAGGATTATACCCAAACCTTAGAGGCATAGATACATTACTAAAAATATAAAAAATCACTAAGTACAAAGATTTAGAAACCAAATGAGTATAATCCAAAGTGGAGTTCATTATCAGTTAATAGTTGTGTTCTAGAGTCTGTGGTGTTTTTATTGCAAGAATTAATACTCAATAAAAGGTGAGGTCAGAACTTATTTTTTAAAAGATTATAGATAACCTAAATTGTTAAAAACCTTATTGGGAGATTAACTTCTAGAAAAGACCAAAATATCAAAAACAATAGATTAATATGATTTTTAGGATAATTACAAAGTGGACCTTCAGAGAATTAGTTTATAAACTATACTTAAGTGTATTTAAGGATGGGTTACAAACATTAAAGCTTTGGACTAATCTCATTTAACTAATGGGACTAAAATACCTTCAAAATAGCACAATACCTTGAGTAGGCCTAAAAATAAACTTGAATTTGTAGGCATACAAAGCTGAAGTTTAATGTATATAGTTTATTAAAATGATTGATATTCTGTAAGGACATTGAAGTAGCAACCTATTTTCATCTACACTATATTTATTGAGTTACTTTTAAACTGTTGTTTTATAAAAATTACTTGCTAACTCCTTAATCCCAACCTGAGCATGTTTGAGCCATATCCAGCATTGACTTAGGGTGTTTGAGATCAGGTATAATAACTTCTTAGTAGCTTTGGACTTAGAAATCTCTACCTTATTCTTGAGGTACACACCAATGATTATGTCATGAGTCATGACATTACTTTAGTCTGTTATGAACCACCTCTTTAGGGGCATCTACAAGGGATAAGTTCTTTTGATCTTGTGAAAAGTTCATGGAAACATTTCAGGAGTTGCCTTGAATCAGTGGCATCCAGAAACACTTTTGATAAAGTTAATAAATTTCTGCAAATGGAGATATTTGTGGTAATGAACCCTGAAAATTTTGACAACATTTAAATCTATACAAAACCAGGCATGTAAGGGATTTCTTTACATAATGGGATGTCATTATATTTTCCCTTTTCCATTATGGTTAACCATCTATGTGACAGAAAAAGTCCCTGAACACTGCCACAAAGCAGTTAGGCAAGAGTGCCCAGGTGAGTGCCCACAAGCAGGATAATCCTGCCATAGAAATATTCTATAATATGACTATGTGGGAAGCACTTGAATATGAAAGTTTGTGCCACAGTCAGGACTATACTGGCGCCCACCAAGAGGGTCTGACCTCCAGAAAGTGCATATAAAAACTCAATGGCCTTGTCAAGGTCTGAGCTGTGGTCCATGTGCAGTTTCCCTTAAGAACTTAATAAAGATAATTTCTGATCTTTAAAAATTAATTTTGGATTTAATAAGTTTAATTATAGATTTTAGAAGATGAAACTGCTTTAAGCAGATTCATCAGCTCAATTTATACTGAGCTTAGGGAGAAGAGTGGGTCTTGTTCTCTGCAGAGTCCATAGGCATCTTTTCAATGACAGGCATATTCCAAGAATCTAGACCCTTAATTTCTTTATCAAGACCTGTTCCAGAACTAGGATTGGGTACCTTTACGGTTACAGAAACTTTTCTGCATTTATTATTTTGATTCAAATTTTTCCCAAAGCTCAAGCCTTTCCCTACATTTGTACCTCTAATTATCATATTAGTTAAAATGGTTTTGGCGGCCTCTGATTTGCCAGAGTGCCATTTATGAGGGTCTTCATCCTTGTCACCCTTTTTGGTAATATTGTTTTTGGTGGCATCTGGTTGGCCAGAGCGCTATTTATGAGGGTTTTCATCCTCATCACCCTTTTTGGTAATATTGTGGTTGGTGGCATCTGGTTGGCCAGAGCGCCATTTACAAGGATTTTCATCCTTATTAACACATTTGGGGACATCAGACTTGGCTGCATCTGGTTGGCCAGAACTTCATTTTTGAGGATCTGCTCCCTCATTGCCACATTTGGAAATATTGTATTTGGCATCATCTGGTTGGCCAGAGCGCCATTTACAAGGATTTTCTTTCTCATCCACCTCAAGATATCTATTTGAATTCAATTTCATGGCATCTGATTCATCAGATTGCCATTTATAAAATTGTAATGATTGTGCCCCTCACCCTTGGCCTTGATCATTGCTCTAGGGAAGATTAGGGTGATGTGGCAGTCAGGCAACGCCTTGACCGTTACAATCTTCTTGATAGAGTTCTGGAGTTTCAGGATGGAGACCATCAAAGAGGGTATGATTACTTCAATGATAAGTAGCAAAGATTTAAACCTATAAAGCAGATACAGATGGTACAATTTGTGTCCCACTTTTATTATGATTTAATATGGACCTATCCACTTGGGTTCAGTCAGCTCATCAACCTTGGCTCGCTTAACAAGCAAGGTCAACTCATTGTTCAGGGGGTCTAAACTGCACAAATTAAGCACCAGACAACCTTCTCTGAGATCACAATCATACTTATAAAGAAAATTCTCCTCTTATGCTAACCCTTGTAACATTAATTGATCTAGTAAACTTTTTTCAACTATTATGAAACTCATGTAGACACTCTTAGACATGTTTGTAGCACAATAGCCCTGTGACTCAATGGAAGCCTATCTAACATCTCCCTTAGCAGCTCAGCTTCAAGATATCCACAATAAAGAGTGTCTTCTTCCAAACAGAACAGATCTCAAATTTATTATTGTATTCTGTATATTTTATTTATTAGACTGGTTACTGGCATTTAGATCACTTAAGAAACTTTAATTGTAAGTAAAAGGATAAACCTAAGATTCTGTCTAAAAGGTTTTTTATTTTAGATAATAAGTGAAGTGGTTTATACTTCAAGAGAATATCAAGATATAAAAGTGAATGAAATATTAAAATTATTTAGGAATATGGGTTTTGATATGAGGATTTTCAAGATTCCCTACTAAGACATCTTCTGAATGCTGCTTTAGTGGCCTCATCAATTTGGGCAGATTTCTGTAGCTGAGAGCTCCTTCTCATGGTGGTTATTCCTGAACCTGAATGTTCAGGGGCCCTTTTACTAGTCCCCACTTCTGAGTTTTGGACCATTATATCTTCTCATATTATTGATTAACTACAAAATTTCATAATATCCTTCTTAATTTCAGGTTTGAACAATGGCGCTCCTTTGATGCACATTGCATCAGACTTTGAGTACCTCTTAAAATTTGATGATTGCCAGATTTAGTAATATTTGCTTTTGAACCTTACACTCACATCAGCACTACTCAGTCTATTCATCATAGCATCATCATCAGAATGCAAATTATTTTGGCCCCCAAAGGCATATAAAGGAAGTTGAAATTGAATTTCTTAGTGATTTTGAAAGCATAGTCATCTTCATAAATCATATCTCCTGACTCATCAGGGCAAAAACTGTTTTTCATGACGTCATCCCTATATTGCTGAAAATTCCTTGACTCATCCACATCTATAGAATGTGCTTGTTTGACCCCATCTGCAGTGGGTTGGTTGCCAGTACCTCCACTGGCTTGAGGGTTATTTCCAGTTATTCCACTGGTTGAGAAATAGGTTTTCTAAACCAGTCACAGCCTCATCTGCAACATTGCCTCTCCCAAGACAAGGCATGGGAAATAATCTGAGATTCCAGGCGTATACTCTATTACATACAAGATTAGTATTATCATCCTAGATGGAGTATTCTGATCCTCTCTTTGTTAAAACAGAGGAAGGACTAGTCCAAATAGCCTATAATTTCTCTGGTTGTATTCCCTGCAAATTGTAGAATAAAACCTTGTTTCCTAAGTTGAACTCCACTAGCCTAGTGCATTTCTGAATCTCCTGTTGGCTCTGAGGGATAGTTGCTTAATGTTGTTTGAATCTCTAACTAAATTTTTGTAAATTTGTCAACTAACTCTTGCTAGCAGCTTCCAGGCAGCAGGTTCTTCTGATCTGATGATATTATTGGTGCTAGGAGGGTTGACAGAGCTGCCTATTACTCATACAGTGCTTTGAAAGGGGGATATCTTAATCACTTAGTGGTGGATCAACTGGTAAGCCAATAACGCTGAGGGCAGCAACTGATCCCATTTTGATTTGAAATTGAGGGTCATCTTCTTCAAAATCCCGCTTAAGGTTCCATTTACTCACTTGATACTTATGTTTTTAGGATGGAGTGTAAGGGGTAGTGAACTTCTGCTTCACTCCTACTTGGTCTATCAGCTTTCTCACCGCATCCAAGTAAAAGTTTTCCCGTTGTCCCAAAGTAAAACTTGAGTGCAGCCATGCCTCATAATAACTTGATTGTACAGGAAGCAAGCTCTGGAGTTTGCTTGTAAGTCTTGACCGCAGATGCCTTGACCCACTTGGTAAAGTGATTGATTGCTACCAAGATAAATTTGAATCCTCTATGAAAGTTGGTATGGGTCTACAATGTCAATTGAGACATTGCTGAAAGGTTCTGTGGGGGGATCAGCGAAAACTCTAATCACTTCTCCAGCAGATAAAAACTTGCATAAGATATGCACAACTTCAAGGCTTGGTGCACTTTATCTTAGATGCATTTTTCAGTGCCCCTCTCTTTCAGGTATGATAGCATTTTTTGCAATCTTCCATGGCCAACGTGCTTGTGACCTCCATTACTAACTCCATGAAATTGCTAAGCTGGATGTAGGGGTACCACTTTTTATATCTTTTTTGTATATTTCATTGACACGCCAGGTGTCTTTGGAACATCTACTCAAGAATCTCTTGACTTCCTCTGTCTCATCCTGCCAGGCCTCTTCTGGTAGCTTGATTAAGTCATAAAGGCGATCACTCTCTAGTGAGCAATTGAATCACTAATAATCTTGACAAGCTGTTGGGATTTTTGCCCATATTCACAACCAACTAGATTACCAGAGTCACTAGGGGATAATTTCCTATAGCAAAGTAAATTGGACATTAATTGAACCTGATTTCAGGGTAACAAAGTTCAGGGGATTTTAGGTTATTATCCTGGGTCAGATCTGTTGAGGATCAATCTGAGTAAATGATTAAGATCTCATCATGCAGAGTTGCCAATGAAATAGATGCATCTGATAGTTGATTGATGATTAACTATCAGGTGTACCAATCGGGATCAGTCAGTTTTCATCACCAACTGATTGGGAATTTATGGATCAAGTTGTGAGGTGAGTGGTGCCACCTGCAACTAGCAAATTTATTAGTTATTTTGTGACCTGCCTTAATAGGTAACAAGTCACATTACCTATGAAGGTCACTTGCCAAATTTGGTTGGTTTACTGGGATCAAGAGGAAAACATTAGGGACACTTTTTCTGACTCTTTCCATTTTAGGTCTCAAAGATGTCCAATGACGGAATTCTAGCCAGGATGGGGAAGACCATCACTGATGAGACAATGATGGGTAATCAATGGCAATGACTGTCATTTCATCGATGAAGTGCCAACTGAGGGTTGGGCGCTGAATTCTCACTATAAATTCCCCTAAGAATTCACTTAATAAAAACAATAATTACCAGATTAATCACCACACTAATTACCAGAGTATTATCATAATATACTTTATCAGAATCCATTTTGAGTTCTATTCTTTCTAAAGGAAATTATTGCTGTGTGCTTTAATTGGGAGACTCTTTTGGATAAAGAGTAAGGATCTGAGTATGTATCCAGAGAGGAGAAGCTGAACTGAATAGGGGATTGCTGCCAACTGTGTGTCACCAGAGAGAAGCCATAAATGAGTATCTGAGTGTGGATCAAGTTAAACATACTATGGGAATGAATCTCTGTTGAGGACATTCTAAGTATTTCTAGAGGAAATACTGGTCAAGCGTTGGATCCAATAATAGTACTTTAATTAACTAATGATAATAGTCTAAATGCTATTACCTAATAAATACATCTTACTATCATACAACGCAGAGAATTGCTCAACAACAATCCTGTGCAGTTAATTAATTTAGGGCTTATCAGTTGAGAATAATCAAGAACCCTATAGTTTTTAACATTTGGTACTCAATATAGGGGTGTAGTTGAGTAGTTACTAGGATGCAATGTCATATAAGGACAAAATAAGAAAACTCTGAATGGATTTGGCAACCATCAACCAGAACGCCCTGAATTTGGTGGATCATGAAGAATTTGCTGCCTTGGAGGAGAGAGTCACCAAGATTGAGGAATGGGTTGAGAATGTTGCTAGTTTTGGAAATGAATTACTTAAAATAGTAACGTCATTGAAGAAAAAAGAAGGGGATTTAATTTAAGAATTCTAATTTTTGAAAATGGAGTGTGAAGTGTATCACATTCATTTAAGAGCATTCTGCGCAGATATAGAGCAGCTGATTAAGCATATTGAGGAGTTGAAGACTCAAAAATGCAAATGTGAGCCATATGCGGTGACTGACACTGAAGAAAGAACTCCCCAGGCTCCAGTTGAAAAGATGACTACTTCAAGAAACATGCCACCCACTTTCACAGCTATTTTAGAGATGGAGCCTAAAATTACTCCTCAAGTGAGCCAAATAGCTGAACCAAGAGAGGTGGCTAGAGAAGCCTCAGAGGAATTCAAAGCAACATTGAAATTGCTGACTTTCCATCAGGATAATGCCCCTGCGTTTTCCAAATATTCAATATGACAATGTATGGATACAGCGATTGTTAAAAGGCATTGATGGTGATGAATTGCCTGGATACCAATTGTCAGAACCTAGTGTCGCACCATCTAGAGAGGGACAGATGGTTGTATTCAGAGACCAAGGCAGCCATTATGAAGGAATTTGGAAGCCCCACATGCATTCCAAAGCGCAAGAAAGAATTTATGGGCATTTAATTCCATAAGGATAAATCCTATCAAGTTTCACCAATTCTTTCTACCAGAATCACAAATCTTGGTTGGAGCAAAAGCGCTGGATGATTTTGATGCTCAGATTGCACTACAAGTGGCCCTTCAACCCTACTGCAATTTTATTTAAATTATGCTTTCCATGTTCATGATGGAATTACCACCT